>JASVEL010011114.1:0-267187 GCA_032618575.1 Nicotiana noctiflora
CTGCTAGCGTTCGTAGGACCTGATTCTCCAGTTTGTCTGTATTTTTGTTCTGATCATCCCACACTTGTGCACAGTTATATTCACTATTTACACTTTGTATACTCTGTAGAGGCTCATGACTCTTGACCCTTCGGTCTATAGGAGTTGGCACGTGTTGGGACTTGGTTCCCTATTTTTAATATATCTATCACTGTTATGCTTAAATTGGATAAAGTGGGCTTGTGGCTCCGTAATTGTTGTTTTCTTGGTCGGGCTCGCCTAGCAATGTGCTGGGCGCCATCACGACCGGATTTGGGGTCATGACATTACTATGTCTAAGTCTTCTTCGATGTCTAATTCATTATAACTATATTCATTGTTATCTATAATTATAACTATTCTTTCAAAAGGATTTTCTATCTTTATTTTTTTTATTTTATTTCTTGCCATTATCTTATGTTTGGTTGTTAATATATATAAGTTTTTACATCTTGCTGTAAATATCTTACTACCTGGGGTTAATTCTATTCCTGACATTTTCCAGTATAATACGAGTGATTTATCTATATTTTTATCATTTATTGCTATTGAATAGTTAGCACTAATTATGAACTTAAATTTTTGGTATATCAAATTTCCTCGTATTGCACTTATTATACTTTTTTCTATAGGTTGTATAATTCTATCATCTGCTAGATAAATTTCTATTGGTGTATCTATCCCTTCTCTAAAACATGCCTTTATTAATATTTCTGTTCCTCCTAGATGTACGTATTTAATTGGGTTTTTTGCCTTTATATCCTGTATTTCTTTATTTATTATACGTTTATTTATTATTGGTATTTTAGCTTTTCCTTTGGTGTATTTATAGTCTATTATGTGTTCTCTTTGGCTAATTACATAGTATTCTTCTTTACTTCTTTTGAACCAATTTTTCATTTTTGGTATATCTAATATTTTTTCTACACTTAAGTCTAATTCCTTTCCTTTTATTTGTTCAAATATATTTTCATCAAATATTACTTTTTGTTCCGTAGATTCTTCATCTTGGTATTCTTCTTGGGTTATTATATTTATTTCTTTTTCAGTCATCTATTAATTCATTGTCTTCATTATCTGATTCTAGTATTGATTCATTTTCTAATTCATTTTCTGATAATTCATATATACTATCATTACTTTCTAATTCATAGTCTATGTATTCCATTTGTACGTATTCTTCGTCGTTTATTATTACTTCTGATACTTGCTTAGCTCTTTGATTTTTAGGTATTTTGAAATCTTTTGCTAAATGTCCTAGTTTTCCGCAATTATAACATTTACATTCTGATAATTTTTTCTTAGGTCGGTATTGCCTTTTGTTATTAAATTTCTTTACATAATATCTTCGTCTAGGTTTTTTATACTTAAATTTTGACTTATACTTTTTGTATTTTTTAATTTTATTATGATTTTTATTATAGTATCTTTTATTGCATCCAAACTGGGGTGTTGTTTTATCTTTACAACATGCTAAGTTTTTTATTAACGTTTTTTCCATTTTAATTTCTTCTTTATGTTTTTCACATAATTCTGCGAACCAGTTTTGTAAGTATTTAATTCTTGCTCCTAAAGTATCTTGTAATGTTGCATTATTCCAATCTTTTAATATTTTTGAACTAAATGGTTCTGGTAATTTTGAAAAATATAATTTTCTTATTTCTTTACTTTCCTCTATACTATATATTCCTTTATAGTAAAATTCTTTAAATGCACATGTATATTCGTCTATGTAACACATATTACATATTGCTAATTTTGACATTAGATTTCTATTTAATATTTTTTCTCTATGTTGTTCTACTTGTTCTGTTTCTGCACTACTAAATTCATTTCTTATAGTTGTTTCTTTCTATGTATTCTGGTACATCTGATATTCCTATTTTATTGTCTATAATCTGTTTTGTCATGTATTGTCACGACCCGGATTTTTCCTCAACATCGGGATCGTGATGGCGCCTACTCGTGATAGCTAGGCAAGCCACTTTACTCACACTATCCTGTTTTTAACAATATTTCATACTCAATTTAACAACCAAAATCATAATTTTAATTAAACAAGTGCGGAAGACTTTATAAAAATAGAAATAAGTAGTTTCAAGGTAACTGATACTGAAATCCTCTACCCAAGACGTGGAGTCACCAACTCACGAACTACTATTTAATACTACACATAAAAGTATGAAAGAAATATAACATAATCTTTTTGTCTCGGAACAAAGATACTACAGCTAGTGACATAAGTAAAGGAAGAGACGTCGGGCCTACGGACGCCTGCAAGCTACCTCGGTTTCAAATATGATCAACTCCCACGCAAAAAATCTATTGCTGCTGCTCCTGATCGAAACTTGGACCTGTGCAAAAACGCACAGAAGTGTAGTATCAGCACAACCGACCCCATGTGCTGGTAAGTGCCTGGCCTATCCCGGCGAAGTAGTGACAAGCCTAGGACCAGACACCCACATAAACCTGTGTAGTTCTATATATATGTATACCACAAGATAACGAGAAATAATCAAGTAACAACTCAACAAGGAAATATCTCAAAAGAACTCAACAATTAACAACAGTTAATAAGTCCACAAGGAAAACAAAGTATAATGGAAAAATAGGTAATATCAAGACAAGCAATGGCAAATAGTTGAACGGCATCACTGTCACGACCCGGATTTTTCCCCAACATCGGGATCGTGATGGCGCCTACTCGTGGTAGCTAGGCAAGCCACTGTATTCATACTATCCTGTTTTTAACACAATTTTAATTAAATAAATGCTGAATACTTTATCGAAATGGAAATAACAAATCACGAGGTGAAAATCATACTGAAATCCTCTACCCAAGACGTGGAGTCACCAACTCACAAACTACTATGGAATACTACACATAAAAGTATGAAGGAAATATAACATGATTCTGTTTGTCTCGGAATAATGAGACTACAGCTATTAACATAAATAAAGAAAGAGACGCCGGGCCTGCGGACGTCTGCAAGCTACCTCGGTCTCAAATGTGATCAACTCCCACACACTCTATTTACTGCTGCTGCTGCTCCTGATCGTAACCTGGACCTGTGCAAAAACGCACAGAAGTGTAGCATCAGCACAACCAACCCCATGTGCTGGTAAGTGCCTGGCCTATCCCGGCGAAGTAGTGACAAGCCTAGGACCATACACCCACATAAACCTGTGCAATTCAATATATATATGTGTACCACAAAATAACAAGAAATAATCAAGTATTAACACAATAAGGAATATCTTAAAGAATTCAACAATTAACCACAGTTAATAATTTCACAAGGAAAAACAAAGTGTAATGTAAACACAAGTAATATCAATTCAAGAAATAGCAAACAGTTGCACGGCATCACCCTTCGTGCTTTTACTCTCATCCTTACCAAATAAACAAATAAAGTACACGGCATCACCCTTCGTGCTTTTACTCTCATCCTCACATCCATAGTACGGCATGATCCTTCGTACATGGTTCAATAATAGGGCACGACATGATCCTTCGTGCATAATCAATAAATAAACATGGCACGACATTAACCTTCGTGCATAAATAAATAAACATGGCACGGCATCACCCTTCGTGCATTATCACTCTTCCTCACCCAAATAACAATCAAATAAGTTCACAAGGAAAACAAGGTATAATGGAAACACAAGTAATATCAAGTCAAGGAATGGCAAATAGTTGCACGGCATCACCCAAATAGAATATAATGAAAAAAAAGAAGTAATATCAATTCAAGAAATAGCAAGCAATTGCACGGCATCACCCTTCGTGCTTTTACTCTCATCCTCACATCCATAGTACGGCATGATCCTTCGTACATGGTTCAATAACAGGGCACGGCATGATCCTCCGTGCATAATCAATAAATAAACATGGCACGGCATTAACCTTCGTGCATAAATAAATAAACATGGCACGGCATCACCCTTCGTGCATTATCACTCTTCCTCACCCAAATAACAATCATAGTTAAGGGCAAAGGAAGAGACAGTAATTCATAAACCGTCCCATCAAGGGCAATCAATAATTATCTTCACAATAAGTCCCAACAAGGGAGAACAATAACAATTCATCTGTAATATATCTCAAAATAATCATTTTTCCAACGACTCACGGTCATACTAGACGCCAGTGTATGGATGCTCGTCACCACAGCCCATACACCGCACTCGATCACATAACACATAACACATAATCCTATTCCCTCAAGCTAGGATAGAACAAACACTTACCTCGAATGCTTATTAACAATTCACTCCGTGGAAATGTCTTTTCTTTCAATTTGGCTCCAATCCAACCGTATCTATACACAATTGATTTAATATCATCAATTCTACTCAACAAACTAATTCTTAATACCAAATACAACTTTTACAACATTATGCCATGAATAGTGAATTTCAACCCCGGGCCCACATGGTCGGAATTCGGGGTTAGGACCAAAATCCGATTACCCATCCCCCCACGAGTTCATGTATATGATTTGTTTCAAAATCGGACCTCAATTCGAGGTCCAATTCCCCAATTTGTGAAAAACCCTATTTTTTTAACAAAAACAAGAATTTTACCATGAAAACATTTGATTTCTAATGAAAAACATGTTTAATGATGTTAGGAATTGAAAGAATTAAGTAAAAAGTGACTTACAATCGTTTTGATGAAGAAGAAATCCTTGAAGAATCGCAAATGGGTGTTTTGGTTTTGTAAAATGTGAAGAAATGGCTGAAATTCGTGTTTTTCAGGTCTCTGTGTTCGCATTTGCGAACATGGGTTCGCAATTGCGAACCCCGACCAATTTCTGGAGTTTGAAAAATAAGCTAAGGGTGGGAAGTTCGCATTTGCGAACATTTGTTCGCATTTGCGAACATTTGTTCGCATTTGCGAACAGTTCGCATTTGCGAACTAATGTTCGCATTTGCGAACACATGCTGTATAAGGCAGTGTTCGCATTTGCGAACAATGGTTCGCATTTGCGAACCAAGGCAGTATGGGGAATGTTCGCATTTGCGAACTTTTGTTCGCATTTGCGAACATAGGTAGGCACTGGGGACCTTCGCAAATGCGAACAATTGTTCGCATTTGCGAACAAGGCTGGGCCAAAGGGGGCTTTGCATTTGCGATAAATGTTCGCATTTGCGAGCCTGTCCCCTTCGCAATTGCGAGAAATACTTCGCAATTGCGAAGCCAACAGCTGGGTGAAAAACCAGCAGTTCAAAAATTCAGAATTTCATCCAACGGCCTATCAAATCTTTACCCGAGCCCCCCGGGCTCCAAACCAAACATGTACACAACCTCAAAAACACATTATGGACTTGTTCGTGCGATCATATCGCCAATATCACTTCGTTTTAATCAAATCGAGCCTCAAACTCATGATTTTCATACTTTTCATTTTCAAAACTTCTTAACTTGGAACTCAAGGTCCAAAACATCTCAAACGACATCCAAATGTCACCAAACTTTACGAAATCACATATATAATATTTAAGACTTGTACCGGGCGTCGGAACCAAAATACGAGCCCGATACCAAGGTCAATTAATTTATTTCCTTTAATAATTGCATCAAAAACAATTTCACATAAAAATTCATAACTTGGGCTCTAGGCCTCAGAATTCGACTCCGGACACATGTCCAAGTCCCATATTTTCCTACGGACCTCTCGGGACCATCCAATCTCGGGTCCGGATCCGTTTACCAAAAATGTTGACCGAAGTCAACCATATCAATATTAATATCATTTTTATCCAAATTTCTCATAGAATTCATATTTTCTATCACAAAAAATCTTTCCGGCTACATGCTCGGATCGTGCACGTAAATCAAGGCAACATAGAATGGGGTTTTTAAGGCCTCAGAAGCTCGAAATGATTAATTAAATAAGTGATGACCCTTTGGGTCGTCACAATCTCCACCTCTAAAACAATCGTTCGTCCTCGAACGGACAAAAGAAAGAAGTACCCGAGTCAGGAAACAAGTGTGGGTAGCGGCTCCGCATATCAGACTCGGACTCCCAGGTCGATGCCTCAGGAGGCTGACCTCACCACTGAACACGCATAGAAGGATAACTCTTCGACCTCAACTGTCGAACTTGCCGGTCTAGAATAGCCACCAGCTCCTCCTCGTAAGATAGATCATTGTCCAATTGGACAGTACTGAAGTCTAACACAATACTGAAATCCTCTACCCAAGACGTGGAGTCACCAACTCACGAACTACTATTTAATACTACACATAAAAGTATGAAAGAAATATAACATAATCTTTTTGTCTCGGAACAAAGATACTACAGCTAGTGACATAAGTAAAGGAAGAGACGTCGGGCCTACGGACGCCTGCAAGCTACCTCGGTTTCAAATATGATCAACTCCCACGCAAAAAATCTATTGCTGCTGCTCCTGATCGAAACTTGGACCTGTGCAAAAACGCACAGAAGTGTAGTATCAGCACAACCGACCCCATGTGCTGGTAAGTGCCTGGCCTATCCCGGCGAAGTAGTGACAAGCCTAGGACCAGACACCCACATAAACCTGTGTAGTTCTATATATATGTATACCACAAGATAACGAGAAATAATCAAGTAACAACTCAACAAGGAAATATCTCAAAAGAACTCAACAATTAACAACAGTTAATAAGTCCACAAGGAAAACAAAGTATAATGGAAAAATAGGTAATATCAAGACAAGCAATGGCAAATAGTTGAACGGCATCACTGTCACGACCCGGATTTTTCCCCAATATCGGGATCGTGATGGCGCCTACTCGTGGTAGCTAGGCAAGCCACCGTATTCATACTATCCTGTTTTTAACACAATTTTAATTAAATAAATGCGGAATACTTTATCGAAATGGAAATAACTAATTACAAAGTGAAAATCATACTGAAATCCTCTACCCAAGACGTGGAGTCACCAACTCACAAACTACTATGGAATACTACACATAAAAGTATGAAGGAAATATAACATGATTCTGTTTGTCTCGGAATAATGAGACTACAGCTATTAACATAAATAAAGAAAGAGACGCCGGGCCTGCGGACGTCTGCAAGCTACCTCGGTCTCAAATGTGATCAACTCCCACACACTCTATTTACTGCTGCTGCTGCTCCTGATCGTAACCTGGACCTGTGCAAAAACGCACAGAAGTGTAGCATCAGCACAACCAACCCCATGTGCTGGTAAGTGCCTGGCCTATCCCGGCGAAGTAGTGACAAGCCTAGGACCATACACCCACATAAACCTGTGCAATTCAATATATATATGTGTACCACAAAATAACAAGAAATAATCAAGTATTAACACAATAAGGAATATCTTAAAGAATTCAACAATTAACCACAGTTAATAATTTCACAAGGAAAAACAAAGTGTAATGTAAACACAAGTAATATCAATTCAAGAAATAGCAAACAGTTGCACGGCATCACCCTTCGTGCTTTTACTCTCATCCTTACCAAATAAACAAATAAAGTACACGGCATCACCCTTCGTGCTTTTACTCTCATCCTCACATCCATAGTACGGCATGATCCTTCGTACATGGTTCAATAATAGGGCACGACATGATCCTTCGTGCATAATCAATAAATAAACATGGCACGACATTAACCTTCGTGCATAAATAAATAAACATGGCACGGCATCACCCTTCGTGCATTATCACTCTTCCTCACCCAAATAACAATCAAATAAGTTCACAAGGAAAACAAGGTATAATGGAAACACAAGTAATATCAAGTCAAGGAATGGCAAATAGTTGCACGGCATCACCCAAATAGAATATAATGAAAAAAAAGAAGTAATATCAATTCAAGAAATAGCAAGCAATTGCACGGCATCACCCTTCGTGCTTTTACTCTCATCCTCACATCCATAGTACGGCATGATCCTTCGTACATGGTTCAATAACAGGGCACGACATGATCCTTCGTGCATAATCAATAAATAAACATGGCACGGCATTAACCTTCGTGCATAAATAAATAAACATGGCACGACATCACCCTTCGTGCATTATCTCTCTTCCTCACCCAAATAACAATCACAGTTAAGGGCAAAGAAAGAAACAGTAATTCATAAACCGTCCCATCAAGGGCAATCAATAATTATCTTCACAATAAGTCCCAACAAGGGAGAACAATAACAATTCATCTGTAATATATCTCAAAATAATCATTTTCCAACGACTCACGGTCATACTAGACGCCAGTGTATGGATGCTCGTCACCACAGCCCATACACCGCACTCGATCACATAACACATAACACATAATCCTATTCCCTCAAGCTAGGATAGAACAAACACTTACCTCGAATGCTTATTAACAATTCACTCCGTGGAAATGTCTTTTCTTTCAATTTGGCTCCAATCCAACCGTATCTATACACAATTGATTTAATATCATCAATTCTACTCAACAAACTAATTCTTAATACCAAATACAACTTTTACAACATTCTGCCATGAATAGTGAATTTCAACCCCGGGCCCACATGGTCGGAATTCGGGGTTAGGACCAAAATCCGATTACCCATCCCCCCACGAGTTCATGTATATGATTTGTTTCAAAATCGGACCTCAATTCGAGGTCCAATTCCCCAATTTGTGAAAAACCCTATTTTTTTAACAAAAACAAGAATTTTACCATGAAAACATTTGATTTCTAATGAAAAACATGTTTAATGATGTTAGGAATTGAAAGAATTAAGTAAAAAGTGACTTACAATCGTTTTGATGAAGAAGAAATCCTTGAAGAATCGCAAATGGGTGTTTTGGTTTTGTAAAATGTGAAGAAATGACTGAAATTCGTGTTTTTCAGGTCTCCGTGTTCGCATTTGCGAACATGGGTTCGCAATTGCGAACCCCGACCAATTTCTGGAGTTTGAAAAATAAGCTAAGGGTGGGAAGTTCGCATTTGCGAACTTTTCTTCGCATTTGCGAACATTTGTTCGCATTTGCGAACTGTTCGCATTTGCGAACTAATGTTCACATTTGCGAACACATGCTGTATAAGGCAGTGTTCGCATTTGCGAACAATGGTTCGCATTTGCGAACCAAGGCAGAATGGGGAATGTTCGCATTTGCGAACTTTTGTTCGCATTTGCGAACATAGGCTGGCACTGGGGACCTTCGCAAATGCGAACAATTGTTCGCATTTGCGAACAAGGCTGGGCAAAAGGGGGCTTCGCATTTGCGATGAATGTTCGCATTTGCGAGCCTGTCCCCCTTCGCAATTGCGAGAAAACTTCGCAATTGCGAAGCCAACAGCTGGGTGAAAAACCAGCAGTTCAAAAATTCAGAGTTTCATCCAACGGCCTATCAAATCTTTACCCGAGCCCCCGGGCTCCAAACCAAACATGTACACAACCTCAAAAACACATTATGGACTTGTTCGTGCGATCATATCGCCAATATCACTTCGTTTTAATCAAATCGAGCCTCAAACTCATGATTTTCATACTTTTCATTTTCAAAACTTCTTAACTTGGAACTCAAGGTCCAAAACATCTCAAACGACATCCAAATGTCACCAAACTTTACAGAAATCACATATATAATATTTAAGACTTGTACCGGGCGTCGGAACCAAAATACGAGCCCGATACCAAGGTCAATTAATTTATTTCCTTTAATAATTGCATCAAAAACAATTTCACATAAAAATTCATAACTTGGGCTCTAGGCCTCGAATTCGACTCCGGACACATGTCCAAGTCCCATATTTTCCTACGGACCTCTCGGGACCATCCAATCTCGAGTCCGGATCCGTTTACCAAAAATGTTGACCGAAGTCAACCATATCAATATTAATATCATTTTTATCCAAATTTCTCATAGAATTCATATTTTCTATCACAAAAAATCTTTCCGGCTACATGCTCGGATCGTGCACGTAAATCGAGGCAACATAGAATGGGGTTTTTAAGGCCTCGAAGCTCGAAATGATTAATTAAATAAGTGATGACCCTTTGGGTCGTCACAATCTCCACCTCTAAAACAACCGTTCGTCCTCGAACGGACAAAAGAAAGAAGTACCCGAGTCAGGGAACAAGTGTGGGTAGCGGCTCCGCATATCAGACTCAGACTCCCAGGTCGATGCCTCAGGAGGCTGACCTCTCCATTGAACACGCACAGAAGGATAACTCTTCGACCTCAACTGTCGAACCTGTCGGTCTAGAATAGCCACCGGCTCCTCCTCGTAAGATAGATCATTGTCCAATTGGACAGTACCGAAGTCTAACACATGTGTGGGATCGCCGTGGTATCTCCGAAGCATAGATACGTGAAAAACTGGATGCACGGCTGATAAGCTAGGCGGCAAAGCTAATCGTAAGCCACCCCTCCCACTCTGTCTAGAATCTCAAATGGGCCAATATACCTAGGGCTGAGCTTGCCCTTCTTCCCAAACCTCATCACGCCCTTCATAGGCGACACTCGGAGCAATACTCGTTCACCGACCATGAAATCCACATCTCGAACCTTGCGATCCGCATAAGTCTTCTGCCTGGACTGAGCTGAACGCAATCTCTCCTGAATAGTCTTGACCTTATCTAAGGCCTCCTGAACTAAGTCTGTACCCAACAACCGAGCCTCTCCCGGTTCAAACCATCCGACCGGTGATCGACATCGCCTACCATACAACGCCTCATACGGAGCCATCTGGATGCTAGATTGGTAACTGTTATTGTAGGCGAACTCTGCTAATGGCAGAAACTGGTCCCACGAGCCTCCGAAATCAATAACACGGGCTCGAAACATGTCCTCTAGAATCTGAATAGTCCTCTCGGACTGGCCATCCGTCTGAGGATGAAATGCTGTACTCAACTGAACCTGGGTGCCTAACTCCTGCTGGACTGCTCTCCAGAACCGCGAGGTAAACTGCGTACCCCGATCAGAGATAATAGATACTGGCACCCCATGGAGACGAACAATCTCCCTAATGTAAACCTCCGCTAACCTCTCCGACGAGTAGGAGACGGATACTGGAATAAAGTGTGCTGATTTGGTCAGCCTATCAACAATGACCCAAATAGCATCAAATTTCCTCCGAGTCAAAGGAAGTCCAGTAACGAAGTCCATAGTGATCCGCTCCCATTTCCACTCGGGAATTTCAATCCTCCGGAATACACCACCAGGTCTCTGGTGCTCATATTTCACCTGCTGACAATTTAGACACCGAGCGACATACGCAACGATATCTTTCTTCATTCTGCGCCACCAATAGTGTTGCCGTAAGTCCTGGTACATCTTCGCGGCGCCTGGGTGAATAGAATACCGTGAACTGTGGGCCTCTGCTAAGATCAACTCTCGAATCCCTTCGACATTGGGCACACAAACTCGACCCTGTAATTTCAATACCCCATCATCATCTAGGTTTACCTGTGTGGCATCTCCCTGCTGTACTGTATCTCTCAACTCACGTAAATGAGGATTATCAAATTGCCTCTCACGGATACGCTCTAATAAGGAAGAACGAGCGACCGTGCAGGCTAACACTCTGCTAGGCTCAGAAATGTCTAATCTCACGAACCGGTTGGCTAAGGCCTGGACATCTAGAGCTAATGGTCTCTGATTGACTGGAATATATGCAAGACTACCCATGCTGGCATATTTTCTACTCAATGCATCGGCCACCACATTGGCCTTACCTGGGTGATATAAGATAGTAACATCATAGTCTTTTAGCAACTCTAACCATCTCCGCTGTCGTAGATTCAACTCCTTCTGCTTGAACAAGTACTGTAGGCTTTTGTGATCGGTGTACACCTCACATGTCACACCATATAGATAATGCCTCCAAATCTTTAAGGCATGAACCACTGCTGCTAACTCAAGATCATGAATTGGATAATTCTTCTCATGTATCTTTAATTGCCTCGAAGCATAAGCGATAACCTTACCATCCTGCATCAATACTGCTCCAAGCCCTGTACGAGATGCGTCACAATAAAATGTATAAGGCCCTGTACCTGTAGGTAGTATCAACACTGGTGCGGTGGTCAAGGCTATCTTGAGCTTCTGAAAGCTCGCCTCACACTCCTCTGACCACTGAAACTGGACACCCTTCTGGGTCAACCTGGTCATCGGGGCTGCAATAGAAGAAAACCCCTCTACAAATCGACGGTAGTAACCTGCTAATCCCAAGAAACTCCGGATCTCAATCACTGAAGCTGGTCGAGGCCAATTCTGGACTGCCTCAATCTTCTTTGGGTCTACCTGAATACCTTCCACTGATACAATGTGACCCAGAAATGCTACCGAACTCAGCCAGAACTCACATTTAGAAAATTTGGTATATAGCTGGTTATCTTTCAGAGTCTGAAGAACCACTCTGAGGTGCTGCTCGTGCTCTTCCTGGCTGCGGGAGTACACCAGGATGTCATCTATGAAGACTATCACGAACAGGTCTAAGTAAGGCTTGAATACCCGATTCATCAACTCCATGAATGCTGCTGGGGCATTGGTCAACCCGAAGGACATGACCAAGAACTCATAATGCCCATATCTAGAGCGAAAGGCTGTCTTAGGAATGTCAGCCGCCCTGATCTTCAGCTGATGGTAGCCCGACCTCAAGTCTATCTTAGAGAATACCCTCGCTCCCTGGAGCTGGTCAAACAAATCATCAATCCTCGGCAGTGGATATTTATTTTTGATAGTCACCTTGTTTAACTGCCGGTAATCAATACACATCCGCATCGAGCCATCCTTCTTCTTTACAAATAATACAGGGTGCTCCCCAGGGGGAAACACTGGGCCTGATAAAACCCTTCTCAAGAAGGTCCTGCAACTGATCTTTCAACTCTTTTAACTCCGGCGGGGCCATACGATAGGGTGGAATAGAGATGGGCTGAGTACCCGGTGCCAGATCAATACAGAAGTCAATATCCCTGTCGGGTGGCATGCCCGGCAGGTCTGAAGGAAAAACCTCAGGAAACTCCCGTGCAATAGGGACTGACTCAATGGAAGGAACTTCTGTGCTCGAATCACGAACATAAGCCAAATAAGCTAGACACCCCTTCTCGACCATACGTCGAGCCTTAACATAAGAAATAACAGGTGCGAACGGAGTGGCTTGAGGTACCCTTCCACTCTAATCGGGGTGATTCTGGCAAGGCTAAGGTGACGGTCTTAGCATGACAATCAAGAATAGCATGGTATGGGGACAACCAGTCCATCCCCAATATGACATCAAAATCTACCATATCCAAGAGCAACAGATCAACACGGGTCTCAAGACCCCCAAATATAACTACGCACGAACGATGCACACGATCGACTACAATAGAGTCACCCACTGGCGTAGCCACATAAACTGGAATACCCAGAGCATAGCTGGGCACAGCCAAATACGGTGCGAAGTAGGAACACACATAGGAATATGTAGATCCAGGGTCAAATAATACTGAAGCACCTCTGCCACACACAAGAATAATACCTGTAATCACGGCATCTGATGCCTCTGCCTCTGGCCTGGCTGGTAAAGCATAGAATCGGGGATCTACACCTCCCCTCTGAGCTGCGTCTCTAGGACGACCATCAACCGGCTGACCTCTACCTCTCGCTGGACGGTCTCCACCTCTACGGTCTCGACCTCCACCTCTATATTCTCTACCCCCGCCTCGGCTGGCTGGGCAGGCCGAGGGTCGGCTGGGGCTCGAATCATAGGACGAGGACCTCGCTGCCGAGAGTTGGTCGCTGCTATAGGGCAATTCCGATAAGATGACCCGGGTCACCACAACCGTAGCAACTCCTAGACCGATAGGGCTGCTGGCCCCGACGACCTAAATGGCCTCCACGAACACTCTGAAGAGGCCGAGCATTAATAGGAGACTGGTCTGAATAATGCCCCCGAGAACCACGATCACCTGATCCACCCTGTGAAGCCTGAAGGGCGGAATGAAAAGGCCTGGAGGACTGGCCTCTATCAAAGGATTCTCTGCTACCAGAGGAAGAACCACCAAACCTTCCTGAATGACGAGGCCTCTTATCTGAAGAATAACCGCCTCCCCTAGCAAGAGCCATCTCAACTCTGCGTGCTGCATTGGCCGCCTCCTGAAATGATATGTCACTCCCCACGCCCATAGCCATCTGGAGTCTAATCGGCTGATTAAGCCCATCTATAAATCTGCGGACCCTCTCCTGCTCCGTGGGAAGTATCACCACTGCATGACGAGCCAAGTCGATAAATCTCGTCTCATACCGTGTAACTGTCATAGTGCCCTGATGGAGGCGCTCAAACTACCTCCGAAGTAAATCCCGCTGAGTAGCAGGGAGAAACTTCTCCATAAATAGTTCCGCAAACTGGTCCCATGATAGAGCTGGGGACCCTGCTGGTCGAGTCAGGCAATAATCTCTCCACCAAGTCTTGGCGGATCCTGCAAGTCTGAAGGTACCGAAATCAACTCCGTTTGTCTCCACGATCCCCATAGTCTTGAGAATCTCATGGCAACTGAATAAGAAGTCCCGAGGATCCTCCGATGCGGCTCCACTGAATGTAGTGGTAAATAGCTTGGAGAACCGATCAAGCCTCCATAACGAATCAGAAGTCATGGCCGCTCCATCACCGGCATGAGATGTGGTACCTGACTGAGTGGCCACAGCTGGCTGAATTACTGGTGCTTGAGGCTGAGGAGCTACTGGCTCCGGAGTATGAGCAATAGGAGTCTGGGCCCCTCCTCCAGCCTGAGAAGTGGCTGGGGCAACTGATAATAAACCCGCTCTGGCAATGCTGTCCATGAATCCCGCTATTCTGACCAAAGCATCCCGGAGATCCGGGGTAAATAAAGCCTCTCCTAGGACCTGAGCTGGGCCCACTGGAGCTGCTGGAATCGGAACCTCCTCGTCAATCTCAATATGAGGCTCCACCTCCGGAGTAGCTGCCTGGGGCTGAGCTCTACCCCTACCACGGCCTCTGATACGGCCTTGGCCCCTGCCCCTCACGGGAGCTGCCTGGGGCTCGGGCTGCTGGTCAGCGGATGAAGAAGCGCGTGTCCTTACCATCTGCGAAAGGACAGAATAGAAATTCAATCCGTATTTGAGGAACAAGTCGCACGACAAGAAAGAACAAATGAGAGACTCTTTCCTAACTCAATAGACTCTGGAGGACAAGTACAGACGTGTCCGTACCTACCTCTCAAACTCTACTAAGCTTGTTCGTGAGTGGTGAGACCTATGTAACCTAGAGCTTTGATACCAACTTGTCACGACCCGGATTTTTCCCCAACATCGGGATCGTGATGGCGCCTACTCGTGGTAGCTAGGCAAGCCACCGTATTCATACTATCCTGTTTTTAACACAATTTTAATTAAATAAATGCGGAATACTTTATCGAAATGGAAATAACTAATTACAAAGTGAAAATCATACTGAAATCCTCTACCCAAGACGTGGAGTCACCAACTCACAAACTACTATGGAATACTACACATAAAAGTCTGAAGGAAATATAACATAATTCTGTTTGTCTCGGAACAATGAGACTACAGCTATTAACATAAATAAAGAAAGAGACGTCGGGCCTGCGGACGTCTGCAAGCTACCTCGGTCTCAAATGTGATCAACTCCCACGCAATCTATTTACTGCTGCTGCTGCTCCTGATCGTAACTTGGACTTGTGCAAAAACGCACAGAAGTGTAGCATCAGCACAACCGACCCCATGTGCTGGTAAGTGCCTGGCCTATACCGGCGAAGTAGTGACAAGCCTAGGACCAGACACCCACATAAACCTTTGCAATTCAATATATATATGTGTACCACAAAATAACAAGAAATAATCAAGTATTAACACAATAAGGAATATCTTAAAGAATTCAACAATTAACCACCAGTTAATAATTTCACAAGGAAAAACAAAGTGTAATGTAAACACAAGTAATATCAATTCAAGAAATAGCAAACAGTTGCACGGCATCACCCTTCGTGCTTTTACTCTCATCCTCATCAAATAAACAAATAAAGTACACGGCATCACCCTTCGTGCTTTTACTCTCATCCTCACATCCATAGTACGGCATGATCCTTCGTACATGGTTCAATAATAGGGCACGGCATGATCCTTCGTGCATAATCAATAAATAAACATGGCACGGCATTAACCTTCGTGCATAAATAAATAAACATGGCACGGCATCACCCTTCGTGCATTATCACTCTTCCTCACCCAAATAACAATCAAATAAGTTCACAAGGAAAACAAGGTATAATGGAAACACAAGTAATATCAAGTCAAGGAATGGCAAATAGTTGCACGGCATCACCCAAATAGAATATAATCAAAAAAAAGAAGTAATATCAATTCAAGAAATAGCAAGCAATTGCACGGCATCACCCTTCGTGCTTTTACTCTCATCCTCACATCCATAGTACGGCATGATCCTTCGTACATGGTTCAATAACAGGGCACGGCATGATCCTTCGTGCATAATCAATAAATAAACATGGCACGGCATTAACCTTCGTGCATAAATAAATAAACATGGCACGGCATCACCCTTCGTGCATTATCTCTCTTCCTCACCCAAATAACAATCACGGTTAAGGGCAAAGAAAGAAACAGTAATTCATAAACCGTCCCATCAAGGGTAATCAATAATTATCTTCACAACAAGTCCCAACAAGGGAGAACAATAACAATTCATCTGTAATATATCTCAAAATAATCATTTTTCCAACGACTCACGGTCATACTAGACGCCAGTGTATAGATGCTCGTCACCACAGCCCATACACCGCACTCGATCACATAACACATAACACATAATCCTATTCCCTCAAGCTAGGATAGAACAAACACTTACCTCGAATGCTTATTAACAATTCACTCCGTGGAAATGTCTTTTCTTTCAATTTGGCTCCAATCCAACCGTATCTATACACAATTGATTTAATATCATCAATTCTACTCAACAAACTAATTCTTAATACCAAATACAACTTTTACAATATTCTGCCATGAATAGTGAATTTCAACCCCGGGCCCACATGGTCGGAATTAGGGGTTAGGACCAAAATCCGATTACCCATCCCCCCACGAGTTCATGTATATGATTTGTTTCAAAATCGGACCTCAATTCGAGGTCCAATTCCCCAATTTATGAAAAACCCTATTTTTTTAACAAAAACAAGAATTTTACCATGAAAACATTTGATTTCTAATGAAAAACATGTTTAATGATGTTAGGAATTGAAAGAATTAAGTAAAAAGTGACTTACAATCGTTTTGATGAAGAAGAAATCCTTGAAGAATCGCAAATGGGTGTTTTGGTTTTGTAAAATGTGAAGAAATGATTGAAATTCGTGTTTTTCAGGTCTCCTGTGTTCGCATTTGCGAACATGGGTTCGCAATTGCGAACCCCGACCAATTTCTGGAGTTTGAAAAATAAGCTAAGGCTGGGAAATTCGCATTTGCGAACATTTGTTCGCATTTGCGAACACTGGCAGTTCGCATTTGCGAACTAATATTCGATTTGCGAACACATGCTGTATAAGGCAGTGTTCGCATTTGCGAACAATGGTTCGCATTTGCGAACCAAGGCAGAATGGGGAATGTTCGCATTTGCGAACTTTTGTTCGCATTTGCGAACATAGGCTGGCACTGGGGACCTTCGCAAATGCGAACAATTGTTCGCATTTACGAACAAGGCTGGGCCAAAGGGGGCTTCGCATTTGCGATGAATGTTCGCATTTGCAAGCTTGTCCCCTTCGCAATTGCGAGAAATACTTCGCAATTGCGAAGCCAACAGCTGGGTGAAAAACCAGCAGTTCAAAAATTTCAGAATTTCATCCAACGGCCTATCAAATCTTTACCCGAGCCCCCGGGCTCCAAACCAAACATGTACATAACCTCAAAAACACATTATGGACTTGTTCGTGCGATCATATCGCCAATATCACTTCGTTTTAATCAAATCGAGCCTCAAACTCATGATTTTCATACTTTTGATTTTCAAAACTTCTTAACTTGGAACTCAAGGTCCAAAACATCTCAAACGACATCCAAATGTCACCAAACTTTACAAAAATCACATATATAATATTTAAGACTTGTACCGGGCATCGGAACCAAAATACGAGCCCGATACCAAGGTCAATTAATTTATTTCCTTTAATAATTGCATCAAAAACAATTTCACATAAAAATTCATAACTTGGGCTCTAGGCCTCGAATTCGACTCCGGACACATGTCCAAGTCCCATATTTTCCTACGGACCTCTCGGGACCATCCAATCTCCGGTCCGGATCCGTTTACCAAAAATGTTGACCGAAGTCAACCATATCAATATTAATATCATTTTTATCCAAATTTCTCATAGAATTCATATTTTCTATCACAAAAAATCTTTCCGGCTACATGCTCGGATCGTGCACGTAAATCGAGGCAACATAGAATGAGGTTTTTAAGGCCTCAGAAGCTCGAAATGATTAATAAAATAAGTGATGACCCTTTGGGTCGTCACAATCACCCTTCGTGCTTTTACTCTCATCCTCACCAAATAAGCAAATAAAGTGCACGGCATCACCCTTCGTGCTTTTACTCTCATCCTCACATCCATGGTACGGCATGATCCTTCGTACATGGTTCAATAACAAGGCACGACATGATCCTTCGTGCATAATCAATAAAACATGGCACGGCATTAACCTTCGTGCATAATCAATAACAAGGCACGGCATTAACCTTCGTGCATAATCAATAAATCAAGGCACGACATTAACCTTCGTGCATAAATAATAAATCAAGGCACGGCATCACCCTTCGTGCATTATCACTCCTCATCACCCAAATAACAATCACAGTTAAGGGCAAATGATGAAAACAACAAATCGTGAACCATCCCTACAAGGGACACAATAATCATTTCAACAAAGTCCCGGCAAGGGAAATCAATATCTCATTTCACAACAAGTCCCGGCAAGGGAGAACAATAGCAATTCTACAACCCGGCAAGGTGTCAACAATTTATCTTCAAATATGTCTCACAACAAGTATTAACAACGACTCACGGTCATGCTAGACGCCAGTGTATGGATGCTCGTCACCACAGCCCATACACCGCACTCGATCACATTAGCACATAGCACATAATCCTATTCCCTCAAGCTAGGATAGAACAAACACTTACCTCGAATGTTTACGAACAACTCAATCCGTAGCAATGCCTTTTCCTTTCAAATTCAGCTCCAATCTAATCGTATCTATACACAATTGACTTAATATCATCAATTCTACTTAACAAACTAGTTCATAAGGCTAAATATAATTTTTACAACATTCTGCCTGGAATAGTGAAAATCGACCCCGGGCCTACATCTCGAAAAATTTCGAAATTCATATTTCCGGAATCCTCGTCTCGCCACGAGTCCGTACATACCAAATTCACAAAAATTGGAGTTCATTTGGCCCCTTAAATCACTATTTCTATCCAAGGGGGTTTTCTACCCTTTTCAACAAAAATTCTTAAATTAAACACTAAAACTTGCAATAGATTCGAGTTATACCACCAAAATTGAGTTAAGAACACTTACCCCGTTGTTTTCTCCAAAAATCCCTCGAAAAATCGCCATATCCGAGCTCCAAATCGTCAAAAATGGCAATATATTTTCAGACCTCAAATATATTATGTCCGACACTATTCACGGTTACTGTTCATGATATTGTTCACACTGTTCATGGGCACTGTTCATGTGCACTGTTCATGTGTACTATTCAAATGCACAGTTCATGTGCACTGTTCACAGCAGATTTTTCTGCAATTTCTGCCCATTTTCTAAGTCCGGATTTATTTCGAGACACCTCTGAAACACTCCCGAGTCCTCGGGGATCCAAACCAAATATGCAAATTGACTCTAAAACATCACACGAACTCGCTCGAGTGATCAAATCGCCGAAATAACATCAAAATCATCAATTTTCATCAAATCAAGGCCTAAGTTTCCAAAAACTTCCGAAAATACACTTTCGATCAAAAACCGGACCAAACGATGTCCGAATAACCTGAAAATTTGCGTACATATCCAAAATCACCTAACGAAGCTACTGCAACTGTCGGAATTCCATTCTGACTCCCGGATCAAAATATCACCTATCGATCGGATTCCGCCAAAATTCCAACTTCGCCAAAAATAGGCTAACTTTTTCACCGGACCTCCAAAATTACTTCCGATTGCGCTCCTAAGTCTTAAATCATCCCTCGAAACAAACCGAATCATCGAAATTCAGTTCCGAGCCCTCTAACTCATAAGTCAATGTTGGGTTGACTTTTCCAACTTAAGCTTCCCTTAAAGAGATTAATTGTCCCTTTTACTACCAAAATCAATCCGAATTGACTCAAATTCACCATACGGATCTATTCCCAGACTCGGAATCCCAAATGGACATCTATAACTCTGAAATGCCTTCCAACCCAAATTTATGAAATTTTTACTAACTTCCACCATATACGCCGAAATGCTCACGGGTTATCAAAAACCAAATCCAGACATACGCCCAAGTTCAAAATCATCATACGAGCATGCTGGAGCATTTAGATCCCAATTTTGATGCCATTTACTCAAAATTCCAATCCTAGTTCATTTCTTCAACTTTAAGCTTTCAAAATGAGAATTTCCATTTAGATTTGACTCTAAACTTCCTGAATTTTAATTCTGACCATACACACAAGTCAATATACCTGAGATGAAGTTGTTCATGGCCTCAATCTACTGAATGACGCGTCGGGGATCAAAATGACTGGTCGGGTCGTTACAATCTCCCCCACTTAAACATACGTTCGTCCTTGAACGTGCTGAGAACTACAATGATGTGGTCTCAAATAACTTGTTTAACATATCGCGCACCTTCCCGTGCTACCACTACTTAGTTGAGCACATTAGCTATATAATTCTGTAGATATAATTCTTTATTCAAGCGAATAAGCCATTAGGCCAAATTCCAACACCCTGAATTTCCTGCCAAGTCTGTTTCCATCATTCGACCACCATATCAATCTCCACACGTTGTACCCAAACATTAATGCATAACTTTGTTGAATTTACACTTCGCATCACTTTACTCATATGACCACAATAACATTCTTTATTTACTGCAGGTTGCCTACAATACCCAAATACCGATGGAAACCTCTTATTAGGTTAAGTCTTATTCCAACACTTTCATATACTGCCAACGATAAATAAAACACGGGCTAAACCGTAAAAATTCCTCAGATCAACCATTTATGAAGCCATTTCTCTTTTGACTAATATTACAACGGATTTTCGAGCCAAACCTCGATATTACCTTTCTAACCAACTGAAATCACATATGCTCGCTCTCAATAATGACTCCAACGATCATTTCGATCATAAGACACTACACTGGTGACATGACACCTCAAACACCAGCCTAAGCCACGACGAGCAAAACACACGCTCCAATAGAAACGTCTGAACATACTCAAATCATGACAACTATCTCCAACAAAAGAGCTGTAATTCAATTCCTTTGCACCATCATAACATAGAACTGATATCCCGTCTCACATCATAGAGTACCTGAATCCTCCTCGAGAGGTCATAACATCACCTGGCCTTGCCACGATTCGTGATTCTATCCAAACACTATTACTCATGAAGCACCTCAAGTTACCAAGCTCAAACGGTCAGCCACGCACAGATCTAGGTCTCAACCCATGCAATCAACCTCACCCACGGTGAAATTATTAATGTATGTTATCAAATCCTGAAAGGACACAACCGATGTGCCATTCGCCGAGCGATACTCAATACGGACTTTTCCTCAGAAGCCAGGAAATATTGTATACCAGGTAACATATAACTAAGTCTATTTTCACATTACACTGTTGCGACGTGCAAGCCGCTCCAATGACATACCCGTGGAAGCATGCCACCCGATCCAGATACCATACCCGTGGGTAAAACCAATACCGATGCTGTGGTCAAGGCTATTTTGAGATTTTGAAAGCTCGTCTCACATTCATCTGACCATTCAAATTGAACACCTTTCTGTGTCAATCTGGTCAGTGGGGTTGCAATAGATGAAAACCCCTCCACGAATCGCCGATAATAACCCGCTAATCCCATGAAACTCCAAATCTCTGTGGCTGATGTCGGTTTAGGCCAATTCTTGACTGCCTCAGTCTTCTTCGGATCAACCTGAATACCTGTTGCCGTCACAATATGACCCAGGAATGCAACTGAACTTAGCCAAAATTCACACTTCGAAAATTTTGCATATAGTTGGCTATCTTTCAGAGTCTGCAAAGTCACTCTGAGATGCTGCGCATGCTCCTCCTAACTGCATGAGTAAGTCAATATAGAACAATGATGACTACAACAAACAAATCTAAATAAGGCACGAACACCTCATACGTATGCACATATCCATGACTCTGAAGTGCGGCCATAAGAGTTGTTCTTAGATTATAACAT
The DNA here is from genome assembly GCA_032618575.1 of Nicotiana noctiflora. Lineage (NCBI taxonomy): Eukaryota > Viridiplantae > Streptophyta > Magnoliopsida > Solanales > Solanaceae > Nicotiana > Nicotiana noctiflora. The sequence continues at coordinate 22,478 of JASVEL010011114.1, forward strand.
TGTCAATTAACCCTGTTATCAAATATCTTATTCCAAAACTCCCACTTTACTCACAATGAGGTATGGAAACCTCATGATTACTTTCCCGAATTAATGCGTCATATTTATCCTTACCTGGTGCTCGTCTCAAAGTCTAGAACTCAATGGTCACAAAATAGAAATGGCTAAATATGAATAAAAACTATGCAAGGATTGTCAAATAATCCTAACAAGCATGGCTCAAATTTAGGATATTATGCTAGATTTTTATTTCCAAAAAGGGAAAATTTTAAACACAAACTTTTCACCACCAGGACCTTGTCCTCATATAATATTCACCGCAGCTTGTAGCTCGGTTTTTAAAACAAATATTTTCACGCTATACAAAAATTTTGAGGATCTCATCCTCCACTCTAAATCACAAGTATTTGCACATTGTGCCACCGATGTTTTTCATTTCCTTTCTTTCTTCTTTTCAATTATTGTCCGTCAAAGAGTATCACAGCATAAAAGAACCCTCATACCGACAGGGTATACAATTTAACCATTGAAAATAATTATTTCAGGAATTACATCAATTCCCATTGTAATAATTAATATAAAGTCACTTTTGACCTCATCAATATTCCTAGTGACCAATACATAATAATAGAGATAATTATCTCCATTTAATAGCATAGTGTGAGTATTCACATAAGTAGATTTGATGATTACGAAGATCACTCATGAGCAGAGCATATTAAGAGGACTTGCCTCAATTCTTCAAAGATCAAATCAAATTGAGGAAAAATATTCCTTTTATAACAATCAGAATTGTACATGTGATAACATCATCTGGTGTAGTGACCTCAGTCACACCATAGAAATTATGTCAACAACTAGATCTCCGCCTCTAGGAGTCTCACCTCCGCCTCAAACATCCTGACCTCTAACTCTGGCTGGTCATGTGAGCTAAGTATTGACTGCAATGGGCACGTAGCTTGAGTGCCTTCGTTAATTATATTTCTCCAACCTGCCATATTCATAACAACTCCTTTGAGGATCAGCTAACTTATTGGACATGACGACATATTCGGACACTATCATAATAACTTGGCATGATCGTTCAGACCATACATGCCATACCTTTCAAAGAGTCAGGGAGGTAAACTCTTCCAAAACATTTCTACAAATAGGGTTGAGTAGGTAATGTCGCATTGGCCGGTCTGACCTATTCATAGGCTTGTCACAAACATTGACGACCAATTACCTCTCTTGCTATGCTAGCTTGACACTGTGGAACTACCCTATTTGCTCATATACTCTTTATTATTCTTTGGGCTGATTCTTACCTCCTGCAGAGTACTAAGCCTCAAATATGCATAATTTATTTGGGGGACCTTTCCATACCATATATATACATTCCAAGCCAAAACTGACATAACACATGGCCATCCGATCCATTCACTAATAGTGGATTTCCCCTTTTGGCTATAAGTCAAAGTCACAACATCTGATAGTCCACAATAATTATCCTTCACAGCTTCAAATTAATCAACCAGACGTCAAGGTCCATTAAAACCACAGTCGGTTAGTAAATACATTATGTTTCCACTACTTCACTCGCTACCTGAAACACAGTAGAATCAACCCTCTCACCTTCAACTATTCCCGCATTCTGCAATATCTCATAGCAACAATCAATAAATTACCTTGGGTTCTCAAATGATGCACCACTGAAAGAGATAGCGAAGAGTTTGGTGAAACTTATCCGAAACTCCATAAAACTTCCTGAAGGCATCGTTGATCTATCACTAGCCTGTGCCATTTTCAGCTGAACAAGCAGTACATGCCTTCGCCATTCGTGGAAAGACAAGAGTAGAAATTCAACTTAACATTTGAAGAACAAACTCGCACGATAGGAAAGAATGAAGGGAATATTTTCCTAACTCCGTAGCCTCTGGGGGATAAATACAGACGTCTCCATACCGATCCCTCAGACTCTACTAAGGTTGTTCGTGAGTTGTGAGACCTGTGCAACCTAGTGCTCTGATACCAACTTGTCACGACCCGGATTTTTCCTCAACATCGGGATCGTGATGGCGCCTACTCGTGATAGCTAGGCAAGCCACTTTACTCACACTATCCTGTTTTTAACAATATTTCATACTCAATTTAACAACCAAAATCATAATCTTAATTAAACAAGTGCGGAAGACTTTATAAAAATAGAAATAAGTAGTTTCAAGGTAACTGATACTGAAATCCTCTACCCAAGACGTGGAGTCACCAACTCACGAACTACTATTGAATACTACACATAAAAGTATGAAAGAAATATAACATAATCTGTTTGTCTCGGAACAAAGATACTACAGCTAGTGACATAAGTAAAGGAAGAGACGCCGGGACTGCGGACGCCTGCAAGCTACCTCGGTCTCAAATATGATCAACTCCCACGCAAAAGGTCTACTGCTGTTGCTCCTCATCAAAACCTGGACCTGTGCAAAAACGCACAGAAGTGCAGTATCAGCACAACCAACCCCATGTGCTGGTAAGTGCCTGGCCTATCCCGGCGAAGTAGTGACAAGCCTAGGACCAGACACCCACATAAACCTGTGCAGTTCTATATATATGTATACCACAAATAACGAGAAATAATCAAGTAACAACTCAACAAGGAAATATCTCAAAAGAACTCAACAATTAACAACAGTTAATAAGTCCACAAGGAAAACAAAGTATAATGGAAAAATAGGTAATACCAAGTCAAGCAATGGCAAATAGTTGCACGGCATCACCCTTCGTGCTTTTACTCTCATCCTCACCAAATAAGCAAATAAAGTGCACGGCATCACCCTTCATGCTTTTACTCTCATCCTCACATCCATGGTCATGCTTTTACTCTCATCCTCACATCCATGGTACGGCATGATCCTTCGTACATGGTTCAATAACAAGGCACGGCATGATCCTTCGTGCATAATCAATAAAACATGGCACGGCATTAACCTTCTTGATTAATCAATAACAAGGCACGGCATTAACCTTCGTGCATAATCAATAAATCAAGGCACGACATTAACCTTCGTGCATAAATAATAAATCAAGGCACGGCATCACCCTTCGTGCATTATCACTCCTCCTCACCCAAATAACAATCACAGTTAAGGGCAAAGGATGAAAACAACAACTCGTGAACCATCCCTGCAAGGGACACAATAATCATTTCAACAAAGTCCCGGCAAGGGAAATCAATATCTCATTTCACAACAAGTCCCGGCAAGGGAGAACAATAGCAATTCTACAACCCGGCAAGGTTTCAACAATTTATCTTCAAATATGTCTCACAACAAGTATTAACAACGACTCACGGTCATGCTAGACGCCAGTGTATGGATGCGCGTCACCACAACCCATACACCGCACTCGATCACATTAGCACATAGCACATAATCCTATTCCCTCAAGCTAGGATAGAACAAACACTTACCTCGAATGTTTACGAACAACTCAATCCGTAGCAATGCCTTTTCCTTTCAAATTCAGCTCCAATCCAATCGTATCTATACACAATTGACTTAATATCATCAATTCTACTTAACAAACTAGTTCATAAGGCTAAATATAATTTTTACAACATTCTGCCCGGAATAGTGAAAATTGACCCCGGGCCCGCATCTCGAAAAATTTCGAAATTCATGTTTCCAGAATCCTCGTCTCGCCACGAGTCCGTACATACCAAATTCACAAAAATTGGAGTTCATTTGACCCCTTCAATCACTATTTCTATCCAAGAGGGTTTTCTACCCTTTTCAACAAAAATTCTTAAATTAAACACTAAAACTTGCAATAGATTCGAGTTATACCACCAAAATTGAGTTAAGAACACTTACCCCGTTGTTTTCTCCAAAACTCCCTCGAAAAATCACCATATCCGAGCTCCAAATCGTCAAAAATGGCAATATATTTTCGGACCTCAAATATATTCTATCCGGCACTATTCACGGTTACTGTTCATGATACTGTTCACAACTGTTCATGGGCACTGTTCATGTGCACTGTTCACAGTAGATTTTTCTGCAATTTCTGCCCATTTTCTAAGTCCAGATTTATTTCGAGACACCTCCGAAACACTCCCGAGTCCTCGGGGATCCAAACCAAATATGCACATTGACTCTAAAACATCACACGAACTCGCTCGAGTGATCAAATCGCCGAAATAACATCAAAATCATCAATTTTCATCAAATCAAGGCCTAAGTTTCCAAAAACTTCCGAAAATACACTTTCGATCAAAAACCGGACCAAACGATGTCCGAATAACCTGAAAATTTGCGTACATATCCAAAATCACCTAACGAAACCACTGCAACTATCGGAATTCCATTCCGATTCCTGGATCAAAATATCACCTATCGATCGGATTCCGCCAAAATTCCAACTTCGCCAAAATAGGCTAACTTCTTCACCGGACCTCCAAAATTACTTCCGATTGCGCTCCTAAGTCTTAAATCATCCCCCAAAACTAACCAGAATCATCGAAATTCAGTTACGAGCCCTCTAACTCATAAGTCAACGTTGGGTTGACTTTTCCAACTTAAGCTTCCCTTAAAGAGATTAATGGTCCCTTATCCTACCAAAATCGATCCGAATTGACTCAAAGTTTGCACACAAGTCACATTCGACATTACGGACTTGCAACAACTTTCGGAATCGCATTCTGACCCCGATATCAAAATTTTCACTTCCGGTAGAATTTTCTCATAAACCTTCAAATTCCTATATTTAGCCAAATGACTTCAAAATGACCTCCGGACATCCGAATTCACTTCCGATCGCTTTCCCAACTCCAAAATCACCATACGGATCTATTCCCAGACTCGGAATCCCAAATGGACATCTATAACTCTGAAATGCCTTCCAACCCAAATTTATGAAATTTTTCTAAAATACTAACTTCCACCATATACGCCGAAATGCTCACGGGTTATCAAAAACCAAATCCGGACATACGCCCAAGTTCAAAATCATCATACGAGCATGCTAGAACTTTCAGATCCCAATTTCGAGGTCATTTACTCAAAATTCCAATCCTAGTTCATTTCTTCAACTTTAAGCTTTCAAAAGGAGAATTTCTATTTAGATTTGACTCCAAACTTCCTGAATTTTAATTCTGATCATACACACAAGTCAATATACCTGAGATGAAGCTGTTCATGGCCTCAATCTGCTGAGTGATGCGTCGGGGCTCAAAATGACTGGTCGGGTCGTTACATGTATCGTACCCTGTCACGACCCAAAAATCCCTCCGAATGAGCCGTGATGGCACCTAGTCTTCAAACTAGGTAAGCCTAACATAAACCGAAATAACATTGATACTTATTAACCTCAACTGAAATTTCTCTAAACGATTTACAATTCCCAAAAATGGTAGTACAAGTCGCAAGCCTTTCTAAGAGTAGTTATACAATATAATTACATCACTGTTCTGAAACAAAAGGAACAAATGGAAATAAGTACAATTGAAGGTGACACTGAGGACTACGAACTCTATACCAGGTTTACCTTGAGTCTCCACCGCAACGAATAACTACCATCGATCAAATACCTGAATCCGTACACAAAAATGTACAGATGTATAGTATCAGCACAACCGACCACATGTGCTGGTAAGTGTCTAGCCTACCCCGGCGAAGTAGTGACGAGGCTAGGACCAGACACTCACATAAACCTGCGCAGTTTATAGCGTACAAAATAATAGGAAGCAAATAACAATAATGGGATCAATGATCTACCAGAGATATAAATAGCTGGCAACAATGATCTACCAGAGATATAAATAGTTGGCAAGAAGAACACCACAAATATTTCTCAGCAAATAATAAATACAAGTGCAATCAATTAATCGAGTCTTTCAAGGATAAATATTTTTGCCTATAAATCCTCTAAGTAATAATCTCTAGAATAATATGCTTCCAATAAATATGTTTCGAATATATTTCCTTCAAATAAGTATCTTTCGAATATAATTCTTTTGAGTAAAGGTCACCTTGTGACGCCTCATTTCAAAATCATAATAATATAGGTCTCGACCCACTTTCATATTTTTACGGCATCTCGTGCCCATATTTATATCAACAACCGCACGGATAACTCCCGTGCAATTAAATAAAATTATAATATTTTCCCTGGCACCTTGTGCCAACATATTTCTATTTCACATTGCACATCAATATTCTCTTGTTGCTCATTTCACGGGGTCCATGACCCAATACAATTAAGAATGTTCGACGAGCCTCACTTACTTAACATAAAGTATAGAACAACTTCCATCCCAATTAGTAAATCAACATGAAAAGATGAAGTTATTTTTAGTAATCATTTGATAAAGAAAATACCATTTTCAATTAAAGTACAATTATTGTAGCTCGAAGTATTGAACTATATATATATACAACAGCATAAAACATTATCGAACGTTTATAAGGAAAGAATCTACTCTGAAATAACAGTCAACAACTCACAATATCCGGAGTAATCTGATCAACGGAACAAATCTTACTTTCATGTCTCAATTCATTTTTCATTTCATATCTTGTGGTAGGCGTACCACCCGCTCCCAAACGTAACCATTGGCTTTTCATATCTTGTGGTAGGCGTACCACCCGCTCCCAAATATATCAATAGGCTTTTCATATCTTGTGGTAGGCATACCACCCGCTCCCAAATGTATCAATAGGCTACCGGCAACTATGGCTAATGCCAAGATTCAAATCACTTTGTGGTCGGCGTGCCACACGATCCCAATTCTTTAACATATAAGTGGTCGGTGTGCCACACCATCCCAATTCTTTAATATATAAGTGGTCGGCGTGCCACACGATCCCATTTCTTAATATATAAGTGGTCGGTGTGCCACACGATCCCATTTCTTAATATATAAGTGGTCGGCGTGCCACACGATCCCATTTCTTAATATGTTACCAGCAAGAAACCAATAATAATTAATCAACAATATGTATGTATTACCGGTGTGAAACCAATAATATTTAATCAACAACATATATATTACCAGTATGAAACCAATAAACTTTAATCAACAATATATAATACCGGTATGAAACCTATAATAATTAATCAACAATATGTATGTATTACCGGTGTGAAACCAATAATCTTTAATCAACAGCATATATATTATCGGTATGAAACCAATAATCTTTAATCAACAATATATATTACCGGTATGAAACCAATAATAATTAATCAACAATATGTATGTATTACCGGTGTGAAACCAATAATCTTTAATCAACAACATATATATTATCGGTATGAAACCAATAATCTTTAATCAACAATATATATTACCGGTATGAAACCTATAATAATTAATCAACAATATGTATGTATTACCGGTGTAAAACCAATAATCTTTAATCAACAACATATATATTATCGGTATGAAACCAATAATCTTTAATCAACAATATATATTATCGGTATGAAACCAATAATAATTAATCAACAATATATTCTCGGCAAAGAAGAACCAGCTATAACCAAACATATGAATTTCTATTTAACACAACTGATACAATTACTCGATCATAACAATTACTTGCTCAGCTTCAAATATCTTCAAACAAGTTCTCATAAGCATCAAATAAGAATACGACAATTTAGAAATTTAGGACTCACGATCATGCTCGACCCCCAATGTATAGATACTCGTCACCATGCCTATACGTCGGACAAAACACATAACAAGTAGCAATTATACTCAACTCTTATTCCCTCAAGCTAGGTTAGACCAAACACTTACCTCGCTTTGCTACCAATTCAAAAATCCAACATTCCTTTGTCTCACGAATTCATCCGAAGCTTAAAATCTAGTCACAATAATTTAAAATACTCAACACGAATCGAAGGAACTAATTCCATATGAATTTATACATTTTCCGAATTAAAATTCGAATTTTAGCTCAAAATTGCCCGTGGGGCCCACATATCAGAATCTGACGAAACTCATAAAATCCGACAACCCATTCCGTTACGAGTTCAACCATACAAAAATTATCGAATTCTGATGACAACTCGACCTCCAAATCTAAAATTTTCATTTTTGAAAGATTTTGCAAAAATCTGATTTTTCTTCCATAAATTTATGGATTCAAGATGTAAATGAGTATGGAATCATGATCTATAAATGATTTATGATAAAGAACACTTACCCCGTTGTTTTCTCTGAAAATCTCCGGAAAATCGCCTATCCCCGAGCTCCAATTTGGAAGAAATTGAAAAATGGGATTTTGTCCCATTTCCAGAACTTAGTGTTCTGTCCAAAATTATTTTCGGCACTGTTCACCCGTTTTTACTGTTCACGGTACTGTTCACGGGACTATTCGCAGGTACTATTCACGAGGTACTATTCACTAGACTATTCACGAGCACTATTCACAGTCACTATTCACAGTGCTGTAAAAAAATACAACAGTTTTCTTCAAGTCAAAATCAATCTGTTAACCTTCCGAAAAAAAATTATACGGACTGTGCACACAAATCGAGAAATTACTGATAGAGCTTTTCAAGGTATTAAAACACCGAGATGATTGTTTAATTTAAAGATGATTTCTTTTTTGCCATCACAATCTCCACCTCTAAAACAAACGTTCATCCTCGAACGTACTAAGATTATTCTGAGGTCTCAAATTTAATGTTCCTACTTTTACACATATCCTCGTGGTTGATCCCATATTACCGCATTCGAAATAATTCCGACAATACCATTTCAATTGAGATTACCTCCTTTATCCATATTGTAAACTTGAAGACCAAATTTCTTACAATCCAATCATTTTCAGAAAGGTCAGATTTTCACGTGAACACACGTCTCGACTGGCTATAGCAATTCATGCCTATGCACCCTTCAAATACGAGGTATTACATTCTTCCCCACTTAGGGTCATTCGTCCTCAAGTGAGAAGTAGAGTCTGTACTCAAACTCGTAATGTAATTTATTTCTTTCTTTGCACAATCTCAATATCCCAAAATTTTCTAACTCCCAAATTTTTCAGAAATTTTGGCAGAGTTTCCCCTGTAATTGGGCTTATCCACCTGTCAGAGTAACACCAAACAACTCATAATAATACATCCACAACTCAATAAATCACCACAATGTATTTGTCAATAACACCAAGCTCCGTATTACATGTATGACACTATCATAAAGATATTTTGATATGAAACATATCATATGTATGACCATTACCACATCTCCTGTTTTAATAGTTGTACATAATCGATTACAAAATTACCAATTAACTTCATGTAAATAATTCTTGTCTCAAGCTTTCACTTTACTAACAATGTAGCATGAAGACCTCATAATTACTTGGCCAAATTAACGATTCACAATTAACACCACATGGGCACTCACCTTGTAGGCTAAAACTCAATAATTACAATATAATTTTGGCAAATTATGCACATAGATATTCAAACAAAATTTTTCAAATAAGTCTCATAGTCATCTCTCCCTATAAGTGCTATGTTATAAATTTTAATTTTACAAAGGGAGAATTTAAAGACAAACTTTTCACCACAAGGACCTCCTCTTTATATAACATCCACCGCAGCTTGTAGCCCGGTTTAAATATTTCACATAATATAAAAGTACAAGAATCTTGTCCTCAACTCCGTACACAAGTAATATGCACATTGTGCCAACTGGAATTTTATCCATTTTGTTTCTAAATACTTTTCGTTAAACAAAATCACAACATATAAAGAACCCTCACATCGATAGAGAATATAATTGTCACGACCCAAATCCGGTCGTGATGGCGCCCAACAATTAAGCTAGGCCAGCCAGACCAACAAACCAATTATCACAACGATATCAGTCCCAAATGGACATCCCAAGAAGAATATATGAGTTTAAGAACTCCAATAATAATAGAAATGAACAAAATACTGACACTCCCAAAGATCCGGAGTCACAAGTCTAGAGCCCCTAACAAAAACCAACAGGAATAGAGAGTACTGTATAGAAATACTCAAGTCTGAATACAAAATACAAGTAACAACCGGAAAGGAGTGGAGAATCTAGGTTCTGCGAACGTAGGCAGCTACCTCAGCAACTCGAAATGACACTGCAAACGCTGGAATCTCCTGTCTACTGCTCCTGAGTACCTGAGTCTGCACACAAAAGGTGCAGGGAGTAGGGGTGAGTACTAAGTACTCAGTGAGTAACAAATATATATAAGTAGCCGACAGTAAGAAATCCACAAAATACCACAATATGAAGCTACACTACAGTCCGAATCTCCTACGAACTAGCAACAACAATACAATACAGCCACCATAGAGTAATTCAACAAATAAAGATGCAATGCAATGCACATAACCGCTACGGCGTGTAGCCCGATCCAATTTAACGTCGATGGCGCTCACTGGGGGTGTTCACACGAGACTTTGATCTGTACTTTGATTTGCTCTTTCCCTGTTGGCTAGTCCGGCCTCTCACAAAGAGCCCACTTGCTGGTCATCTCTATCTTATTGTGACGAACCGGCTCGTCGTCACGAGAATTACCACCCCGTTATGTTGTAAATACATGTTTTATGATTTTATATCAGTGTTAGAGTCTATCGGGTGAGTTAGGAGTGAATTTGATTGAGAATGAGGCATATAGCCTTCTTGAAGGAAACTTGAATAAGGAAAGTCAACCCGGAGTTGACTATTTAGTTATAGGGCTCGGAATCAGATTCTGACGATTCGGTTAGTTCCGGGAGGTGATTTGTGACTTAGGGGAGCGATCGGAATTGAATTTGGAGGCCGGTGTAGAAATAGGCTTGAATTGGCTAAGGTTGAATTTTGGCGAAATCCGAACGGTAGGTGAGATTTTGATCCGGGGGTCGGAATGGAATTCCGACAGTTGCAGTAGCTTCGTTAGGTGATTTTGGATGTGCCTGCAAAATTTCAGGTCCTTCGGACGTCATTTGGTCGGGTTTTTGATAGAATGTGTAATTCGGAAGTTTTGAAGAAATTTAGGCTTGAATCCGTGGGTAATTGGTGATTTTGATGTTTAGGATGGTGTTTTTATGATTGGAACAAGTTCGTATCGTGTTTTGGGGTATGTTGGTGGTTTTCGTTGGGGTCCCGGGGGCCTCGGGGTGAATCCGGACCATCATCCGGCATTTGGAAGCAAGAAAAGACCTGCTGTAATCTGCAGATCACTGGGCAGTGATTTGGCCTTCGCATTCGCGAGGGCACGGCCCGCGTTCGCGTAGGCCAAGTTCAGCAGGCATCGCGTTCGCGAGGGGGGTATCGCGTTCGCATATTGGCAAGGACGTGAAGCATCGCGAACGCGTGGGCGATGGACGCGTTCGCGTAGAGGGAAGTCATTAGGCATCGCGTTCGCGTGGGTCGTGGCCGCGTTCGCGTAGAAGGATCTCCGGATGGCTAATAAAAATGTGCATCGCGAACGCGTATGGCATGTCGCGTTCGCGAAGGGTATTTTGGGCAGAGCTTCGCGGACGCGTGAGAGGCGTCGCGAACGCGTAGAAGAAGGGTCTCTGGCAGTGAGTTTAAGTTCAGAACAGACCAGTCGCGGGTTTAATACCCAAAACCTCCATTTTTGAGTTCCAAGAGAAGAAATTGACGGGAGATTGCTGGGAAATCATCGGGGTTTCGTTGGAGGTAAGCTTTGTGGCTTAATTACATCATTTTAACATGAAATCCTTGGTTAAATCCCTGTAAATTAGAGATTAAAGGTGGGTTTGAGCCCTAGGCCTAAATTGAAGAAAAACACCGATTTGAGTGGGCAAATGGAGTCCGATTTTGGTAAATTTTATATGCCTAGACTCGTATCGAGATGAGGGTTCCGAATATGTGACTTTTGTAATTTTTCGACAATCGTACCGAAAGTCGGGTTTTGACAACTTTGGGAATTTTGATGTAAATTGAGTTGTTTTGATTGGGTGTCGTCCCATTGGCCTAATTTGTTGTGTTTCTACTGTATTTGATCGGATTCTACGCGTGCGGAGATTGATTCTCGTGGCAAGGGCATTGCGGAGTAGTCGTCACGCCGTATTGAGGTGAGTAATAGATGTGGGTGATGACCAGCGGGTTCGAAACCCCGGTATACCACTTTGGGACGCTGTATAGCGGCGAGACACGTACTCTGTTGTGAGTGCGGGGTCGATTGTGATTGGGGACTATGGCTTAGTCCGACTTGTTGATACTGTGTTATGACGTTAGGCTAATTCTTGCGCCGTTGAACCTCCTTCTCGGATGGTTGCATATATATATTGTGATAATGGCCACTCTTGAGCCGAGGAACCCCCTTCTTGGGTGGTTGAGTATACTTGTGGGCCGTGAGCCAGTTATTGGATCCTGCGAGGATCGTTATCATTGTCTTATCAGATTGACATGTTAGTTACTACCAGTCCGTAGCTATTTCTGTTATCATGCTATTTCCAATCTCTGGAACTTGATATTACTGTTTTCAACTGAAAAATGATAAAAGATGTTTTCAAAAACTACTTTTGAGCCTGCGAGGCTGTAATTGCATATTAGCTAGCTGACTGGTAGTGGATCGGGCTGCGCGCCGCAGCAGTATATATGTTGGATCGGACTGCACGCCGCAGTGATATTGTGCTTGGGCTGTAGGAGCCCCTCCGGAGTCTGAACCCCCACAGTGAGCACGGGTACCCAAATTGGATCGAGCTACGCGCCGTAGCGGTCATATCATGCATTGCATTGCATTTAGCTACATCTGCTAGCTGTTATACTGTTTTGCTGGTACTTGTTGGTACAGGTACAGTCGATATTGATTCTGTGACAGGGTATTTGATTACAGCTTTACATAGTGCTTTATTGCGGATTTCTTATCTGCGTTGTCTTACCCTTGTTTATTACCACTGAGTCTGGCAGTACTCATTTTACTCCCTGCACCTTGTGTGCAGATCCAGGTACCTCTCGGCAGTGATCCAGTAGTCGTGCGAGGCGACATTTGTGGATATTCGAGGTAGCTGCAGAGTCCGCAGGACCCGATATTCCTTCTTATTGTCTTTTGATTATGTATTGACATTTCTTTCCGCACTTGGTATCTTGTAAACCTTTATACACTCATGTTCAGTAGAGGCTCATGACTCTTGACCCTTGGTCTATGGGAGTTGATGTATTATGGGACTCGGTTGCCCCTTTTCGTTATATGTATCATTGTTGCTTCATGAATTAATATGCTTAATGGGTTAAAGAGAGCTTCTAGCTCCGTTGATAATATTGATTGGTCGGGCTGGCTCAGCAATGTACTGGGCGCCATCACGACCGAATTCGGGGTCGTGACAACAATAAGCGAATAAGTCACAAAACAGTTCATTTTTCTTACTTCCAGTTTCCAGTTCATAATTTATGAAAAATGATTTAACTTTATTAAATTTGCAAAAGCCGGTGACTTAGCATTTCAAAAAGGTGATTTCAATTTCCAGGACTGAGATCAGTGATTTAAGCAATTATAGCTATCACATAAATATTGTCCTCTAAGGACGCTACAGATCGGCACAAGGCCCCAAACAAGGCTTACAGCCCACAATTATATCAAATACAGTGTACTTCCAACACTAACAACATATTATTGACATCCGGGATGGACCAAGTCTCAATCCCTAGTCACAATCAATCCCGCACCTGCCACGGTGTGCGAGCCACGCCCTACTAGCGTCACAATGTGCTAAGCCGGGGTTTCAAACCCTCAGGCTACCATATACACAAACTACTCACCTCTAGCCTTTCGTAGACTCGTCCGCGATGCCTTTTCCTTTGAATTTAGCTCCCTCGTGCGTAGAATCTAGTCAAACCACAATAATTCTATCAAATACGGGTCAAAGAATCATAACCCATTTCAATTTGCATGAAATTCGCATAAATACACTAAGTTGGTAAAACACGACCCCGGGCCCACTGCTCGGAAAATTCCAAAATTAGTACCAATGCGACCCTCATCTCGCCACGAGTCCGTGCATATAAAATTTATCAAAATCGGAGTTCAAATGGCCTTCCAAATCCAAAAATCCCGTTTTCAATATTTAGGCCACATTTCTTCAAGATTTTAACCCAATTTCATGAAGATTGATGTTAATTCTATCATAAAATGATGTTTTTGAGTCAAGAATCTTACCTCCGACGAATACCTGATGACTTCTCAGTGATTTCCTCGAGTTTTTTTCTCTCTAGGGCTCAAAATTATGTTTTGGGGGTGTAAACCCGTAACCCCTCTGTTTCTGGATTTTATTCACTGCCAGAGCTTTTTGCTCTTCGCGTTCGCGATGAACAGCTCTCTCTTACCCTTCGCGAACACGACACCTTCCACGCGTTCGCGATGCCCCAACTTCCAGCTACCCTTCGCGAACGCGACACCATTCACGCGTTCGCGATGCTCAAACTCCCAGCCGCCCAAATTCCTTCTACGCATTCGCGATACTCCTCCTGCGAACGCGAAGCCTTACCCTCACACACCTACGCGAACGCGACCACTGGAACGCGAACGCGATGCACACGATCCCTGGCCTACGAGAACGCGGCTCCGCTTCCCGCGAATGCGATGCACTGATAAGATTGGCCTTCGCAAACGCGGCCCTTGCCACGCGAACGCGAAGGCTTAAAGGCCTGGGCAGAACCTGCGGTTTTTCTGCAGATTTTTGCCAAGTCCAAATGCCCGGTTGATGGTCCGAAATCATCCCGAGGCCCCCGGGACCCCAACGAAAACCACCAACGTACTCCAAAACATGATACGGACTTGTTCCAATCATAAAAACACCATACTAAACATCAAAATCTCCATTTACTCACGGATCCAAGCCTAAGTTTCTTCAAAACTTTCAAAACTAACATTCAATCCAAAACCCCGATCAAACGATGTCCGAATGACCTGAAATTTTGCAGACACATCCAAAATCACATAACGAAGCTACAGAAATTGTCGGAATTCCATTCCGACCCCCGAATCAAAATATCACCTACCATCCGGTTTTCGCCAAAAATCAACCTTCGCCAATTCAAGCCTAAAACTACACCGGACCTCCTAATTCAATTCCGATTGCTCTCCTAAGTCATAATTGATCCCCCGGAACTAGTCGAATCATCAGAATCCGGTTCCGAGAACTCTAACTCAATAGTCAACTCTTGGTTGACTTCCCATATTCAAGCTTCCTTCAAACATACTATTTGCTTCATTTTCAATCCAAATCACTCCTAACTCACCCGATATATTCTAATACTGATATAAAAGCATAAGATATGTAAATGCAAGGTAACGGGGTGGTAATTCCCGTAACGACGGGCCGGGTCGTTACATTCTCCCCAACTTAAACAAACGGTCGTCCGCGAGCGGGTTAAGAAACTACCTGGAGCATCAAACAAGTGTGGATATCTGCTCCGCATTTTCTGCTCGGTCTCCCAAGTTGCTTCCTCCACGGAACGACCTCTCCACTGCACTTTCACTGAAGCTATATCCTTGGATCTCAGCTTACGAACCTGTCGACCCAAAATGGCTACTGGTTCCACATCATAAGTCAAATCCTCATCTAGCTGTATCGTGCTGAAATCTAACACATGAGACGGGTCTCCGACATACTTTCGGAGCATAGATACATGGAACACCGGGTGAACTCCCGACAAACTGGGTGGCAAAGCAAGCATATAGGCCACCTCCCCAACTTTCCTAAGCACCTCAAAAGGTCCAATAAACCTTGGGCTCAACTTCCCTTTCTTTCCAAACCTCATAACACTCTTCATAGGCGAAACCTTCAGCAACACCTTCTCACCTACTGAATAAGACACATCTCGGACCTTCCGGTCCGCATAACTCTTCTGACGCGACTAAGCTGTGCGAAGTCTCTCCTGAATCACCTTCACCTTGTCTAAGGCATCTTGGACTAACTATGTCCCTAACAACCTAGCCTCGCGGGGCTCGAACCAACCGACTGGAGACCTACACCGTATCCCATATAAAGCTTCATACGGTGCCATCTGAATACTGGACCGATAGCTATTATTATAAGCAAACTCCGCCAAAGGCAAATAATCAGCCCACGAACCACCGAAATCAATGACACAAGCACGCAACATGTCCTCTAAGATCTGAATAGTACGCTCGGACTGCCCATCCGTCTGTGGATGAAATGCTGTGCTCAGCTCTACTTGTGAACCCAACTCTCGCTGAAATGTCCTCCAGAACTGAGATGTGAACTGGGTACCTCTGTCTGATATAATAGAAATGGGAACTCCATGCAATCTCACTATCTCACGGATGAATATCTCTGCCAACCGCTCTGAGGAATAAGTAGTACACACTGGGATGAAGTGAGCTGACTTGGTCAACCTATCCACCACTACCCAAACTGAATCAAACTTCCTCGCTGTCCGAGGGAGTCCACTAACAAAGTCCATAGTAATCTTTTCCCACTTCCACTCAGGAATCTCAATACGCTGGAATACACCACCAGGTCTCTGATGCTCATACTTGACCTGCTGACAGTTTAAACACCGAGCCAGATGGTTCACAATATCCTTCTTCATCTTTCTCCACCAGTAATGCTGCTTCAAATCCTGATACATCTTCGCGGCTCCTGGATGGATAGAATACCGCGAGCTGTGGGCCTCCTCCAATATCAATTCACGAAAGCTGTCAATGTTGGGCACGCATATCCGGCCCTGCATCCGCAATACACCATTACTATCAATAGTGACATCTCTGGCATTATCATGTTGAACTATGTCCTTAAGGACAAGTAAGTGTGGATCATCATACTGGCGCTCTCGAATACGATCATATAAAGAAGAACGAGCTACTACACAAGCCATCACCCGACTGGGCTTAGAAATATCCAGCCTCACCATCTGATTAGCTAACGCCTGAACATCAACTGCTAGGCGTCTATCCCCAACTGGAATATATGCCAAACTACCCATACTAATAGCCTTCCGGCTCAATGCATCAGCCACTACATTGGCCTTTCCGGGATGATACAAGATAGTAATATCATAGTCTTTAAGCAATTCAAGCCATCTCCGCTGCCTCAAATTTAGATCTTTCTGCTTAAACAAATGCTGAAGGCTGCGGTGGTCTGTATATACATCACAAGATACACCATATAGGTAATGCCTCCAAATCTTCAAGGCATGAACAATAGCAGCTAACTCCAAATCATGAACAGGGTAGTTCTTCTCGTGGGGCTTTAGCCGACGAGAAGCATATGCAATAACTCTACCCTCCTGCATCAACACACAACCGAGTCCAACTCTAGAAGCATCACAATACACCGTATATGACCCTGAGGCTGATGGGAACACAAGTACTGGAGCTGTGGTCAAAGCCTCTTTGAGCTTCGGGAAGCTCTCCTCACATTCATCAGACCACACAAATGGAGCATTCTTCTGTGTCAACTTAGTCAACGATGAAGCAATAGATGAGAAACCATGAACAAACCGGCGATAATACCCTGCCAAGCCGAGAAAACTCCGAATCTCTGTAGCTGAGGAAGGTCTGGGCCAATTCTGCACTGCCTCGACCTTCTGTGGATCAACCCAAATACCATCACTGGACACTACATGTCCCAGAAAACCCACAGTATCAAGCCAGAACTCACACTTAGTGAATTTCGCATAGAGCTTCTCTTCCCTCAACCTCTGCAATACCACCCTCAAGTGTTATGCATGCTCCTCCTGGCTGCGTGAATACACCAGAATATCATCAATAAACACAATCACAAAAGAATCAAGGTACGGCCGAAATACACTATTCATCAAGTGCATGAATGCAGCTGGGGCATTAGTCAACCCGAAAGACATTACCAGGAACTCGTAGTGCCCATATCGCGTCCTGAACTTTGTCTTCATAATGTTTGAGTCTCCGATCTTCAGCTGATGATAGCCCGATCGAAGATCAATCTTAGAAAATACACTAGCTCCCTGGAGCTGATCAAATAGGTCCTCAATACGAGGTAATGGGTACTTATTCTTCACTGTTACCTTGTTCAGTTGCCTGTAATCAATGCATATTCTCATTGTGCCATCTTTCTTCTTCACGAACAACACCGGTGCACCCCAAGGTGACACACTCGGACGAATGAAACCCTTATCTAAGAGTTCCTGAAGCTGTTCTTTCAATTCTTTTAACTCTGCTGGTGCCATGCGATAGGGAGGAATAGAAATGGGGTGAGTGCCCGGCACCAAGTCAATACCAAAGCCGATATCTCTGTCAGGCGGCATACCTGGCAGGTCTGCTGGAAATACATCCGGAAACTCCCTCACAATGGGGACCGAATCAAGACTGGGTGTCTCAGCCTCAACATTTCTAATGAAGGCCAAATAAGATAAACAACCATTGCCAATCATTCGTTGGGCCTTTATACAAGAAATCACCCTGTCGGACACATAATCAGTCAAGCCACGCCACTCGATCCTCGGATTACCTGGAATAGCTAGTGTGACTGTCTTGGCATGACAGTCCAGAATCGCATGGTAAGGAGATAGCCAATCCATGCCTAGAATCACATCGAAATCTACCATGCCCAGTAGTAATAAATCAACTCGGGTCTCCAGACCCCCAATAGTAATAAGACAGGATCGATATACCTGATCCACAACAACAGTATCCCCCACCGGGATAGACACATGTACGGGCAAAGCAAGAATACCACGGGTCATACCCAAATGATGTGCAAAATAAGTAGAAACATAGGAATAGGTGGATCCGGGATCAAATAAGACAGAAGCATCCCTGTGGCAGACTGAGATAATACCTGAAATGACCGCATCTGAAGCACTAGCATCCTTCCTATCCGGAAGAGCATAGAAACGAGCCTGGCCTCCACCAGTACGATCCTCACCCCTAGGGCGACCTCCGGATACCTGGCCACCAGTCCTAGCCGACTGTGCTGGCGCCGAAGAAACAGGAGTAGAAGACGAGGGTTGATCCCTCTGCTGAGACCGCTTACGAATCCACTGAGGACACTCTCTCCTGATATGACCCAAATCACCGCACTCAAAACAATAGACTGAAGATGGAAGAAGGGGCTGCCTGAGGACCCCTCGCTACAGACGAACCCTGTGCTGAGGAAGTAGGAGCAGAGCTGTGAGCTGGAAGAGCACTCAGTGCAGGCTGACTCTGCTGACGGTTCTGCTGACCCTGATAACCCCGATGGCCCTGCCGACCACGATCTGATGAAACCCCACTGGACTCTGCACGTCCAGACTGATGAGTCCTGAAAGAACGACCTCTGCTATGCTGAGATTGGCCCCTAGAAGGAGCACCACTGTAACTGCCAGTACCACGAGGCCTCTTAGCCTCTCTCTCCTCCCGTTCTCTGTGGCGATCTATCTCAATATGACGGGCTGCATCAACCACCTCCTCAAAGGTAACTGCCAAAACTCGCTCCCTGGTCATCAATATGCGGATTGGATAAATAAGGCCATCAATAAATCTCCGAATCCTCTCTCTGTCTGTAGGAACCATCCACATGGCATGACGGGCCAGCTGTGTGAATCTCATCTCATACTGATTAACCGTCATCTCTCCCTGCTTCAACCACTCGAACTGACGTCGCAGCTCCTCTCTCCGAGACCGAGGCACGTACTTCTCCAAAAATACCATGGAGAACTGCTGCCAAGTGAGGGGCACTGCCCCAGCGGGCCTACGCCTCTCGAAATCCTCCCACCACTGAAATGCTGCACCTGTGAACTGAAAAGTGGTGAATGAAACACCGCTGGACTCTAGAATACCCGCGGTGTGAAGCATGCGCTGACATCTGTCAAGAAAACCCTGGGCGTCCTCGCCCTCCGCACCACTGAATGTCGGAGGCTGTAGCCTCTCAAATCTCTCCAAACGACGTTTCTCATCGTCGGGCATAGCTGGAACCATATAAGCAGGAGCTGGTGCAACGGGCGCAACTGGCTGGACTGGCTCGGGTGTGTGAGCCACGGGGGTCTGATTCCCTCCCCCTGCCTGTGAAGAAGATACTGCAGCAGTAGCTGCAACTACCTGAGCCAAATCTGTGCACACTGATAAGATCTGAGCCAAGGTCTCCTGAAGACCCGGTATCACAATGGGCACTGCCGGTGCCTGAACCTGAGTTGCCGGAGCGTCTGCCGCTGGAATCTGGTCCTGAGTCTGGGCCACTGGTGCAGGAATCTGACCCTGAGTTTGGTCAGCTGGTGGGTCAGCAGGTGCTGGTGCTGCTGCCCTACCTCTACCACGACCACGGCCTCTGGGTGCCAATGGTGGTCGTCCTCCACGTCCGTTAGCTCGTGTTCTCACCATCTGCGAGAGAATAGAATATGGAAAAATTTAATTTCATGATAACACAAATCGCACGATATGAATCCAAGAAAATGAGATTTTTCCTAAAGTTTCTGTAGCTCTCCGAGGATAGATACGGACGTCTATGTACCGATCCGTGAAATCCTACTAAACCGGCTCATGACTCGCGAGTCCTAATAACCTAGAGCTCTGATACCAACTTGTCACGACACAAATCCGGTCGTGATGGCGTCCAACAATTAAGCTAGGCCAGCCAGACCAACAATTCAATTATCACAACGATATCGGTCCCAAATGGACATCCCAAGAAGAATATATGAGTTTAAGAACTCCAATAATAATAGAAATGAACAAAATACTGACACTCCCAAAGATCCGGAGTCATAAGTCTAGAGCCCCTAACAAAAACCAACAGGAATAGAGAGTACTGTATAGAAATACTCAAGTCTGAATACAAAATACAAGTAACAACTGGAAAGGAGTGGAGAAGCTAGGTTTTGCGAACGTAGGCAGCTACCTCAGCAATTCGAAATGACACTGCAAATGCTGGAATCGCCTGTCTACTGCTCCTGAGTACCTGAGTCTGCACATAAAAGGTGCAGGGAGTAGGGGTGAGTACTAAGTACTCAGTGAGTAACAAATATATATAAGTAGCTAACAGTAAGAAATCCACAAAATACCACAATATGAAGCTACACTACAGTCCGAATCTCCTACGAACTAGCAACAACAATACAATACAACCACCATAGAGTAATTCAACAAATAAAGATGCAATGCAATGCACATAACCGCTACGGCGTGTAGCCCGATCCAATTTAACGTCGACGGCGCTCACTCGGGGTGTGTACAGACTCCGGAGGGGCTCCTACAGCCCAAGCGCAATACTGCTGCGGCGTGCGGCCCGATCCTCATATCAACCACTGCGGCGTGCAGCCCGATCCCATACTCAGTCCACAATAAGCAATTAAGTCACAAAACAATTCATTTTCCTTAATTCCAGTTCTCAATTCATAATTTATGAAAAATACTTTAACTTTATTAAATTTGTAAAAGCCGGTGACTTAGCATTTCAAAAGTGTGATTTCAATTTCCAGGACTAAGATCGGTGATTTAAGCAATTATAGCTATCACATAAATATTGTCCTCTAAGGACGCTACAGATCGGCACAAGACCCCAAACAAGGCATACAGCCCACAATTATATCAAATACAGTGTACTTCCAACACTAACAACATATTATTCACATCCGGGATGGACCAAGTCTCAATCCCTAGTCACAATCAATCCCGCACCTGCCACGGTGTGCGAGCCACGCCCTACTAGCGTCACAATGTGCTAAGCCGGGGTTTCGAACCCTCAGGCTACCATATACACAAACTACTCACCTCTAGCCGGTCGTAGACTCGTCCGCGATGCCTTTTCCTTTGAATTTAGCTCCCTCATGCGTAGAATCTTGTCAAACCACAATAATTATATCAAATACGTGTCAAAGAATCATAACCCATTTCAATTTACATGAAATTCGCATAAATACACTAAGTTGGTAAAACCTGACCCCGGGCCCACTGCTCGGAAAATTCCGAAATTAGTACCAACGCGACCCTCATCTCGCCACGAGTCCGTGCATATAAAATTTATCAAAATCGGAGTTCAAATGGCCTTCCAAATCCAAAAATCCCGTTTTCAATATTTAGGCCACATTTCTTCAAGATTTCAACCCAATTTCATGAAGATTGATGTTAATTCTATCATAAAATGATGTTTTTGAGTCAAGAATCTTACCTCCGACGAATACCCGATGACTTCTCAGTGATTTCCTCGAGTTTTCTTCTCTCTATGGCTCAAAATTATGTTTTGGGGGTGTAAACCCGTAACCCCTCTGTTTCTGGATTTTATTCACTGCCAGAGCTTTTTGCTCTTCGCGTTCGCGTGAGCTCACACGCGTTCGCGATGAACAGCTCTCTCTTACCCTTCGCGAACGCGACGCCTTCCACGTGTTCGCGATGCCCCAACTTCCAGCTACACTTCGCGAACGCGACACCATTCACGCGTTCGCGATGCTCAAACTCCCAGCCGCCCAAATTCCTTCTACGCGTTCGCGATACTCCTCCCGCGAATGCAAAGCCTTACCCTCACACACCTACGCGAACGCGACCACTGGAACACGAACGCGATGCACACGATCCCTGGCCTACGCGAACGCGGCTCCCCCTCTCGCGAACGCGATGCACTGATTAGCTTGGCCTTCGCGAACGCGGCCCTTTCCATGCGAACGCGAAGGCTTAAAGGCCTGGGCTGAACCTGCAGTTTTTCTGCAGATATTTGCCAAGTCCAAATGCCCGGTTGATGGTTCGAAATCATCCCGGGGCCCCCGGGACCCCAACGAAAACCACCAACGTACTCCAAAACATGATACGGACTTGTTCCAATCATAAAAACACCATACTAAACATCAAAATCTCCATTTCTCACGGATTCAAGCCTAAGTTTCTTCAAAACTTTCAAAACTAACATTCAATCCAAAACCCAACCAAACGATGTCCGAATGACCTGAAAATTTGCAGACACATCCAAAATCACATAACGAAGCTACCGAAATTGTCGGAATTCCATTCCGACCCCCGGATCAAAATATAACCTACCATCCGGTTTTCGCCAAAAATCAACCTTCGCCAATTCAAGCCTAAAACTACACCGGACCTCCGAATTCAATTCCGATTGCTCTCCTAAGTCATAATTGATCCCCCGGAACTAGTCGAATCATCAGAATCCAGTTCCGAGCACTCTAACTCAATAGTCAACTCTTGGTTGACTACCCATATTCAAGCTTCCTTCAAACATACTATTTGCTTCATTTTCAATCCAAATCACTCCTAACTCACCTGATATATTCTAATACTGATATAAAAGCATAAGATATGTAAATGCAAGGTAACGGGGTGGTAATTCCCGTAATGACAGGCCGGGTCGTTACAATAATTCACGATTGAAATCAATTATTTGGAAATTGCATCGAACTCAATGAAATGATTAACAAAAACTGATTTTTGCCTCACAACTTTTTTTTTGACCAATACATAGTGATAGACATAGCTATCTCCATATAATCTCCTAATAGGAGTATTCACATAAGCAAATTTTCAGAATTACGAAGTTCGCTCATAAGTGGAGCGCAATAGGAGGACTTACCTCGATACTTAGAACGAATCAAGTTAACAAAATTGTTACTTTACAATAATTCGAGATCATACTTGTAACGACACCATCTGGTGTTGCAACCTCAGCCATACCATAGAAAATATATTAACGACTCGGTCTCCACCTCTACGACTCTCACCTCCACCTCTAACATCCTAACCCCTACCTCTAGTTGGTCATGCAAGTGGAGTAGTAACTGTATGAAGTACGTAGCCTCGGTGCTTTTAACAATTATGCTTCTCCCATGACTAGGACAGTTTTTTTTCCCATGATGTGCGTAGTACTACCACATTCATAACAATCCATTTAAGGGTTCAACTGTTCATACTTAGTCTATGATAGATAACTGGAATAACCATCATACAAACCTCATGTTGGTGGTGCATTAAAATATGACTGCCCCATGCGAGTATGGTGATTAACTTAAGCACTATGAGTATATTGAATATGTTTCCATGATCCCGCTAATATTAAAATTTAGAATTATTACAGGCGCAGGAATATCTCAAGTCTCATCATCGTCCCGTTCCATTCTCAGCTCTTTATCATAAACAACTTTTGGAAAATTTTTCAATACCACATAAAAACATCTCATGCCAAAATTGGTATAACACATGATGCCGAAATCTGATAGTTGATAGTGGACTTCCCTCACTTGGTGCGAAATCATAAGACACATTCCCGACGATCCATAAATAGTAACCTTCGCTGCTCGTACGATACCAGTCATAAGACACCTCAAGCTATTTACTTGACGATTGTCATTCTCATGAAAGTTAAACTCACTTCATCCAGTGTCTTGGCTGCTAGTATGTACTCTTCACTAATTAGAAATCCCATATGAACCACATAGTCTCAAATACGACAATTGTTTTTTGTGCTGATTAGCAAACCAATTAAAACTTTTACAGATTGTACTTATCAACCAGATGTCAAGATCTGATGCACCCCCATGCATATAACTGAAAGATCTCTTTGCACTTCCATATCCTTAATTCTGATCGACACATGGTAACAATAATTGAGCAACTCTGGCTCTCTTACAATCCTTTTACGATATCACAAACCATTGATGTAGTGCGCAACTCCATACATAAGTGGATGCAAAAGAACATAATATATATGCTTCAAGGTGAATAAATGACGCACGATAAGGAATGAATGAGGTGGAAATTTTTCCTACTAGTTTTGTAGCCTCTCGAAGATAAGCACAGACGTCTCCGTACTGATCCGCAAGACTCTACAAAAGTCACTTATGACTTGTAGCACCTATGAACCTAGAGCTTTGATACCAACTTGTCACGACCCAAAAATCCCTCCGAAGGAGTCGTGATGGCACCTAGTCTTCAAACTAGGTAAGCCTAACATAAACCGAAATAACATTGATACTTATTAACCTCAACTGAAATTTCTCTAAACGATTTACAATTCCCAAAACCGGTAGTACAAGTCACAAGCCTTTCTAAGAGTAGTTATACAATATAATTACATCACTGTTCTGAAACAAAAGGAACAAATGGAAATAAGTACAATTGAAGGTGACTCTGAGGACTGCGAACTCTATAGCAGGTTTACCTTGAGTCTCCACCGCAACGAATAACTACCATCGATCAAATCTGCACATAAAAATGTACAGAAGTGTAGTATCAGCACAACCGACCCCATGTGCTGGTAAGTGTCTAGCCTACCCCGACGAAGTAGTGACGAGGCTAGGACCAGACACTCACATAAACCTGTGCAGTTTATAGCGTACAAAATAATATGAAGCAAATAACAATAATTGCATCAATGATCTACCAGAGATATAAATAGCTGGCAACATTGATCTACCAGAGATATAAATAGTTGGCAACAAGAACACCACAAATATTTCTCAGCAAATAATAAATACAAGTACAATCAATTAATCGAGTCTTTCAAGGATAAATATTTTTGCCTATAAATCCTCCAAGTAATAATCTCTAGAATAATATGCTTCCAATAAATATGTTTCGAATATATTTCCTTCAAATAAGTATCTTTCGAATATAATTCTTTTGAGTAAAGGTCACCTTGTGACGCCTCATTTCAAAATCATAATAATATAGGTCTCGGCCTACTTTCATATTTTTACGGCATCTCGTGCCCATATTTTTATCACAACCGCACATACAACTCACGTGCAATTAAATAAAATTATAATATTCTCCCTGGCACCTTGTGCCAACATATTTCTATTTCACATTGCACATCAATATTCTCTTATTGCTCATTTCACAGAGTCCATGACCCAATACAATTAAAAATGTTCGACGAGCCTCACTTACTTAACATAAAGTATAGAACAACTTCCATCCCAATTAGTAAATCAACAAGAAAAGATGAAGTTATTTTTAGTAATCATTTGATAAAGAAAATACCATTTTCAATTAAAGTACAATTATTGAAGCTCGAAGTATTGAACTATATATATATATACAACAGCATAAAACGTTATCGAACGTTTATAAGGAAAGAATCTGCTCTGAAATAACAGTCAACAACTCACAATATCCGGAGTAATCTGATCAACGGAACAAATCTTACTTTCATGTCTCAATTCATTTTTCATTTCATATCTTGTGGTAGGCGTACCACCCGCTCCCAAACGTAACCATAGGCTTTTCATATCTTGTGGTAGGCGTACCACTCGCTCCCAGATATATCAATAGGCTTTTCATATCTTGTGGTAGGTGTACTACCCGCTCCCAAATGTATCAATAGGCTACCGGCAACTATGGCCAATGCCAAGATTCAAATCACTTTGTGGTCGGCGTGCCACACGATCCCAATTCTTTAATATATAAGTGGTCGGCGTGCCACACGATCCCAATTCTTTAATATATAAGTGGTCGGCGTGCCACACGATTCCATTTCTTAATATATAAGTGGTCGGCGTGCCAAACGATCCCATTTCTTAATATATAAGTGGTCGGCGTGCCACACGATCCCATTTCTTAATATGTTACCGGCAAGAAACCAATAATAATTAACCAACAATATGTATGTATTACCGGTGTGAAACCAATAATATTTAATCAACAACATATATATTACCAGTATGAAACCAATAAACTTTAATCAACAATATATATTACCGGTATGAAACCTATAATAATTAATCAACAATATGTATGTATTACCGGTGTGAAACCAATAATCTTTAATCAACAAGCATATATATTATCGGTATGAAACCAATAATCTTTAATCAACAATATATATTACCGGTATGAAACCAATAATAATTAATCAACAATATGTATGTATTACCGGTGTGAAACCAATAATCTTTAATCAACAACATATATATTATCGGTATGAAACCAATAATCTTTAATCAACAATATATATTACCGGTATGAAACCTATAATAATTAATCAACAATATGTATGTATTACCGGTGTGAAACCAATAATCTTTAATCAACAACATATATATTATCGGTATGAAACCAATAATCTTTAATCAACAATATATATTATCGGTATGAAACCAATAATAATTAATCAACAATATATTCCCGGCAAAGAAGAACCAGCTATAACCAAACATATGAATTTCTATTTAACACAACTGATACAATTACTCGATCATAACAATTACTTGCTCAGCTTCAAATATCTTCAAACAAGTTCTCATAAGCATCAAATAAGAATACGACAATTTAGAAATTTAGGACTCACGGTCATGCTCGACCCCCAATGTATAGATACTCGTCACCATGCCTATACGTCGGACAAAACACATAACAAGTAGCAATTATACTCAACTCTTATTCCCTCAAGCTAGGGTAGACCAAACACTTACCTCGCTTCGCTACCAATTCAAAAATCCAACATTCCTTTGTCTCGCGCATTCATCCGAAGCTTCAAATCTAGTCACAATAATTTAAAATACTCAACACGAATCGTAGGAACTAATTCCATATGAATTTATACATTTTCCGAATTAAAATTCGAATTTTAGCTCAAAATTGCCCGTGGGGCCCATATATCAGAATCTGACGAAACTCGTAAAATCCGACAACCCATTCCAATACGAGTTCAACCATACAAAAATTATCGAATTCCGATGAAAACTCGACCTCCAAATCTAAAATTTTCATTTTTGGAAGATTTTGCAAAAAATCTGATTTTTCTTCCATAAATTTATGGATTCAAGATGTAAATGAGTATGGAATCATGATCTATAAATGATTTATGATAAAGAACACTTACCCCGTTGTTTTCTCTGAAAATCTCCGGAAAATCGCCTATCCCCGAGCTCCAATTTGGAAGAAATTGAAAAATGGGATTTTGTCCCATTTCCAGAACTTAGTGTTCTGTCCGAAATTATTTTCGGCACTGTTCACCCGTTTTTTACTGTTCACGGTACTGTTCACGAGACTATTCGCATGTACTATTCACGAGGTACTATTCACTGGTACTATTCACGAGCACTATTCACAGTCACTATTCACAGTGCTGTAAAAAAATACAACAGTTTTCTTCAAGTCAAAATCAATCTGTTAATCTTCCGAAAAAAAATTATACCGACTGTGCACACAAATCGAGAAATTACTGATAGAGCTTTTCAAGGTATTAAAACACCGAGATGATTGTTTAATTTAAATATGATTTTTTTTGGCCATCACATACCCATAACTGGATTGTCTTATTTATATCTTTTACACAGTCTAGATCTAAGAAATTATGTTGTATTGTTGTTGGTATTTGTGTTGGAATCTATTTTGTATATCTTGGTTCTCTATCATTTCTATATGTTTTCTTATAATTATTTTCGTAATTTATATAACTTTTTTGCTCTATTTGTGTATCTTTTGTTCCTGATGTACTAGGTTTTTCATCTATTATCGCATTTATTTCTATACGATCATTTCTACCTTCTTCATTTTGTTCGACTTGTGCTATATTTTCTAAAATTTCCGTATATGTTTCGCTTGTTTCTGAATAATTTTCTAAATCACTATTATTATTTGGTTCATTTATTTCTTCTGTTCTAATTATTTCTAATTCTGGATTATTTTCTAACTTTTCTTCTTGTAATAGTTCTTTGAATCTATTTATCTCAAGTTGTAATTTATTTTCTTGTTCTTTTTCTTTTTGTCTGGTTGCATATAGTTCTTTTAACATGTTTAACTCTTTTTCTATTTCTATTATTTTAGCATTTTTTGTTTCTTCTATCTGTTTTATTTCTATTTTTGATTGTTGTTTAATTTTTTCTATCTCATATTTTCGATCTATTTCTTCATTTTCTCTTGTTATTCTTACTAAAGCAGTTAAGCTATCTTCTAATTTTAGTGATTCTTTTTCTAACATTAGATATAAGTTGTCTCTATTTTCTTATATTTTCTTCCTATATTAGAAAATACAATTTTTATTTTTAGTCCTTCTGAGTTTTCATATGTTTTTTCGTCTACTGCAAATTCCTCTTTATTCATTTTTTAAGTTGTATTATTAGTTTCCATTCTAATTTTGAGATTATATCTATAAGTTGTTCTAATCTATCATTATTGTTTTTAGATATTTTTAAGTAATTAAATTCACAATATAAACCATATAATTCATTTTTAATTCTATCTGCTTCTTTTAATCTATCAATCTTATTACTAATATTATAACTAGTATTACTACTACTATTTTCAGTACTAACTCTGATACCAAATTGGGGTGTGGGGTCGGGTATAGCTCCGATTAGCTCTTTTATAGGTCTTTTAGATTGATTAGTTACTAAATGTGTTGGTAATTGATTAGATTTTTGATTCATTGCTGGTTAAATGCTAAATTATAATTTTCTTTAGCTAAAGTGTTTAATAACAGTGATTTTCTATATTTTTATTTAATGACTCTATGTATGTGATTTTTTTTAGTTTGCATATAATTATCTAAATCATTTTTCATATTTTGTTCGGTTTTAGCTATTTCAAGCATAGTTTCTGTCCAATAACTTAAATATTCGTAATTTATCATATCTTAGTCTGTTTCGGGTCATGAATCCCATGTATTTGTATAGTCATAATTATATAATCTTTCTAGTTCATCATTATTATATGCTTTTTCTAGTTCTTCTAGTTCTTCACTCCATTCTTGGTTAATTATTTCTGTTAAAACTAGATTTTCATATTCTTGAATCTGATTCCATATATTTCTTCTAATTTCAGGTTCGGTTATTTTTCTAAGTACGTAAAAGATTAATATCTTATAATTATCTACCATTTCATCTAGTAGGTATGTTATCATTATTTTATGTATTGCTATCATTCTTATGATATTCCTTCTAATCTTCTTACTTTACTATCATATTCATCATATAATAATAAGATATAAAAAATAATTTTTCTGGTCACTACCATGGCCCTTTGCTCTAATCATTTACCCTAGCAATGTCCTCAACTGCGGTACTCCCCTAAACGGCATCTCCTCGCCTCACCGGTTTCCCATTAGGAGTGACTTAGCCTAGGTTAATACTTAAAGCATACTTCCATGGCAAACTTGCTCAAATTATTTTTTATAACATTACTATAACATGATGAAAACTATAGTATTATAAGATGATTATCAGGAATATAAGAATTTAGCTATGCATAATTATAAATGATTTTACCTGACTTTGTATTTCCTTCGACATATTTTGTTGAATCTTTATAGCTTATTTGAGAGAGTTTTTGAAAGAGAGAATTTTTATTTCTGATGATATTTCGAGAACTGTATTGTAACAACCCGCTCCACACAATAGCGGCGGTGCCGGTCGTGCCCCACACAGTAGCACGAAGCCTAAGGAATTGTTACCCTTGGGTATAGGAGCATTCCACGCATAGCTGCAGCTACTAGGAATCGAACCTAAGACCCCAAGGCTTTTCAGGGATTTTACTCCCTCACCTCTCACCAGTTGAGCTCACGACCCGGATTTTTCCCCAACATCGGGATCGTGATGGCGCCTACTCATGGTAGCTAGGCAAGTCACTTTATTCACACTATCCTATTTTTAGCAATATGTCATATTCAATTTAACAACCAAAACCATAACCTTAATTAAACAAGTGCGGAAGACTTTATAAAAATAGCAATAAGCAGTTTTAAGGTAAAATGATACTGAAATCCTCTACCCAAAACGTGGAGTCACCAACTCACGAACTACTTCATGAATGCTACACATAAAGGTCTAAAAGATATATAACATAATCTATTTGTCTCGGAACAAGGAGACTACAGCTAGTAACATAAATAAAAGGAAGAGACGTCGGGCCTGCGGACGCCTGCAAGATACCTCAGTCTCAAGATGCTCCACTCCCACGCAAAAGATCTACCGATGCTGCTCCTGATCGAAACCTGGACCTGTGCAAAAACGCACAGAAGTGCAATATCAGCACAACCGACCCCATGTGCTGGTAAGTGCCTGGCCTATCCCGGCGAAGTAGTGACAAGCCTAGGACCAGACACCCACATAAACCTGTGCAGTTCCATATTTTTTTACGGATTTTCTGAGACCGTCAAATCACGGGTCGGGGTCCGTTTACCAAAAATGTTGACCAAAGTCAACCATATCAATATTAATATCAAAATTCTTCAAATTTCTCACATTCTTCATATATTTTAACATAAAAAATTTTCAGCTTCGCACCCGAACTGTGCACGCAAATCGAGGCAACTATAAATGAGATTTTCAGGACCTCAGAAGCTCGAAATGATTAATAAAACAAGTGATGACCCTTTGGGTCGTCACATTCTCCACCTCTAAAACAACCGTTCGTCCTCGAACGGACAAAAGAAAGAAGTACCTAAGTCATGGAATAGATGAGGATATCGGCTCCGCATGTCAGACTCGGACTCCCATGTCGATGCCTGAGGAGGCTGACCCCTCCACTGAACTCGCACAGAAGGAAAACTCTTCGACCTCAATTGTCGAACCCGCCGGTCTAGAATAGCCACCGGCTCCTCCTCGTAAGATAGATCATTGTCCAATTGGACAGTACTGAAGTCTAACACATGTGTGGGATCGCCGTGGTATCTCCAAAGCATAGATACATGAAAAACTGGATGCACAGTTGATAAGCTAGGCGACAGAGCTAGTCTGTAAGCCACCCCTCCCAATCGGTCTAGAATCTCAAATGGACCAATATACCTAGGGCTGAGCTTGTCCTTCTTCTCGAACCTCATCCCGCCCTTCATAGGCGACACTCGGAGCAATACTCATTCACCAATCATGAAATCTACATCTTGAACCTTACGATCCGCATAAGTCTTCTGCCTGGACTGAGCTAAACGCAATCTCTCCTGGATAGTCTTGACCTTA
Source organism: Nicotiana noctiflora (assembly GCA_032618575.1). Classification (NCBI taxonomy): domain Eukaryota; kingdom Viridiplantae; phylum Streptophyta; class Magnoliopsida; order Solanales; family Solanaceae; genus Nicotiana; species Nicotiana noctiflora. Next base: position 54,279 of record JASVEL010011114.1, read on the forward strand.
TCCAAGGCCTCCTGAACTAAATCTGTACCCAACAACCGAGCCTCTCCCGGCTCAAACCATCCGACTGGAGATCGACATCGCCTACCATACAATGCCTCATATGGGGCCATCTGGATGCTAGATTGGTAGTTGTTGTTGTAGGTGAACTCCGCTAATGGTAGAAACTAGTCCCACGAGCCTCCAAAATCAATGACACAGGCTCGGAGCATGTCCTCTAGGATCTGAATCGTCCTCTCGGACTGACCTTCTGTCTGAGGGTGAAAAATTGTACTCAACTGGACCTGGGTGCCTAACTTTTGCTGGACCGCTCTCTAGAAATACGAGGTAAACTACATACCTCGGTCTGAGATAATAGACACCGGCACCCCATGGAGGCGAACAATCTCCCTAATGTAAATCTCTCCTAGCTTCTCCGATGAGTAAGAGACAGATGCTGGAATGATGTGTGCTGACTTGGTCAGCCTATCAACAATGACCCAAATATCATCAAATTTCCTCCGAGTCAAAGGAAGTCCAGTAACAAAGTCCATTTTGATCCGCTCCCATTTCCACTCGGGAATTTCAATTCTCTGGAATACACCACCAGGCCTCTGGTGCTCATATTTCACATTCTGACAATTTAGACACCGAGCGACATACGCAACGATGTCCTTCTTCATCCTGCGGCACCAATAGTGCTGTCGTAAATCCTGATACATCTTCGCGGCGCCCAGGTGAATAGAATACCGCGAACCGTGGGCCTCCGCTAGGATCAACTCTCGAATCCCCTCCATATTGGGCACACAAACTCGCCCCTGCAATCTCAATATTCCGTCATCATCAAGAGTTACCTTCATAGCACCGCCTCGTTGTACTGTATCTCTCAAGTCACGCAAATAAGGATCATCAAATTGCCTCTCACGGATACGCTCTAATAGAGAAGAACGAGCGATCGTGCAGGCTAAAACCCTGCTAGGCTCAGAAATGTCTAGTCTCACTAATCGATTGGCTAAGGCCTGGACATCTAGGGCAAGTGGTCTCTGACTGACTCAAAGCATCGGCCACCACATTGGCCTTACCTGGGTGATTGTAATGACCCGGCCCATCGTTACGGGAATTTCCACCCCGTTACCTTGCATTAACTTATCTTATGCTTCTATATTAGTGTTAGAACCTATCGGGTAAGTTAGGAGTGAATTGAATGGAAAATGAAGCAAATAGCATGTTTGAAGGAAGTTTGAATATGGAAAGTCAACCTAGAGTTGACTATCGAGTTAGATTGCTCGTAATCGGATTCTGATGATTCGACTAGTTTCGGGGGATCATTTATGACTTAGGAGAGCAATCGGAATTGAATTTGGAGGTCCGGTGTAGTTTTAGGCTTGAATTGGCGAAGAATGAATTTTGGCGAAATCCGAACGGTAGGTGAGATTTTGATCCGGGGGTTGGAATGTCATTCCAACAATTCCTGTAGCTTCGTTATGTGATTTTGGATATGTCTGCAAATTTTGAGGTCATTCGGACGTCGTTTGATCGGGTTTTGGATTGAATGTTATTTTTGAAAGTTTTGAAGAAACTTAGGCTTGAATCCGTGTGGAAATGGTGATTTTGATGTTCAGGATGATGTTTTTATAATTGGAACAAGTTCGTATCATATTTTGGAGTATGTTGGTGGTTTTCGTTGGGGTCCCGGGAGCCTCAAGATGAATTCGGGGGTCCAAACGGACCAATTTGTGCCAAAGGCACTGCTGTTTCTGCTGCAATAAATGCAGAGAATTTTTTGTGCTTCGCGATCGCAAAGCTATGTATGCGATCGCATAAGAGGAGGATGTTGAGCTCTGCAATCGCGAGGGTGAGTCTACGATCGCGTAGGGCAAAGCTGGGAAGCTCTGCGATCGCAAGGTAGAGTCTGCGATCGCGTAGTGTATCGGAGTGAGGCCGGAAAATTGTTCTTAACGATCGCGTGAAGAGAGATGCGATCGCGTAAGGTTGACTGGTTGTGCATCGCGATCGCGGGTGTATTGATGTGATCGCGTAAGGTCGCTAAGTGGGTCACTGCTATCGCATCCAGGTTCACGCGATCGCGTAGAGGAAAAGTTGACAGCCCAGGATTTGTGCATCGCGATCGCGAGCCTAGTGTTGCGATCGCGTAGGGTTAAATGTTCGGGCAGTGAGTTAAATTGCAGAATAGAGGGCTCACGGGTTCATATACCCAAAAACATAATTTTGAGCTATAGAGAGAAGAAATCACGGGAAAATGCTGGGAAATCATCGGGTATTCATCGGAGGTAAGTTTCTTGACTCAAAAACATTATTTTATGGTAGAATTAACATCAATCTTCATGAATTTGGGTAGAAATTATGAAGGATTGTGGCCTAGATATTGAAAACGAAAATTTGGGTTTTGAAAGGACAATCGAACTCCGATTTTGGTAAATTTTATATGTAAGGACTCGTGGCGAGACGAGGATTCTGGAAATATGAATTTTAAAATTTTTCGAGATGTGTGCCCGGGGCTCGGGTTTTGCAAATTTCGTGATTTTTGATAGTTTTCGAGTTCTTTCGATTGGGTGATGTTCCATTAGCCTATTTTGATATATTTGTGCTGATTTGTGCTAGTTTTGACGTGCGTGGATGCCGGTTCGAGGAGCTAAGGCGTCGCGAGCATGAGCTTTCGTCGGTTCGAGGTGGGTAATACTTGTAAATGATGTCCTGAGGGTTAGTAAACCCCGGACTTGCACATCTTAGTGTTGTGTTGAGGTGACTTGCACGCCGGATAACGGGCGTGGGGTAGAGCACCATTGGGGATCGTGACTTGGTCCGTCCCGCGTAATAAATAATAACACCTAATTGTTTAAATGAATTGGACTAATTATCATGTTTGGGCTTCGTGCCGATTATTTGAACCCTTCAGGGATTGGTATCACTGTCTTGATAACACCGTGCATATTTTATTCTAAATGTAAGGTTTAAAATGGTATTTTGCTATTCAGCATTTTTATAAGGTTATGAAAAAAACTTGAACAAAGTCTTAATAACATTTTTAGCTGTGAGCTAATATGATATTGTTGCCCGTAGGGCTTTCTTGATTATTTGATAGAATGATTGGGCCGAGGGCCATATGTTAGGGCATGACAATTTATGTGAGCATATGCATACACATGCATGGATCGGACTGCACGCCGCAGCAGGTGTGATATTAATATTGTGCTTGGGCTGTAGGAGCCCCTCCGGAGTCTGAACCCCCACGGTGAGCACGGGTACCCAAATTGGATCGGGCTACGCGCCGTAGCGGTCATATGCATTGCATGGCATACATACATTGGTTTACGTGTACTACGTGGCATAACATTTAGCACTCATACATTACTGGCACACATGCATTAGTTGCCTTATTGACCAGATCTCCTGGTGCAAATTGATAAGGAGTGCTGAGCCCGAGGGGCTGATTTGAGTGCGAACTTGCACTGTTTGAGATTGTATCCAGGTATTGATATATTATCATGAAAGAAAGTAGCTAAAAATTGAGATTTCTAATAACCTATTCACATATGTTGGAAAGGAATAAAAAGATAGTTCTGTAATGTGTAGCATGAGATAGTGCCTTGCGTGGTTTTCTCCACTTCAGCATTATTTACTTTTATTACTGCTGAGTTGGAAGTACTCACACCCGACTCCCTGCACCTTGTGTGCAGATCCAGGTACATCACAGCAGGGCTGGTTCTATTGCGGCTCGGGAGTGCTTTTGGATAGTCGAGGTAGCTGCCAGCGTTCACAGGACCTGATTCTCTAGTTTGTCTATATTTTTGTTCTGACCGTCCCACAGTTGTGCATAGTTATATTTGCTATTTACACTTTGTATACTCTGTAGAGGCTCATGACTCTTGACCCTTCGGTCTATGGGAGTTGGTATGCGTTGGGACTTGGTTCCCCTGTTTCGATATATCCATCACTGTTATTTTGCAATTGTTATGCTTAAATGGGATACGGCGAGCTCATAGCTCTATGATTGTTGTTAATTGGTCGAGCTGGCCTAGCAGTGTGCTGGGCGCCATCACGACCGGATTTGGGGTCGTGACAAGTTGGTATCAGAGCCTAGGTTTACTAGGCCTCATGAGTCTTGAGCCGGTTGGTAGAGTCTTGTGGATCGGTACGGGGACGCCTGTACTTATCCTCGGGAGGCTGCGAACATTTAGGAAACACTTCACATTTCTTGGAATTCTTATCGTGCGTACTTGATTCAGCTTGAGATATACCTTTTTGAAACTCCTTCCGCACGTCTGTGTACGCTTCGAGCGCTCAGTAATATAATTGACTTATGGCTTGCGATTCCCCGGTCGAGGGGCGAGATATAATCTCCGTGATTTCATGTTGGGCCAGTCGGGACGACTTGAGGCCAGATCTTTGTCTATGGCTAGAGTACCAAGGTACTAATTTCGCGAGCCGGTATTATGAAGTTCATACGATCGGTATTGATCTCAATTGTGCAAATGGCAATTTGATAATGGGAGAGCTGTAAGGTATTCAGTTCTTGTTGTGATTTGATATGTAGCCCTAGTTATGGGCGTGAGAAATATGTTCATTGCCTCTTAATTGGAAGGTAAAGTGCCTGATGTGTAGTGGAACGAGTTTAAACTCAGGAACACTAAAGTGATTATGCTATGCGTATCCTGATGGAAGGTATTTGACATATGTTATGATTCGAGCAGGTGCAACGCATGTCCATGTATCAATTTTGATAATATAACTTGTATAGTGTTGAGATTAATGTTGTTGATATACATTGCGATGTCTTGTTGAGTTATGGAAGTATTGTTAGAATGGTTTGGTGATTCTCTAGCAGGTGGATAGGCCAAATTACAAAGGAAACTCTGCCGAAATTTTTGAAAACAATTTGGGACTTAGAAAGATTTCTGTCACCTAAAAAGAGTGGGCTTATTGGTGGTGCGTGTATATCTGCAAGAATTGCAGAAGAGCTAAGGTCTCTGATGATTTGAGTCTTTGTCAAGGCTTGTAAATGACTTGAGTTTAATCTCATTGTAACATTTCGGCATCACTTGAGTAATAATGATATGAGTGGTTGAAAGTGCTTTGATGAATGGCTTCGAGGTAAATTGGGGAGGTTGCTATTTATTAACTGATTGCACTATTGTGTGCTATGTTGATTCTGTCTCTAAGTATGTTGGGAAATTCTGGTAAAGGTTATGGTGCTTCGTAGATCTGATGAAGTACTAGGGTGTTTTGAATTGCTGTTGGTAAAGAATATTCACCGTATAGAAAAGAAAGATAGCTGATTGTATCTGTAAGTAATCATGTTCTGCGATGTCAGAGTTCTAACAAAAAACGAGTGGTTCTACTCAATAGGACAGTTGAATTACAACTGAATAAGGGTGAATGATGCTCAAGAATGGTTTTGCAGTGTTCAAGATTTTGCTTGTAACAGTCAGGTGCCTTAAGATTTGTGTATGTGGCTAAAGATGGCGGTTTCGTTAGAGAAGATCAAGGCTTGTGTTATATTATGTGAATGACGGGATTTTAGGTATCCGTATTGGGAAGTAATGATAACAATTTAAAAATCACGGGAAGTTCATCAAAATAAAGTGTGGTAGAATGTGGTACTTTTGGGAAACATTGAGAGAGTATTCAGTGGCCTATGGGTCTTAGACAGTGTGGTCTTGTGTACGAGTTTTGTGTGGTAAAAAGGGTTGAGGCATTGTCGTACTACAATAAGGACTGATATGAAATTAGAGATGAATCAGAAAGGAAACTGGGTAAATGGAACAACTTGTTAATAAACCGAAGCGGTATGATAAGGAATACGATTAATTCATGGTATGTGTTTGAAGTGATGAGTCTTGCAGATATTGTGCAGCAAAGCTCTTGAGTGTTGGCAGTTGTGTAACTTGATATGGGTATAAGGACTCAGTCCTGGCGGTTTAATTTATGCAATGTAATTGGGAGAAAATTTGCGATGTGTTATACCGTGGTTTGAAAATGAGTGTATTTTTCCTGTTGGTATGCAAGGCTGGGAATGTGTAATGAGTTTTCTTCTATATGGGATCACGAAAGTCCTTGACTAGTGGAGTGCGCCGTTGTTGAGGTGGAGGAAAGGGATATGAATTTCCATGTTGTCTTAGTGTGATATGGTATACACGATGTGTTATGGAAAGTTGATAATGGTATATTCTAGGTTTTGAGATCGGTTCATAATATATGGGAAGTCAATAAAATTATTGAGCAGCGCGGACAGCTGCAGGTGAATTAAGAATCGATCTTTCTGATGATTTAAGAAAATGGTACTGCTATTCTATTAACTTGGCAGGGAATATGGTCCAAAAAGGACAAGGTAATGTAAACTGATAATATCTAATGGCATGGTGGTATTCTCTTGTTGGATCGACTGTAATAATTGAGTCGTTGATGGCTTAGTGAAATTCTTGAATGGCTTTCGTGGAACGAATGGGCGCTTGATGTGCGTTATGTATTCGTACAGTGGAGTGTGGAACCAGGTATAGCGATTCATGTGTTATATATATGTTGGAGACTAGAAGTTCTCGTAATCCGCCTATGCAGTGGTTGTATATCGCGTGTATCGGCACCATTTTGTGATTATTGGAAATCGGAAGCCCTAGTGGCTCTCTCTTAGCTTGATATGATGAATTTGGGTTATGATACCTTATTTCAGACTGGTTGACATAAGTCAGGTCGTCTAGACTAATGTGATATGAACTATGTCGGAAAATGGCACAAATTGCGTAGCGGAGAGCATCAAAGTATGCTCCAACAGAGTAGTTGTACCCAGGACCATCGGACGGCTGGTAGGCATTGCTTTGTCAGTTGGACCTTAGGGGTGGATGTTAGTATAGAGGTATCTACCATTGATTCAGTTCCAGTATTGAGAAAAGTTGTCGGATGCGTTTCATGTGGCCGAGCTTGAGGCTATATATATATATGTTTGTCGTAATGAGAAAATTTGACTCGATATGCATTTCCTTTTTGCGAGATTTATGCATGGATCGGGTGGCACGCCGCCACGGGTTATTTGGATCGGGTGGCACGCCGCCACAGGTATGGTATCTGGATCGGGTGGCCCGCCGCCACGGGTATGTCATTGGAACGGGTTGCACGCCGCAATAGAATATTGTGAAAATATAGTTAGTTATATGCTACCTGGTATACAATACTTCCTCGCTTCTGAGGAAAAGTCCGTTTTGAGTATCGCTTGGTGAATGGCACATCGGTTGTGTCCTTTCAGGATTTAATAGCATACGTTAATTGTTTCACCGTGGGTGAGGTTGAATGCTTGGGTTCAAGACCTAGATCTGTGCGTGGCTAACCGTTTGAGCTTAGTGACTTGAGGTGCTTCATGAGTAATAATGTTGGGATAGAATCACGAATCCTGGCAAGGCCACGTGATGTTATGACCTCTCGAGAAGGATTCAGGTACCCTATTTCTATGATACGAGACGTGATCTCAGATCTATGTTATGATGGCACAGAGGAATTGAATTGCAGCTCTTTTGCTGGAGACAATTATCATGATTTGAGCTGTCATGATTCGAGTGTGTTCAGGCGTTTCTATTGGAGCCTATGTTGTGCTCATCGCGGCTTAGGTTGGTGGTTGAGATGTCATGTCACCAGTGCGGTGTGTCATAATCGAAATGACCGTTGGAGTCATTAATGAATACAAGCATATTGGATCATACCTATTGTGGTATCAGTTTTTAAAGGGGAAACAGATTCACGAATGGTTAACCTGAGAGATGGGTTCGGTATATCGCGTGCTTCAGCTGCCGTGGGCATGATATGGAGGTGTTGGAATAAGACTCTATCTAATGAAAGAGATTTTCAGCTAGTATTTTGTTATTGTGGCCAGTTGTTGTGACTAGAGACTATCGTCTCGAGTGATTGGGTTGTCGATACATCATATGATCTCACCCGGAGTAGTGAATATGGGTTATTGCATTGGATTCGAGTATATCCTGAGTATAGGCATGGGATTTGCATTTGGCATATGACTTCAGAAAGTGCAATGTGATTTATGGCTCAGATGGTCTATGAAATTTTGACTATATGGTATTTTCGGACTTATGTGAGATAGGGTGATGTATGATCGCCCGAATATATGCTTGGTAAGGTCATTCAGCTATTGGGTTGCTTCTAGTACAACTCTGAGTCCGCTCGAGGACGAGCGTTTGTTTAAGTTGGGGAGAATGTAATAACCCGACCCATCGTTATGGGAATTTCCACCCCGTTACCTTGCATTAACATATCATATGCTTCTATATCAATGTTAGAACCTATTGGGTGAGTTAGGAGTGAATTGAATGGAAAATGAAGCAAATAGCATGTTTGAAGGAAGTTTGAATATGGAAAGTCAACCTAGAGTTGACTATTGAGTTAGAGTGCTCGTAATCAGATTCTGATGATTCGACTAGTTTCGGGGGATCATTTATGACTTAGGAGAGCAATCGGAATTGAATTTGGAGGTCCGGTGTAGTATTAGGCTTGAATTGGCGAAGGTTAAATTTTGGCGAAATCCGAACGGTAGGTGAGATTTAGATCCGGGGGTCGGAATGTAATTCCGACAATTCCTGTAGTTTCGTTATGTGATTTTGGATATGTCTGCAAATTTTCAGGTCATTCGGACATCGTTTGATCGGGTTTTGGATTGAATGTTAGTTTTAAAAGTTTTGAAGAAACTTAGGCTTGAATCCGTGTGGAAATGGTGATTTTGATGTTTAGGATGATGTTTTTATGATTGGAACAAGTTTGTATCGTGTTTTGGAGTATGTTGGTGGTTTTCGTTGGGGTCCCGGGAGCCTCAAGATAAATTCGGGGGTCCAAACGGACCAATTTGTGCCAAAGGCACTGCTGTTTCTGCTGCAATAAATGCAGAGAATTTTTGTGCTTCGCGATCACGAAGCTATGTATGCGATCGCGTAAGAGGAGGATGTTGAGCTCTGCGATCGCAAGGGTGAGTCTGCGATCGTGTAGGGCAAAGCTGGGAAGCTCTGCGATCGCAAGGTAGAGTCTACGATCGCGTAGTGTATCAGAGTGAGGCCGGAAAATTGTTCTTCGCGATCACGAGAAGAGAGATGCGATCGCGTAAGGTCGACTGGTTGTGCATCGCGATCGCATGTGTATTGATGCGATCGTGTAGGGTCGCTAAGTGGGTCACTGTGATCGCGTCCAGGTTCACGCGATCGTGTAGAGGAAAAGTTGACAGCCCAGGATTTGTGCATCGCGATCGCGAGCCTAGTGCTGCGATCGCGTAGGGTTAAATGTTCAGGCAGTGAGTTAAATTGCAGAACAGAGGGCTCACGGGTTCATATACCCAAAAACATAATTTTGAGCCCTAGAGAGAAGAAATCATGGGAAAACGCTGGGAAATCATCGGGTATTCATCGGAGGTAAGTTTCTTGACTCAAAAACATTATTTTATGGTAGAATTAACATCAATCTTCATGAATTTGGGTAGAAATTGTGAAGGATTGTGGCCTAGATATTGAAAACGAAAATTTGGGTTTTGAAAGGACAATCGAACTCCGATTTTGGTAAATTTTATATGTATGGACTCGTGGCGAGACGAGGATTCTGGAAATATGAATTTTGAAATTTTTCGAGATGTGGGCCCGGGGCTCGGGTTTTGCCAATTTTCTGTGATTTCTGATATTTTTCGAGTTCTTTCGATTGGGTGATGTTCCATTAGCCTATTTTGATATATTTGTGCTGATTTGTGCTAGTTTTGACGTGCGTGGATGCCGGTTCGAGGAGCTAAGGCGTCGCGGGCATGAGTTTTCGTCGGTTCGAGGTGGGTAATACTTGTAAATGATGTCCCGAGGGTTAGTAAACCCCGGACTTGCACATGTTAGTGCTGTGTTGAGGTGACTTGCACGCCGGATAACAGGCGTGGGGCAAAGCACCATTGGGGATCGTGACTTGGTCCGTCCCGCGTAATAAATAATAACACCTAATTGTTGAAATGAATTGGACTAATTATCATGTTTGGGCTTCGTGCCGATTATTTGAACCCTTCAGGGATTGGTATCATTGTCTTGATAACACCGTGCATATTTATTCTAAATGTAAGGTTTAAAATGGTATTTTGCTATTCAGCATTTTTATAAGGTCATGAAAAAAACTTGAACAAGGTCTTAATAACATTTTTAGCTGTGAGCTAATATGATATTGTTTCCCGTAGGGCTTTCTTGATTATTTGATAGAATGATTGGGCCGAAGGCCATATGTTAGGGCATGACAATTTATGTGAGCAAATGCATACACATGCATGGATCAGACTGCACGCCGCAGTGGTATACGGATCGGGCTGCGCGCCGCAGCAGGTGTGATATTAATATTGTGCTTGGGCTGTAGGAGCCCCTCCGGAGTCTGAACCTTCAAAGTGAGCACGAGTACCCAAATTGGATCGGGCTACGCGCCGTAGCGGTCATATGCATTGCATGGCATACATACTTTGGTTTACGTGTACTACGTGGCATAACATTTAGCACTCATACATTACTGGCACACATGTATTAGTTGCCTTATTGACCAGATCTCCTGGTGCAAATTGATAAGGAGTGTGCTGAACCCGAGGGGCTGATTTGAGTGCGGACTTGCACTGTTTGAGATTGTATCCAGGTATTGATATATTATCATGAAAGAAAGTAGCTAAAAATTGAGATTTCTAATAACCTATTCACATATGTTGGAAAGGAATAAAAAGTTAGTTCTGTAATGTGTAGCATGAGATAGTGCCTTGCGTGGTTTTCTCCCCTTCAACATTATTTACTTTTATTACTGCTGAGTTGGAAGTACTCACACCCGACTCCCTGCACCTTGTGTGCAGATCCAGGTACATCACAGTAGGGCTGGTTCTATTGCGGCTCGGGAGTGCTTTTGGATAGTCGAGGTAGCTGCCAGTGTTCGCAGGACCTGATTCTCCAGTTTGTCTATAATTTTGTTCTGACCGTCCCACAGTTGTGCACAGTTATATTCGCTATTTACACTTTGTATACTCTGTAGAGGCTCATGACTCTTGACCATTCGGTCTATGGGAGTTGGTATGCGTTAGGACTTGGTTCCCCTGTTTCGATATATCCATCACTGTTATTTTACAATTGTTATACTTAAATGGGATACGGCGAGCTCATAGCTCTATGATTGTTGTTGATCGGTCGGGCTGGCCTAGCAGTGTGCTGGGCGCTATCACGACCGGATTTGGGGTCGTGACAGTGATATAGGATTGTAACATCATAGTCTTTCAGCAACTCTAACCATCTTCGCTGTCGTAGATTCAACTCCTTTTGCTTGAAGAAGTACTGTAGGCTTTTGTGATCAGTGTACACCTCACATGTCACACCATATAGATAATGCCTCCGGATCTTTAAGGCATGAACTATTGCTGCTAACTCAAGATCATGAACTGGATAATTCTTCTCATGTATTTTTAGCTGTCTCGAAGCATAAGCAATAACCTTACCATCCTGCATCAATACCGCTCCAAGCCATGTAAGAGATGCGTCACAATAAACTGTATAAGGCCCTGCACCTGTAGGTAGTACCAGTACTGGTGCGGTAGTCAAGGCTGTATTGAGCTTCTGAAAGCCCGCCTCACACTCCTCTGACCACTGGAACTGGGCACCCTTCTGATCGGGGCTGCAATAGAAGAAAACCCCTCTACAAATTGACGGTAGTAACCTGCTAACCCCAAGAAACTCCGGATCTCAATCACCGAAGCTGGTCGAGGCCAATTTTGGACTGCCTCAATCTTCTTTGGGTCCACCTGAATACCTTCCACTGATACAATGTGGCCCAGAAAATGCTACCGAACTCAACCAGAACTCACATTTTGAAAATTTGGCATATAGCTGATTATCCTTCAGAGTCTGAAGAACCACTCTGAGGTGCTGCTCGTGCTCTTACTGGTCGCGGGAGTATACCAGGATGTCATCTATAAAGACTATCACAAACAGATCTAGGTAAGGCCTGAACACCGGATTCATCAACTCCATGAATGCTTCTGGGGCATTGGTCAACCCGGAGGACATGACCAAGAACTCATAATGCCCATATCTAGTGTGAAAGGCTGTCTTAGGAATGTCAGCCGCCCTGATCTTCAACTGATGGTAGCCTGACCTCAAGTCTATCTTAGAGAATACCCTCGCTTCCTGGAGCTGGTCAAACAAATCATCAATCCTCGGCAGTGGATACTTATTCTTTATTGTCACTTTGTTTAATTGTCGGTAATCAATACACATCCGCATCGAGCCATCTTTCTTCTTTACAAATAATACGGGTGCTCCCCAGGGGGAAACACTGGGCCTGATAAAGCCTTTCTCAAGAGGGTCCTCCAACTGATCTTTCAACTCTTTTAGCTACGGTGGGGCCATATGATAAGGTGGAATAGAGATGGGCTGAGTGCCCGGTGCCAGATCAATACAGAAATCAATATCCCTGTCGGGTGGCATGCCCGCCAGGTCTGAAGGAAAAACCTCAGGAAACTCCCGTACAATAGGGACTGACTCAACGGAAGGAACCTCTGCGCTGGAATCACGAACATAAGCCAGATAAGCTAGACACCCCTTCTCGACCATACGTCGAGCCTTAACATAGGAAATAACGGTGAGGACGGAGTGGCTTAAGGTACCTTTCCACTCCAGTCGGGGTGATTCTGGCAAGGCCAAGGTCACAGTCTTAGCATGACAATCTAGAATAGCATGGTATGGGGACAACCAGTCCATCCCCAATATGACATCAAAATCCACCATGTCCAAAAGTAACAGATCAATACGGGTCTCAAGACCCCCAAAGATAACTACGCACAAGCGATGTACCCGATCGACTACAATGGAGTCGCCCACTGGTGTAGACACATAAACTGGAATATCCAGAGCATAGCTGGGCACGGCCAAATACGGTGCAAAGTAGGAAGACACATATGAATATGTAGATCCGGGGTCAAATAATACTGAAGCACCTCTGCCACACACAAGAATAGTACCTACAATCACGGCATCTGATGCCTCTGCCTCTGGCCTGGCTGGTAAAGCATATAATCGGGGATCTGAACCTCCCCTCTGAGCTATGTCTCTAGGACGGCCATCAACTGGCTGACCTCTACCTCTGGCTGGACGGTCTCCACCTCTACGGTCTCGACCTCCACCTCTATGATCTCTGCCTCTGCCTCTGGCTGGCTGGGCATGCTGAGGGTCAGCTGGGGCCTGAATCATGGGACGAGGGCCCCACTGCTGAGTGTTGCCCGTCGCTCGAGGGCAGAACCTGACAAAATGACCTGGGTCACCACAACCGTAGCAACTCCTAGGCTGATGGGGCTGCTGGCCCTGACGACTTGAATGTCCTCCACGAACACTCTGAAGAGGATGAGCACTAATAGGGGGCTGATCTGAATACTGCCCACGAAACCCACGATCACCTGGTCCACCCTGTGAAGCCTGAAGGGCGGAATGGAAAGGCCTGGAAGACTGGCCTCTGTCAAAATATTCTCTGCCACTAGAAGAAGAACCACTAAACCTGCCTGAATGACGAGGCCTCTTGTCCTGAAGAATAACCACTTCCCCGGGCAAGAGCCATCTCAACTCTACGTGCTCCATTAGCTGCCTCCTGAAATGAAATATCACTCCCCACTCCCATCGCCATCTGAAGTCTAATTGGCTGATTAAGCCCATCTATAAACCTGCGGACCCTCTCCCGCTCTGTGGGAAGTATCACCACTGCATGACGTGCCAAATCAACAAATCGCGTCTCGTACTGAGTGACAGTCATAGTGCCCTGCTGATGGCGCTCAAACAGCCTCCGAAGTGCATCCCGCCGAGTAAGAGGGAGAAACTTCTCCAGAAATAACTCTGCAAACTGATCCCATGATAAAGCCGGGGACCCTACTGGTCGAGTCAAACAATAATCCCTCCACCAAGCCTTGGCGGATCCTGAAAGCCTAAATGTACAGAAGTCAACTCCATTGGACTCCACGATCCCCATAGTCTTGAGAATCTCATGGCAACCGAATAAGAAATCCCGAGGATCCTCCGATGTGGCACCGCTGAAGGTAGTGGTTAACATCTTGGAGAACCGATCAAGTCTCCAAAAAGAATCAGAAGTCATGGCGGCTCCATCTCCGGCCTGAGTTGTGGTACCTGACTGAGTGGCCACAGCTGGCTGAACCACTGGTGCCTGAGGCTGAGGAGCTACTGGCTCTAGAGTACGAGCAACAGGAGTCCTGGGCCCCTCTTCCAGCCTGAGAAGTGGCTGGTGCAACTGTTAATAAGCCTTCTCTGGCAATGCTGTCCATAAATCCCGCTATCCTGACCAAAGCCTCCCGAAGATCCGGGGTAAATAAAGCCTCTCCGGGACCTGAGCTGGGCCCCCTAGAGCTGCTGGGACTGAAACCTCATTGCCAGTCTCAATATGAGGATCCACCTCCGGAATAGCTGCCGGGGGCTGAGCTCTGCCCCTACCACGACCTCCGATACGGCCTCGGCCCCTGCCCCTCACGGGAGCTGCCTGGGGCTCGGGTTGCTAGTCAGCAGACGAAGAAGCGCGTGTCCTCACCATCTGCGAAAGGACAGAATAGAAGTTCAATCAGTATTGAGGAAGAAATCGCACGACAAGAAAGAACAAATGAGAGACTCTTTCCTAACTCAATAGACTCCGGAGGACAAGTACAGACGTCTCCGTACCTATATCTCAAACTCTACTAAGCTTGTTCGTGAGTGGTGAGACCTATGTAACCTAGAGCTCTGATGCCAACTTGTCACGACCCGGATATTTCCCCCAACATCGGGATCATGATGGCGCCTACTCATGGTAGCTAGGCAAGGCACTTTATTCACACTATCCTATTTTTAGCAATATGTCATATTCAATTTAACAACCAAAACCATAACCTTAATTAAACAAGTGCGGAAGACTTTATAAAAATAGCAATAAGCAGTTTCAAGGTAAAATGATACCGAAATCCTCTACCCAAGACGTGGAGTCACCAATTCACGAACTACTTCATGAATACTACACATAAAGATCTGAAAGAAATATAGCATAATCTGTTTGTCTCGGAACAAGGAGACTACGGCTAGTAACATAAATAAAAGGAAGAGACGCCGGGCCTGCGGACGCCTGCAAGATACATCAGTCTCAAGATTCTCCACTCCCACGCAAAAGATCTACTGCTGCTGCTCCTGATCGAAACCTGGACCTGTGTAAAAACGCACAAAAGTGCAGTATCAGCACAACCGACCCCATGTGCTGGTAAGTGCCTGGCCTATCTCGGCGAAGTAGTGACACGCCTAGGACCAGACACCCACATAAACTTGTGCAGTTCCACATTTTTCTACGGATTTTCTGAGACTGTCAAATCACGGGTCCAGTTCCGTTTACCAAAAATGTTGACCAAAGTCAACCATATCAATATTAATATCAAAATTCTTCAAATTTCTCACATTTTTCATATATTTTAACATAAAAAATTTTCAACTGCGCACGCAAATCGAGGCAACTATAAATGAGGTTTTCAGGACCTCATAAGCTCGAAATGATTAATTAAACAAGTGATGACACTTTGGGTCGTCACATGTATCTATCAATATTATTACTAATATTATAACTAGTATTACTACTACTATTTTCAGTACTAGCTCTGATACCAAATTGGGGTGTGGGGTCGGGTATAGCTTCGATTAGCTCTTTTATAGGTCTTTTAGATTGATTAGATGCAATAAAAGATACTATAATAAAAATCATAATAAAATTAAAAAATACAAAAAGTATAAGTCAAAGTTTAAGTATAAAAAACCTAGACGAAGATATTATGTAAAGAAATTTAATAACAAAAGGCAGTACCGACCTAAGAAAAAATTATCAGAATGTAAATGTTATAATTGTGGAAAACTAGGACATTTAGCAAAAGATTGCAAAATACCTAAAAATCAAAGAGCTAAGCAAGTATCAGAAATAATTATAAACGACGAAGAATACGTACAAATGGAATACATAGACTATGAATTAGAAAGTAATGATAGTATATATGAATTATCAGAAAATGAATTAGAAAATGAATCAATACTAGAATCAGATAATGAAGACAATGAATTAATAGATGACTAAAAAGGAAATAAATATAATAACCCAAGAAGAATACCAAGATGAAGAATCTACGGAACAAAAAGTAATATTTGATGAAAATATATTTGAACAAATAAAAGGAAAGGAATTAGAGTTAAGTGTAGAAAAAAATATTAGATATACCAAAAATAAAAAATTGGTTCAAATGAAGTAAAGAAGAATACTATGTAATTACCCAAAGAGAACACATAATAGACTGTAAATACACCAAAGGAAAAGCTAAAATACCAATAATAAATAAACGTATAATAAATAAAGAAATACAGGATATAAGGGCAAAAAACCCAATTAAATACGTACATCTAGGAGGAACAGAAATATTAATAAAGACATATTTTAGAGAAGGGATAGATACACCAATAGAAATTTATCTAGCAGATGATAGAATTATACAACCTATAGAAAAAAGTATAATAAGTGCAATACGAGGAAATTTGATATACCAAAAATTTAAGTTCATAATTAGTGCTAACTATTCAGTAGCGATAAATGATAAAAATATAGATAAATCACTTGTAATATACTAGAAAATATCAGGAATAGAATTAACCCCAGGTAGTAAGATATTTACAACAAGATGTAAAAACTTATATATATTAACAACCAAACATAAGATAATGGCAAGAAATAAAATAAACAAAATAAAGATAGAAAATCCTTTTGAAAGAATAGTTACAGTTATAGATAACAATGAATATAGTTATAATGAATTAGACATAGAAGAAGACTTAGACATAGTAAAAGAAAGACTAAGCACATAAAAAAGATTAAGTTTTGAAGTAGGACAAACATCATCAAATAAAACAAGCATATCAGATAAGGTAGGATATAAAATACCGAAACTTATAGAACAATTACCAAAAGAAATAAAACATTATCATTATTACATAACAAGAGTAATGAATGGAAGAAAATACTTAATACTAATAAATACAGGACAAGAAGAAAATTATTTAACAAGAGAATTAATCACAGAAGATGAGATACTAACTACTGAAAAATTATACCCTGAATTACCTAAAGGAATGGTAACTGGTGAAGAAATAGCGGAAAAAGAAATAATTATAGGAGGAATAATTATGATAATAAGATTCAAAATATACTAAGGAGATAAAAATATTATATTAGGAATAAAATGGCTAGAAAAAGTTAAATCATACAACTTAGATAATGAACAACTAATCATACATTATGAAAATAAGAAAGTAACAATAAAAAGAACAATATTATAAATATGAAAATACATATACTAGTAAAAATAATAGTGGAAGGATACTACAATAGATACTATACACTTATGATAGACACAGGATCAGAAGTAAATTTATGTAAATATAATTGCCTACCAGAAGAGAAATGGGAAAAACTTAGAACACCCTTACCAGTAACGGGATTTAACAACGAAGGAAGTATAATTACTCATAAATCAAAAAATATAAAAATACAAATATGGGATAAAATACTTACTATAGAAGAAATATACAATTTTGAATTACCCACAAGAGATATTTTACTAGGAATACCATTCTTAGACAAACTATACCCACATGTAATAACTAAAACACATTGATGGTTTACAACACCATGCAAACACAATATAGGAGCAACAAGAGTTCTAAAAAAGAAAAGAAAAACAACTTATTGGATAAAAGGAAGTGAGAAAATAACACAAAAATTAGAAAATGAAAAAGAAGATGATAATAAAATAGAATTGATTATTTTTTCAATAAATACAGTTAAAATAATTCAAAAAACAACTAGAACCATTGTATAGTGAAAACCCATTACAAGGTTGGGAAAAACATAAAACAAAGGTAAAAATAGAGCTAATTGATGAAAATAGTATAATAACACAAAAACCCTTAAAATACAATTTCAAAGATTTAAATGAATTTAAAATATACATTGACGAATTACTAGAACAAGGTTATATACAGGAGAGCAATAGTAAACATACAAGTCCAACATTTATAGTAAATAAACATAGTGAACAAAAAAGAGGAAAAAGTAGAATGGTTATTGATTATAGAAATCTAAATGCAAAAACCAAGACATATAATTACCCAATACAAAATAAAATACTAAAAATAAGACAAATCCAAGGATATAACTATTTTAGTAAATTTGATTGTAAATCAGGATTTTACCACTTAAAGTTAGAAGAAGAATCCAAAAAATTAACAACATTTACTGTACCCGAAGGATTTTATGAATGGAACGTATTACCTTTTGGATATAAAAATGCACCAGGTAGATATCAACATTTTATGGATAACTATTTCAAACAATTAGAAAATTGTATAATATATATTGATGATATATTATTATATTCAAAAACACAAGATGAGCATATAAAATTATTAGAAAAATATATACATATTATAGAAATATCGGGAATAAGCTTAAGTAGAAAAAAGGCCGAAATAATGAAAAATCAAATAGAATTTCTAGGAATAGAAATAGATAAAAGTGGAATTAAAATGCAAACTCATATAGTACAAAAGATAATAAATTCAAATGAACAATTAGATACAAAAAATAAATTACAATCATTTTTAGGATTAGTAAACCAAGTAAGAGAATATATACCAAAATTAGCAGAGACTTTAAAACCATTGCAGAAGAATCTAAAAAAGGATATAGAGTATCACTTTAGTGAAGAAGATAAATGTAACGACCCGGCCCGTCGTTACGGAAATTTCCACCCCGTTACCTTGCATTAACATATCTTATGCTTCTATATCAGTGTTAGAACCTATCGGGTGAGTTAGGAGTGAATTAAATTAAAAATGAAGCAAATAGCATGTTTGAAGGAAGTTTGAATATGGAAAGTCAACCTAGAGATGACTATCGAGTTAGAGTGCTCGGAATCGGATTCCGATGATTCGACTAGTTTCGAGGGATCATTTATGACTTAGGAGAGCAATCGGAATTGAATTTGGAGATCCGGTGTAGAAATAGGCTTGAATTGGCTAAGGTTGAATTTTGGCGAAATCCGATCGATAGGTGAGATTTTTATCCGGGAGTCGGAATGGAATTCCGACAGTTGCAGTAGTTCCGTTAGGTGATTATGGATATGCCTGCAAATTTTCAGGTCATTCGGACATCATTTGGTCGGGTTTTTGATCGAATGTGAATTTTTGAAGTTAAAGTTAAACTTAAGCTTAAATTTGTTGAAAACGGACGATTTTGATGTTAACGATAGAGTTTTGATGATTGGAACAAGTTCGAATAAGGTTATAGGGCGTGTTGGGGTGAGTTTCGGGGTGGTTTTGGACCATTTCTAGGCCATTTTTAACTGCTGATTTATGTCTGTAGCAGTGTTCTACGCGATCGCGGACAATGGGACTCTATCGCGGTGAGTAAAATGTGCGAAAAATATTAATGAATCGCGATCGCGTGAAATGCTCCGCGATCGCGAAGAAGGGCAATTTCTGTTGCATTGATCCTATTTCGGAAGCTCATATGTTTTTATCTACAAGGAATTTTAAGGTGATTCAAAAACGAAAGTTATAGCTCATCGTGTCTAGTTTACAAAGAGCTAAAGTTATCTTGATTTGGACGTGTGTGCAAATAGTTATTGACGTTACCCTATAGGATGTCCGAGAAGGATCTCTAATACACATGTATATATTGGGAAGCTTATATCTCGAAATGTATACGGATTCAGACAATGAGTATCAAATTAACTTTATAGCCCTATGTTTCTAGTTTCCATAACATCAAACCATTTATCATTCGGAGTTGTGTGCAAATAGTTATGACCATTATACTGAAGCCTGTCCGGAGGAACCGAAATTTGTTCACCGCGATCGCGAAGCCTTTCCCGCGATCGCGAAGGGTAAATTT
Organism: Nicotiana noctiflora; assembly: GCA_032618575.1. Lineage (NCBI taxonomy): Eukaryota > Viridiplantae > Streptophyta > Magnoliopsida > Solanales > Solanaceae > Nicotiana > Nicotiana noctiflora. The sequence continues at coordinate 74,247 of JASVEL010011114.1, forward strand.
TCGGCCAAATTTTGTTCTCCGCGATCGCAGAGCCATTCCCGTGATCGCGATGAGTAATATGCCTGGGCAGAATGTTTTTAAAACATTCCAGTCGCGAAATCAACCCATTTTTCCACCATTTTTGGTCATTCTTGAGAGCTTTTGGACGGGAATTGAAGGGATTTCGACGGAGAATCATTGGAGGTAAGTTTTATGAGTTAAATACATGATTTTATCAAAGAATATTCCATTAATTCTCTGAATTTGGGTAAGAAATCAAGAAAATTAAGGCTTTGAGCAAAAATCTTAAAATGGAGATTTGAAGGACCATTTGTGGTCCGAATTGGGTGTTCTTGGTATGTACGGACTCGTGGAGAGACGAGGATTCCGAAAATGTAAGTTTCATAATTTTTCGAGATGTGGGCCCGGGGCTTGGGTTTTGCCAATTTCGTGATTTCTGATATTTTTCGAGTTCTTTCGATTGGGTGATGTTCCATTAGCCTATTTTGATATATTTGTGCTGATTTGTGCTAGTTTTGACGTGCGTGGATGCCGGTTAGAGGAGCTAAGGCGTCGCGGGCATGAGCTTTCGTAGGTTCGAGGTGGGTAATACTTGTAAATGATGTCCCGAGGGTTAGTAAACCCCGGACTTGCACATCTTAGTGCTGTGTCGATGTGACTTGCACGCTGGATAACGGGCGTGGGGTAGAGCACCATTGGGGATTGTGACTTGGTCCGTCCCGCGTAATAAATAATAACACCTAATTGTCGAAATGAATTGGACTAATTATCATGTTTAGGCTTCGTGCCGATTATTAGAATCCTTCGGGGACTGGTATCATTGTCTTGATAACACTGTGCATATTTTTTTTCTAAATTTAAGTTTTAAAATGGTATTTTTGCTATTCAGCATTTTTATAAGGTTATGAAAAACTTGAACAAGGTCTTAATAACATTTTTAGTTGTGAGCTAATATGATATTGTTGCCCGTAGGGCTTTCTTGATTATTTGTTAGACTGATTGGGCCGAGGGCCATATGTTAGGGCATGACATTTCACATGAGCATATGCATACACATGCATGGATCGGACTGCACGCCGCAGTGGTATACGGATCGGGCTGCGCGCCGCAGCAGGTGTGATATTAATATTGTGCTTGGGCTGTAGGAGCCCCTCCGGAGTCTGAACCCCCACAGTGAGCACGGGTACCCAAATTGGATCGGGCTACACGCCGTAGCGGTCATATGCGTTGCATGGCATACATACATTGGTTTACGTGTACTACGTGGCATAACATTCAGTACTCATACATTACTGGCACACATGCATTAGTTGCCTTATTGACCAGATCTCCTGGTTTAAATTGATAAGGAGTGCTGAGCCCGAGGGGCTGATTTGAGTGCGGACTTGCACTGCTTGAGATTGTATCTAGGTATTGGTATATTATTATGAAAGAAAGTAGCTAAAATTGATATTTCTAAATAATCTACTCACATATGCTTGAAAGGAATAAAAAGATAGTTCCGTATTGTGTAGCATGAGATAGTGCCTATCGTGGTTTTCTTCCCTTCAGCATTATTTACTTTTATTACTGCTGAGTTGGAAGTACTCACACCCGACTCCCTGCACCTTGTGTGCAGATCCAGGTACATCACAGTGGAGCTGATTCTATTGCGGCTCGGGAGTGCTTTTGGACAGTCGAGGTAGCTGCCAGCGTTCGCAGGACTTGATTCTCCAGTTTGTCTGTATTTTGTTCTGATCATCCCACACTTGTGCACAGTTATATTCACTATTTACACTTTGTATACTCTGTAGAGGCTCATGACTCTTGACCCTTCGGTCTATGGGAGTTGGCACGTGTTGGGACTTGGTTCCCTGTTTTTAATATATCTATCATTGTTATGCTTAAACTGGATAAAGTGAGCTTGTGGCTCCGTGATTGTTGTTGATTGGTCGGGCTGGCCTAGCAGTGTGCTGGGCGCCATCACGACCGGATTTGGGGTCGTGACAAGTTGGTATCAAAGCCTAGGTTTACTAGGCCTCATGAGTCTTGAGCCGGTTAGTAGAGTCTTGTGGATCGGTACGGGGATGCCTGTACTTATCCTCGGGAGACTGCGAACCTTTAGGAAACACTTCACATTTCTTGGAATTCTTATCGTGCGTACTTGATACAACTTGAGATATACCTTTTTGAAACTCCTTCCGCACGTTTGTGTACGCTTCGAGCGCTCAGTAATATAATTGACTTATGGCTTGTGATTCCCCGGTCAAGGGGCGAGATATAATCTCCGTGAGTTCATGTTGGGCCAGTCGGGAGGACTTGAGGCCAGATCTTTGTCTATGGCTAGAACACCAAGGTACTAATTTTGCGAGCTGGTATTATAAAGTTCATACGATCGGTAGTGATCTCTATTGTGCAAATGACAGTTTGATAATGGGAGAGCTGTAAGGTATTCAGTTCTTGTTGTGATTTGATATGTAGCCCTAGTTATGGGCGTGAGAAATATGTTCATTGCCTCTTAGCGGAAATGTAAAGTGCATTATGTGTGGTAGTATGAGTTTAGACTCAAGAAAATTGAATTGGTTGTGCTATGAGTATTGCGGTGAGAGGTATTTGACATATGTTATGATTCGAGCAGGTGCAACGCATGTCCATGTATCAATTTTGATAATATAAGTTGTATAGTGTTGAGATTAATGTTGTTGATATACATTGCGATGTATTGTTAGAATGGTTTGGTGATTCTCTGGCAGGTGGATAGGCCAAATTACAAAGGAAACTCTGCCGAAAGTTTTGGAAATTTGGGACTTAGAAAGATTTCTGTCACCTAAAGAGAGCGGGCTTATTGGTGGTGTGTGTATAAATGCAAAAATTGCAGAAGGGTTAAGGTCTCTGATGATTCGAGTCTCTGTCAAGGCTTGTAAATGACTTGAGTTTAATCTCATTGTAACATTTCGGCATCACTTGAGTAATAATGATATGGGTGGTTAAAAGTGCTTTGATGAATGGCTTCGAGCTAAGTTGGGGAGGTTGCTATTGATTAACTGATTGCACTATTGTGTGCTGTGTTGGCTCTGTCTCTAGGTATGTTTGGGAAATTTTGATAAAGGTTATGGTGATTCATAGATGTGAAGAAATACTAGGATGTTTTGAACTGATGTTGGTAATGAATGTTCAGTGTATAGAAAGATAAGATAGCAAATTGTGTTTGTATGTAATCATGATCTGCATTGTTAGAGTTCTAACAAAACACGAGTGGTTCTACTCAATAAGACAGTTGAATTACAGCTGAATAAGGGTGAATGATGCCCGAGAATGGTTTTGCAGTGTTCAAGATTTTGCTTGTAACAATCAGGTGCCTCAAGATTGTGTATGTGGCTAAAGATGGCAGTTTCGTTAGAAAAGATCAAGGCTTGTGTTATATCATGTGAATGATGGAATTCTACGTATCCGCATTGGGAAGTAATGATAACAATTTAAAAATCGCAGGAAGTTCATCAAAATAAAGTGTGGTGGAATGTGGTACTTCTGGGAACACTGAGAGAGTATTCGGTGGCCTATGGGTCTTAGACCGTGTGGTCTTGCGTACGAGTCTTGTGTGGTAAAAAGGGTTGAGGCATTGTCGTACTACGGTAAAGACTGATATGAAATTAGAGATGAATCAGAAAGGAAACTTGGTAAATGGAACAACTTGTTAACAAACAGAATGGTATAAATAAAAGAATACGATTGATTCCTAGTATGTGGTTGAAGTAATGAGTCTTGCAGACATTGCAGCAAAGCTCTTGAGTGCTGGCAGTGGTGTAACTTGATATGGGTATAAGGACTCAGTCCTGGCAGTTAAACTTATGCAACGAATGGGAAGAAATAGTTTGTGACGTGTTTTATCATGGTTTGAAAATGAGTATATTCCTGTCGGTATGCGAAGCGTGGAATGTGTAATGAGTTTTTCTTCTATATGGGATCGCGAAAGTCCTTGACTAGTGGAGTGCGCCGATGTTGAGGCGGAGGAAAGGGATATGAATTTTCATGTTGTCTTAGTGTAATATGGTATATTCTAGGTTTTGAGATCAGTTCATAATACATGAGAAGTCAATAAAATTATTGAGCAGCGCGGACAGCTGCAGGTGAATTAAGAATCGATCTTTCTGATAATTTAAGAAAATGGTACCGCTATTCTATTAACTTGGCAGGGAATATGATCCAAAAAGGACAAGGTAATGTAAACTGATGATATCCAGTGGTATGGTGGTATTCTCTTGTTGGATCGACTATAATAACTGAGTCGTTGATGGCATAGTGAAATTTCTGAATGGCTATCGTGGTATGAATGGACGCTTGATGTGCGTTATGTATATGTACGGTGGAATACGGAATCAGGCATAGTGATTCGTGTGTTATATATGTGTTGGAGACTTGAAGTTCTCCTTAATCCGCCTATGCAGTGGTTGTATATCGTGTACATCGGCACCGTTTTGTGATTATTGGAAGTCGGAAGCCCTAGAGGCTCTCTCTTGACTTGATAAGACGAATTCAGATTATGATACTTGATTGCTGACTGGTTGTCATGGGTCAGGTTGTCTAGACTAATGTGATATGGACTATGTCGGAAAATGGCACAAATTGCATAGCAGAGAGCATCGGGGTATGCTCCAACAGAGTAGTTGTACACAGGACCAGCGGACGGCTGGTAGGCATTGCTTTGTCGGTTGGACCTTAGTGGCGGATGTCAGTGTAGAGGTATCTACCATTGATTCAGTTCCAGTATTGAGAAACGTTGTCGGATGCGTTTCATGTGGCCGAGCTTGAGGCTATATATATATGTTTGTTGTAATGAGAAAATTCGACTCGATATGCATTTCCTTTTTGCGAGATTTATGCGTGGATCGGGTGGCACGCCGCCACAGGTATGGTATCCGGATCGGGTGGCACGCTGCCACGGGTATGTCATTGGAGCGGGTTGCACGTCGCAACAGAATATTGTGAAAATATAGTTAGTTATATGCTACTGGGTATACAATACTTCCCCACTTCTGAGGAAAAGTCCGTTTTGAGTATCGCTTGGCAAATGGCACGTCGGTTGTGTCCTTTCAGGATTTGATAGCATACGTTAATTGTTTCACTGTGGGTGAGGTTGATTGCGTGGGTTCAAGACCTAGATCTATGCGTGCCTGACCATTTTGAGCTTAGTGGCTTGAGGTGCTTCATGAGTAATAACGTTGGGATAGAATCACGAATCGTGGCAAGGCCACGTGATGTTATGACCTCTCGAGGAGGATTCAGGTACTCTAATTCTATAATGCGAGACGCGATCTCAGTTCTATGTTATGATGTCACAGAGGAATTGAATTGCAGCTCTTTTGCTGGAGACAGTTATCATGATTTGAGCTGTCATGATTCGAGTGTGTCCAGGCGTTTCTATTGGAGCCTATGTTGTGCTCGTCGTGGCTTAGGCCGGTGTTGAGGTGTCTTATCACCAGTGCGGTGTGTTATAATCGAAATGATCGTTGGAGCCAATAATGAGTGTGTGAGTATATGTGATTCCAGCTAGTATTTGGTTATTGTGGCCAGTTGTTGTGATTAGAGACTATTATCTCGAGTGAATGGGTTGTCGATACATCATATGATCTCACCCGGAGTAGTGAATATGGGTTATTGTAGTGGATTCGAGTGTATCCTGAGTATAGGCATGGGATTTGCATTGCGCATATGATTTCAGAAAGAACAATGTGATTTATGGTTCAGATGGTCCGTGAAATTTTGACTACATGGTGTTTTCGGACTTATGTGAGATAGGGTGACGTATGATCGCCTGAAATTATGCTTGGTAAGGTCATTCAGCTATTGGGTGGCTTCTAGTACAACTCTGAGTCCGCTCGAGGACGAGCGTTTGTTTAAGTTGGGGAGAATGTAACGACCCGGCCCATCGTTACGGAAATTTCCACCCCGTTACCTTGCATTAACATATCTTATGCTTCTATATCAATGTTAGAACCTATCGGGTGAGTTAGGAGTGAATTGAATTAAAAATGAAGCAAATAGCATGTTTGAAGGAAGTTTGAATATGGAAAGTCAACCTAGAGTTGACTATAGAGTTAGTGTGCTCGGAATCAGATTCTAATGATTCGACTAGTTTCGAGGGATCATTTATGACTTAGGAGAGCAATCGGAATTGAATTTGGAGATCCGGTGTAGAAATATGCTTGAATTGGCTAAGGTTGAATTTTGGCGAAATCCGATCGATAGGTGAGATTTTGATCCGGGAGTCGGAATGGAATTCCGACAGTTGCAGTAGTTTCGTTAGGTGATTTTGGATATGCCTGCAAATTTTCAGGTCATTCGGACATCGTTTGGTCGGGTTTTTGATCGAATGTGAATTTTTTGAAGTTAAAGTTAAACTTAAGCTTAAATTTGTTGAAAACAGACGATTTTGATGTTAACGATAGAGTTTTGATGATTGGAACAAGTTCGAATAAGGTTATAGGGCGTGTTGGTTCTTTTGGTTGAGGTCCCGGGGACCTCGGGTGAGTTTCGGGGTGGTTTCGGACCATTTCTAGGCCATTTTTAACTGCTGGTTTATGTCTATAGCAGTGTTCTACGCGATCGCGGACAATGGGACGCGATCGCGGTGAGTAAAATGTGCGAAAAATATTAATGAATCGCGATCGCGTGAAATGCTCCGTGATCGCGAAGAAGGGCAATTTCTGTTGCATTGATCCTACTTCGGAAGCTCATATGCTTTTATCTACAAGGCATTTTAAGGTGATTCAAAAACGAAAGTTGTAGCACATCGTGTCTAGTTTTCCGAAAGCTACAGTAATATTGATTTGGACATGTGTGTAAATGGTTATGGACGTTTCCCTATAAGGTGTCCGAGAAGGATCTCTAATACACATGTATATATTGGGAAGCTTATATATCGAAATGTATAAGGATTCAGACAATGAGTATCAAATAAACGTTATATCCCTATGTTTCTAGTTTCCAGAACATCAAACCATTCATCATTCGAAGTTGTGTGCAAATAGTTATGACCATTATACTGAAGCCTGTCCGGAGGAACCGGAATTTGTTCACCGCGATCGCGAAGCCTTTCCCGCGATCGCGAAGGGTAAATTTTGGGCCAAATTTTGTTCTCCGCGATCTCAGAGCCATTCCCGCGATCGCGATGAGTAATATGCCTGGGCAGAATGTTTTTAAAACATTCCAGTCGCGAAATCAACCCATTTTTCCACCATTTTTGGTCATTCTTGAGAGCTTTTGGACAGGAATTGAAGAGTTTTCGACGGGGAATCATTGGAGGTAAGTTTTATGAGTTAAATACATGATTTTATCAAAGAATCTTCCATTAATTCTCTGAATTTGGGTAAGAAATCAAGAAAATTAGGGCTTTGAGTAAAAATCTTAAAATGGGGATTTGAAGGACCATTTGTGGTCCGAATTGGGAGTTCTTGGTATGTACGGACTCGTGGAGAGACGAGGATTCCGAAAATGTGAGTTTCATAATTTTTCGAGATGTGGGCCGGGGGCTTGGGTTTTGCCAATTTCGTGATTTCTGATATTTTTCGTGTTCTTTCGATTGGGTGATGTTCCATTAGCCTATTTTGATATATTTGTGCTGATTTGTGCTAGTTTTGACGTGCGTGGATGCCGGTTCGAGGAGCTAAGGCGTCGCGGGCATGAGATTTCATCGGTTCGAGGTGGGTAATACTTGTAAATGATGTACCGAGGGTTAGTAAACCCCGGACTTGCACATCTTATTGTTGTGTCGAGGTGACTTGCACGCCGGATAACGGGCGTGGGGTAGAGCACCATTGGGGATTGTGACTTGGTCCGTCCCGCGTAATAAATAATAACACCTAATTGTCGAAATGAATTGGACTAATTATCATGTTTAGGCTTCGTGCCGATTATTAGAATCCTTCGGGGACTGGTATCATTGTCTTGATAACACTGTGCATATTTTTTTTTTCTAAATTTAAGTTTTAAAATGGTATTTTTGCTATTCAGCATTTTTATAAGGTTATGAAAAACTTGAACAAGGTCTTAATAACATTTTTAGCTGTGACTAATATGATATTGTTGCCCGTAGGGCTTTCTTGATTATTTGTTAGACTGATTGGGCCGAGGGCCATATGTTAGGGCATGACATTTCACATGAGCATATGCATACACATGCATGGATCGGACTGCACGCCGCAGTGGTATACGGATCGGGCTGCGCGCCGCAGCAGGTGTGATATTTTCACGACCCTAGTCCACCAATCGTGAACATGTCATGATGGCACCCAGTCCCCATGACTAGGTAAGCCTAACACGTTGCGGAATATACAAGCTATGAACACTTAAATAAGAAACAGCGGAAAGATGGCATAAAAGGATATGTAATCCGTGCCGCTTGGCACATACATCCGTCAACACAATGAATAAAACACTACCAAGATCCGGAATCCCACGGTAACACAGACTAAAAGAGAATATACAACTGTGGCTCTATGTGTAAAGAGTATCTAACAATGAAATGAAGGAAAAATGTCAACTAGTACTATTAGAATAGAAGGAAAGCCTCCGGATCCGCGGACGTAGCAGATCATACCTCGAGGTCTCCCAGAAAGCTGCGGAATCACCTAGCACGAGCATGTTCTGATGTACCTGGATCTGCAGAACAAAAGTGTGCAGAGAAGAGTAATATGAATACACCACGGCGGTACTCAGTAATACCAAGCCTAACCTCGATGGAGTAGTGACGAGGAAGGTCGGGGCCCTACCGAGAAATAATAATATAGTGACAATAATAATATCAAGCAATTCAAATGATAATAATTTCCGAAATAACAACAATAAGATGATTACTGCAATCGTCTACAATTAAGCTAACAACAAATAACCAACTCAATAAAACAAGTCCAGGACCTGTGGGAATCGAACCCATAGTCCCATTGACAGTACCTCCTGGGTCTCCGGGAATCGAACCCGCAGCCCATGTCTCAATAAGTAATCAATAACTCGGGATCTCCGGGAATCGAACCCGCAGTCCCTACCAATAACTCAGGATCTCGGGAATCGAACTCGCAGTCCCTACCAATAACTCAGGATCTCGGGAATCGAACCCGCAGTCCCTACCAATAACTCAGGATCTCGGGAATCGAACCCGCAGTCCCTACCAATATCACTCCGGGTCTCTGGGAATCGAACCCACAGCCCTGGGTCTCCGGGAATTGAACCCGCATTCCACCAGCACAGCAATAAAGGAATACGCAGAGAGAATAAATTATGCTTAACTATAACTTCACCGAAAAATAGTGCCAATAATTATCAAGAAGTTCAAATAAGGCAATTAGGCAACTAAACAGTTAAGTACTACCTAATCATGCTTTTCTAACCACTACCAGGTAAAGTAACGCTTTTATCACAGCTAAAGACATGAATATCACTCATCGAACATTTTAAATAAAGTACGTATTCAACAACGAGCGCATGTACACGCCCGTCACCTCGCGTACAAGGCATTTAAACTATCACATAATATCCTAGGGGTGAAAATTCCCCCACACGAGGTTAGACAAGCCACTTACCTCGACTCCGGTACAAAACCACTATGAAACAACTCTCTTGCCGCGAATGTCGGCCTCCACAAGTGTAGAATCTGATAAAAATCAATAGAATCACATCAAAATAGGCCAATTGGGCATTACCCAGTCAAATTAACTCAAAATACACCAAAACCCACAAGTTGCCAAAACCCGACTTCTGGTATGCTTATCGAAAAATCACAAAAGTTATATATTCGGGTTCCTTATCTCAATACGAGTCTAGGCATATAAAATTTACCAAAATCGGACTCCATTTGCCCACTCAAATAAGTGTTTTTCTTCAATTTAGGCCTAGGGCTCAAACCCACCTTTAATCTTCCATTTACAGAAATTTAACCAAGGATTTCATGTTAAAATGATGTAATTAAGCCACAAAACTTACCTCCGACGAATCCCCAATGAATATCCAGCAATTCCCGTGAGTTTCTCTCTCTAGAACTCAAAAATGGCGTTTTGGGGTATGAAACCCGGGACTGGTTCTGTTCTGTAATTAAACTCACTGCCAGCCTATTTTCTTCATCGCGTTCGCGACGCCTCTCACGCGAACGCGATGCCTTACTCCAGTCCTTCATCGCGAACGCGACGTGAAGTCACACGTCCGTGAAGGTCATCTTCCCAGCCTCCGGACTTTTACTCTACGCGAACGCGTCCCAGTCTACGCGAACGCGATGCCCTGCCTTTTCCTCTTACGCGATCGCGACCTTACTCCACGCGAACGCGATGCGTTCCAGCTCCCTCATGCACGAACGCGTTCCCGTCCCTCGTGAACGCAATGGTCACCCGGCCCCAGCCTACGCGAATGCGGCATAACCCTCGCGAACGCGAAGGCTAAAATTTCGCTCAGTGATCTGCAATTTACAGCAGATCATTTCTTGCTTCCAATTGCCGGATGATGGTCCGGATTCACCCCAAGGCCCCCGGGACCCCAACAAAAACCATCAACATATCCCAAAACACGATACGAACTTATTCCAATCATAAAAACACGTCTAACAACATCAAAACCCATAATTCACATCGAATTCAAGCCTAAATTTCTTAAAACCTTCCGAATTGCACAATCGATCTAAAACCCGACCAAACGACGTCCGAATGACCTGAACATTTGCGGACATATCCAAAATCACATAACGAAGCTACAGAAATTGTCGGAATTCCATTCCGACCCCCGGATCAAAATCTCACCTATCAATCGGATTCGCCAAAATTTCAAACTTCGGCATTTCAAGCCTAATTGAGCTACGGACCTCCAAAATACATTCCGAACGCGCTCCCAACCCCGAAAACACCTAACGGAGCTAATGGAACCATCGAATTTCCGTTCCAAGATCGTCTTAACACTATTCCGGTTACGGACCATTTTCTAACTTTAAAACTCTCATTTAGGGACAAAGTGTCCCAAAATACTCCAAGTTTCAGAACCGACTCTCCCAGCAAACCACAATAGCAGAAATGAACTTAGGGGAACAGTTAAATTGGGGATTGGGGCGTAATTTTTCTAAAGCGACCGACCGGGTCGTTACAGATATTAATATTGTGCTTGGGCTGTAGGAGCCCCTCCGGAGTCTGAACCCCCACAGTGAGCACGGGTACCCAAATTGGATCGAGCTACACGCCGTAGCGGTCATATGCATTGCATGGCATACATACATTGGTTTACGTGTACTACGTGGCATAACATTCAGCACTCATACATTACCTGGCACACATGCATTAGTTGCCTTATTGACCAGATCTCCTGGTGTAAATTGATCAGGAGTGCTGAGCCCGAAGGGCTGATTTGAGTGCGGACTTGCATCGCTTGAGATTGTATCCAGGTATTGGTATATTATTATGAAAGAAAGTAGCTAAAATTGAGATTTCTAAATAATCTACTCACATATGCTTGAAAGGAATAAAAAAATAGTTCTGTATTGTGTAGCATGAGATAGTGCCTATCGTGGTTTTCTTCCCTTCAGCATTATTTACTTTTATTACTGCTGAGTTGGAAGTACTCACACCCGACTCCCTGCACCTTGTGTGCAGATCCAGGTACATCACAGTGGAGCTGATTCTATTGCGGCTCGGGAGTGCTTTTGGACAGTCGAGGTAGCTGCCAGCGTTCGCAGGACTTGATTCTCCAGTTTGTCTGTATTTTTGTTCTGATCATCCCACACTTGTGCACAATTATATTCACTATTTACACTTTGTATACTCTGTAGAGGCTCATGACTCTTGACCCCTCGGTCTATGGGAGTTGGCACGTGTTGGGACTTGGTTCCCTGTTTTTAATATATCTATCACTGTTATGCTTAAACTGGATAAAGTGAGCTTGTGGCTCCGTGATTGTTGTTGATTGGTCGGGCTGGCCTAGCAGTGTGCTGGGCGCCATCACGACCGGATTTGGGGTCGTGACAATAAAAAACAAGTAAGAAAAGTTAAACAAATATGTAAAAATCTACCAAAACTATACTTCCTAGATGAAGATAAAAAATTTACATATATAGTAGAATCAGACGCAAGTGAAAAAAGTTATGGAGGAGTATTAAAATACAGGTATGATAAAGAAAAAATAGAACATCACTGTAGGTATTATTCAAGAACATTCACAAACCCGGAGATAAAATGGGAAATCAATAGAAAAGAATTATATGCAGTATATAAATATTTATTGGCATTTGAACCACATATTGTATATAATAAGTTTATTATAAGAACAGATAATACACAAGTAAAATGGTGGCTAACCAGGAAGATACAAGATTCAATTACAACAAAGGAAATACGAAGGCTTGTATTGAATATACTGAATTTTACATTTACAATTGAAGTAATTAGTACTAACAAAAATATGATTGCAGACTACCTATCAAGACAAAGCTACACAAACTGAAGAAATAGATACAACAAAAGATATAATCTCAATCATTGAGAAATTATCCTCTCAAATGGATAATATGGGAACAAGAATACAAAAGCTAGAAGATGGCCAAAAATCTAAGTCAGCAGCATGACTCTAAAGACGCGGATATAAGTCAATCGGAAGACTATAAAATTCCAGAGCTACAAGGTGATGTTGGGAAACACCTTAAAACCCATAACATGTGTTTTGATACAGCTGCAGGAAGTTCATCTACAAAGAAAGGAGTTAGAAATACGAACAAGAACAAAATATTTGACAAACCATACATACCCAAAATACCAAAAGACCCATTATTCGTACCTCCACAAATGACATCATATTTAGAAAGCCTAAACCAAGAAAAGAAAGCTTACAATCATATAACCGGATCATATATAGAAAATATTCACAAAATACAGACATATCTAAACCTCAATCCAAGATCGAAAACTACCAGAGAACCAACCCAAGACTTCATAACCCAAAAACTACAAGGATACAATAGGCTAATAGCACAACCAAAAACAAATGCCAACCTAGTAAAAACATGTTATAGTTATGGACTATTGAGTACAGTATACACATATGACGGAGAGGAGATATCAACTATACTAGAATTATACAAGGCATTTACAAACTTCAAAAGAGTTACAAAAGGAAACTTATTCTTTATAAAATTCTATACCGCACCAGCAGAAATATTATATGACGAAATAAAGCCAGTAATACAAGTAATCAAGATAGGACTCACAAAAGATATGCTTATACCGGAAGACATAGGACAACAACAAGAAATACCTAAATGCGAAATACACAGCTTTTATGCAAACAAAAGGATTATTGGAATATCTACAATCATCAATGAGCTAGCACATAATTATCTAAACGGAAATGCTATTTGGAGTTATTATTCAAGAGACCAGTTATTACTATATTCAAATTCAAAGGAACAACGACAATCAAATATCGAAGAAATCCAAAAATGGATTATGTCTCTGTTAAATCCAGAAAGACAACCTACAACCAGAGCATTAAGGAAAGGATTTATCTCAGAAGATTTATTAGCAAGATACTACAGAATAATCAGTCAAAAATATCCAGACCATTTATGTTCAAAATGTCACGGAGAAGACAATGTAATTCCAGAAGTCCAGTTAGAATAATTGAAGAAGATAGTGGAAGATAAGGAAGATAACTCAAAAGACGAGAAAGTCGAAGAAAGAGACATAAAGAAGAAATGATCAAAGAAGACAAAGCGGCCGACAAGATACAAAGAAGATAAAGCAGAAAGAGACATAAAGAGAAAAAAGAAGACAAAGCGGATAATAATGTAAAAAAAAAAATATTTACTTTTCTTTATGTAAAGTTCTTTGTTTTTTATGTAAAGAAGTCATAGTCGTAAATAGTAGGAGTCAAGTTACTATTAGTAAATAGTAGGAGTCAAGTTACTATTCATGAATAGTAAAGGCCAATGAATAGTAAGAGTCGGATGTGAATAGTAAGAGTCAGATGTGAATAGTAAGAGTCACCTTACTTCTCTATATAAAGAAGTAAGTAGATAGAAGAAAGATATCCTCAGTTCTCGAAATATCATCAGAAATAAAAATTCTCTCTTTCAAAAACTCTCTCAAATAAGCTATAAAGATTCAACAAAATATGGCGAAGGAAATACAAAGTCAGGTAAAATCATTTATAATTATGCATAGCTAAATTCTTATATTCCTAATAATCGTCTTATAATACTATAGTTTTCATCATGTTATAGTAATGTTATAAAAAATAATTTGAGCAAGTTTGCCATGGAAGTATGCTTTAAGTAGTAACCTAGGCTAAGTCACTCCTAATGGGAAACCGGTGAGGCGAGGAGATGCCGTTTAGGGGAGTACCGCAGTTGAGGACATTGCTAGGGTAAATGATTAGAGCAAAGGGCCATGGTAGTGACCAGAAAAATTATTTTTTATATCTTATTATTATATGATGAATATGATAGTAAAGTAAGAAGATTAGAAGGAATATCATAAGAATGATAGCAATACATAAAATAATGATAACATACCTACTAGATGAAATGGCAGATAATTATAAGATATTAATCTTTTACGTACTTAGAAAAATAATCGAACCTGAAATTAGAAGAAATATATGGAATCAGATTCAAGAATATGAATATCTAGTTTTAACAGAAATAATTAACCAATAATGGAGTGAAGAACTAGAAGAACTAGAAAAAGCATATAATAATGATGAACTAGAAAGATTATATAATTATGACTATGCAAATACATGGGATTCAGGACCCGAAACAGACAAAGATATGATAAATTATGAATGTTTAAGTTATTGGACAGAAACTATGCTTGAAATAGGTAAAACCGAACAAAATATGAAAAATGATTTAGATAATTATATGCAAACTAAAAAAATCACATACATAGAGTCATTAAATAAAAAATAAAAAATCACTGTTATTAAAAACTTTAGCTAAAGAAAATTATAATTTAGCATTTAACCAGCAATGAATCAAAAATCTAATCAATTACCAACACAGTTAGTAACTAATCAATCTAAAAGACCTATAAAAGAGCTAATCGGAGCTATACCCGACCCCACACCCCAATTTGGTATCAGAGCTAGTACTGAAAATAGTAGTAGTAATATTAGTTATAATATTAGTAATAAGATTGATAGATTAAAAGAAGCAGATAGAATTAAAAATGAATTATATGGTTTATATTGTGAATTTAATCACTTAAAAATCTCTAAAAACAATAATGATAGATTATGTCACGACCCTAGTTCACCAATCGTGAACATGTCATGACGGCACCCAGTCCCCACGACTAGGTAAGCCTAACACGTTGTGGAATATACCAGTTTATGAACATTAAATAAGAAATAGCAGAAAACGATATAAATAGGAATGTAATCCGTGCCGCTTGGCACATACACCCGTCAAACACACTGTATAAAACACCACCAAGACCCGGAATCCCACGGGCAACACAGACTAAAAGAGAGTATACAACTGTGGCTCTATGTGTAAAGAGTATCTAACAACGAAATGAAGGAAAACATCTACTAATACTATCAGAATAGAAGGAGGGCCTCCGGATCCGAGTACGTAGCAGATCATACCTCGAGGTCTCCAAATGTACTGCTGAATTACCTAGTATGGGCATGTCCTGATGTACCTGGATCCGCACAACAAAAGTGTGCGGAAGAGTAGCATGAGTACACCATGGCGATACTCAGTAAGTGCCAAGCCTAACCTCGATGGAGTAGTGACGAGGAAGGTCAGGGCCCTACTGAGAGAAAACAATTACAAAAATGATAATAGCAATAATAAGCAGTTTAACAATAATAATTCCGAAATAACAACAATAAAATGATTACTGCAACCGTCTACAATTAAACTAACAACAAGTAACAACTCAATTAACAAGTCCAGGACCTGTGGAAATTGAAACCACAGTCCCATTAACAGTACCCCTGGGTCTCCGGGAATCGAACCCGCAGCCCATGTCTCAATAATATATCAATAACTCAGGATCTCCGGGAATCGAACCCGCAGTCCCTACAAATAACTCGGGATCTCGGGAATCGAACCCGCAGTCCCTACAAATAACTCAGGATCTCGGGAATCGAACCCGCAGTCCCTACAAATAACTCAGGATCTCGGGAATCGAACCCGCAGTCCCTACAAATAACTCAAGATCTCGGGAATCGAACCCGCAGTCCCTACAAATAACTCAGGATCTCGAAAATCGAACCCGCAGTCCCTACCAATAACTCCGGGTCTTTGGGAATCGAACCCACAGCCCTGGGATCTCCGGGAATTGAACCCGCAGTCCACCAACACAACAATTAAAGAAAACGCACAAAGAAAACATAATATGCTCAACTATAACTTCACCGAGGACTAGTGCCAACAATTATCGAGATGTTCAAGTAAGACAATTTAGGCAGTTAGACAGATAAATCCTATCTAATCATGCTTCCCAAACGAATACCAAGTAAATATCACAATTTAATAAACCAAGAACAGGAATATCACGAATTGGACAATTCAAGTAAAGTTAGTTACAACAACCAGCGTATGTACACGCCCGTCACCTCGCGTACAAGGCATTTAAACTATCACATAATATCTTAGGGGTAAAGGTTCCCCCACACGAGGTTAGACAAGCCACTTACCTCGACTCCGGTACAAAACCGCTAAGAGACAACTCTCTTGCCGCGAATGTCGGCCTCCACAGGTGTAGTATCTGATAAAAATCAATGGAATCACATCAAAATAGGCCAATTGGGCATTACCCAATCAAAAAAATCGAATTACACCAAAACCACAAAGTTGCCAAAACCCGACTTTCGGTACGCTTCTCGAAAAATTACGAAAGTTACATTTTCGGATTCCTTA
Source organism: Nicotiana noctiflora (assembly GCA_032618575.1). NCBI lineage: Eukaryota > Viridiplantae > Streptophyta > Magnoliopsida > Solanales > Solanaceae > Nicotiana > Nicotiana noctiflora. The sequence goes on from JASVEL010011114.1 coordinate 91,117, forward strand.
TCTCAACACGAGTCTAACCATACCAAGAACACCCAAATCGGACCACAAATGGCCCATCAAATCCTTGATTCTATCCAAGAGGGTTTTCTACCCTTTTTAACAAAAATTCTCAAATTAAAGACTAAAACTTGCAATAGATTCGAGTTATACAACCAAAATTGAGTTAAGAGTACTTACCCTTTTGATTTCTCCAAAAATCTCCCAAAAAATCGCCTTACCCGAGCTCCAAATCGTCAAAAATGGCAAATGGGACGAAGTTTGAACTTTATTCTACTGCCCATGTATTTGTTCTTCGCGTTCGCGGTCCTTCTCTCGCGTTCGCGAAGAACAAACTCCCAAAAATACATTTTTCCAACTTTGCTCGGACAGCCTCTATTGCAATGGTCATAACATTTTACACACAACTCCAAATGACTATTATAATATGTTTCTGAAAACAAGATTCAAAGAGCTACAACTTTTGTTTTTGAATCACCTAAAATTTCCTTGTAGATAAAACGATATGAGCTTTCGAAGTAGGACCTGTGCGACAGAAAAATCCTTCTTCGCGAACGCGAGGCACTGTTCGCGAACGCGAAGAACAAAGTCTCTGATGGAAAATCCTTCTTCGCGAACGCGGTACCTTCATCGCGAACGCGAAGAACAAAGTCTTAGAGGCCAAATTCTTCTTCGCGAACGCGATAGGACCCTCGCGAACGCGAGGAACAATACCAGATACCAGAACAGCAGTTCAAAAACTTCCAAAAATGACTCGTTGGGCATCCGAAATCATCACGAGGCCCTCGGGACCCCAACGAAAACCACCAACATACTCCAAAACATGATACGAACTTGTTCCAATCATAAAAACACCATCCTAAACATCAAAATCACCAATTACACACGGATTCAAGCCTAAGTTTCTTCAAAACTTCCGAAACTAACATTCGATCCAAAACCCGATCAAACGACGTCCAAATGACCTGAAAATTTGCGGACATATCCAAAATCACATAACGAAGCTACAGAAATTGTCAGAATTCCATTCCGACCCCCGGATCAAAATCTCACCTATCGTTCGGATTCGCCATAATTTCAAACTTCGGCATTTCAAGCCTAATTGAGCTACGGACCTCCAAAATACATTCCGAACACGCTCCCAACCCCGAAATCACCTAACAGAGCTAATGGAACCATCGGATTTCCGTTCCGGGGTCGTCTTAACACTGTTCCAGCTACGGGCCATTTTCAATTATAAGGCTTCTATTTAGGGACTAAGTGTCCCAAAACGCTCCAAATTTCAGAACCGACTCTCCCGGCAAATCACCATAGCAGGAATGAACTTAGGGGAACAGTTAAATTGGGGATTGGGGTGAAATTTTCTAAAACGACCGGCCGGGTCGTTACATCTTCCCACACTTAAAAGATTCGTTCGTCCTCGAACGAGCATAGAAAACATACTTGGAGTGGTGAAGAGATGAGGGTATTGGTTGCGCATATCCTGCTCGGTCTCCCGAGTCGCCTCCTCGACCGGCTGACCCTGTCAGTGAAACTTTTCTTGTAAATACATGTTTTATGATTTTATATCAGTGTTAGAGTCTATCGGGTGAGTTAGGAGTGAATTGGATTGAAAATGAGGCATATAGCCTTCTTGAAGGAAACTTGAATTAGGAAAGTCAACCCGGAGTTGATTATTTGGTTAGAGGGCTCAGAATCGGATTCTGATGATTCGGTTAGTTCCGGGAGGTGATTTGTGACTTAGGGGAACAATTGGAATTGAATTTGGAGGTCCGGTGTAGAAATAGGCTTGAATTGGCTAAGGTTGAATTTTGGCGAAATCCGAACGGTAGGTGAGATTTTGATCCGGGGGTCGGAATGGAATTCCGACAGTTGCAGTAGCTCCGTTAGGTGATTTGGATGTGCCTGCAAAATTTCAGGTCATTCGGACGTCGTTTAGTCGGGTTTTTGATTGATTGTGTAATTCGGAATGTTTTAAGGAATTTAGGCTTGAATTCGATGTGAATTATGGGTTTTGATGTTATTAGACGTGTTTTGAGGATTGGAGCAAGTTCGAATAAGGTATTAAGAGGTGTTGGTGTGTTTGGATGAGGTCCCGGGGGCCTCGGGGTGTTTACGGATGGCTAAACGGGAGATAATGTGGAAAATTGCAGACTTGTGTTCTGGTTCTGTTGTTTTTGCTCCTGCGGAAATGGGGGCGAAGGAGCGAGTCCGCAGAAGCGGACGAGAAGGCGCAGAAGCGGAGGAGACCGCTAAAGCGGAGCTTGGCTCACAGGGGCGGCTTCGCTGGTGCGGGAGGGATATCGCAGAAGCGGTCTGGAGGTGTGATGGAGAAGACCGCAGAAGCGGATTGTGGATCGCATAGGCGAGTCCGCAGGAGCGGACTCTTGATCGCAGAGGCGGAAAGGACCGCAAGGGCGGAAGAATTTCCGCAGAAGCGGACCCGCAGGAGCGGTCCGTGTATCGCAGGAGCGGAAATGGCCAAATAGACCTGGGTTCGCAGAAGCGACCAATTGGTCGCAGAAGCGGTTCCGCAGGGGCGGAAAATGGTCCGCAGAAGCGAAAATCGCAGTGAATTAATTGTATCAGAAGTTAGAAAATTTCAGAAACATTTCACACATTTGGGTCTCGGCTTTAGAGGCGATTTGGGCGATTTTGAAGAGAAACTCAAGGGAAATCATCAGGTAATCAACTATGGACTTAAACTATGATTAGTATTGATAATATTATGCAATTATATCATGAAAATGGAGGAATTTGGGGTGATTCATGGAGGATTTAACCCTAGGCTTGAACTTTAGAAAATCAAGGTTTTGATTGGGCAAATGGAGTCCGAATTTGGTAAAATTGATATGCTTAGACTCGTATTGAGATGAGGATTCCGAATATGTGACTTTTGTAATTTTTCGAGAAGCGTACCGAAAGTCGGGTTTTGACAACTTTGGGAATTTTGATGTAAATTGAGTTGTATTGATTGGGTGTCGTCCCATTGGCCTAATTTGTTGTATTTCTACTGTATTTGATTAGATTCTACGCATGCGGAGCTTGATTCTCGTGGCAAGGGCATTGCGGAGTAGTCGTCGCGCCGTATTGAGGTGAGTAATAGATGTGGGTGATGACCAGCGGGTTCGAAACCCCGGTATACCACTTTGTGACGATGTATAGCAGCGAGACATGTACTCTAATGTGAGTGCGGGGTCGATTGTGATTGGGGACTATGGCTTAGTCCGACTTGCTGATACTGTGTTATGATGTTAGGCTATTCATGAGCCGTCAAACCTCCTTCTCGGATGGTTGCATATTATACTGTGATATTGGCTACTCTTGAGCCGTTGAACCCCCTTCTCGGGTGGTTGAGTATACATGTGGGCCGTGAGCCGGTTATTGGATCCCGCGAGGATCGTTATCATTGTCTTATCATTTAGACATGCTAGTTACTACCAGTCCGTAGCTATTTCTGTTATCATGCTATTTCCAATCTCTGGAACTTGATATTACTGTTTTCAACTGAAAAATGATAAAAGATGTTTTCAAAAACTACTTTTGAGCTTGCGAGGCTGTAATTGCATATTAGCTGACTGGTAGTGGATCGGGCTGCACGCCGCAGCGGTATATATGTTGGATCGGACTACACGCCGCAGTGATATTGTGCTTAGGCTGTAGGAGCCCCTCCGGAGTCTGAACCCCCACAGTGAGCACGGGTACCCAAATTGGATCGGGCTACGCGCCGTAGCGGTTATATCATGCATTGCATTGCATTTAGCTACATCTCGTAGTTGTTATACTGTTTTGCTCGTACTTGTTGGTACAGGTACAGTTGATATTGGTTCTGTTACAGGGTATTTGATTACAACTTTACATACTGCTTTATTGTGGATTTCTTGTCTACGCTGTCTTACCCCTGTTTATTACCACTGAGTCTGGCAGTACTCATTTTACTCCCTGCACCTTGTGTGCAGATCCAGGTACCTCTCAGCAGTGATCCCGTAGCTGTGCGAGGCGACGTCTGTGGGATATACGAGGTAGCTGCAGAGTCCGCAGGACCCGATATTTCTTCTTACTGTTTGATTTTGTATCGACATTACTTTCCGTACTTGGTATCTTGTAAACTATCATATACTCATGTTCAGTAGAGGCTCATGACTCTTGACCCTTCGGTCTATAGGAGTTGATGTATTATGGGACTTGGTTCCCCGCTTTCGTTATATGTATCGCTGTTATTTTGTAAATTAATATGCTTAAACGGGTTAAAGAGAGCTTCTAGCTCCGTTGTTGATATTGATTGGTCAGGCTGGCTTAGCAATGTGTTGGGCGCCATCACGACCGGATTTGGGGTCGTGACAAGTTGGTATCAGAGCCTAGGTTTACTAGGCCTCGTGAGTCTTGAGCCGGTTAGTAGAGTCTTGTGGATCGGTACGGGGACGCCTGTACTTATCCTCGGGAGGCTGCGAACCTTTAGGAAAACTTCACTTTTCTTGAACTTTGTCGTGCGATCTTGTTGTTCCGAGAACTGAACTTCTATATTCTATTCTCTCGCAGATGGCGAGAACGCGAGCATCGGGACGAGGTGGACGACCTCCATTGCCACCTGTTAGAGGCCGTGGGCGCGGTCGTGCTAGAGGTAGAGGTAGGGCGGCCGAGGCGGTGCCGACCGACCCGCCCGTTGTACCAGTTCAGGAGCAACCCCCGGTGGTTGATGCTCCGGCAGCCCCGGTTCAGGGCCGGACTGTATCTATTGCTATTCCCGGTCTTCGGGAGACTCTTGCTCATATATTATCGGTGTGTTCCGGTTTGGCTCGGGTAGTTTCGGCTACCGCTACCGTAGCGACATCTCAGTCGGGGGTGGTCATTGGACCCTCGCAGCTCGCACACCCGACCCGGTTGTTCAGGGACTTCAGACGCTAGAGGCGGTCCCCGCTCAGGTGGTTGCACCGGTTATTCCTCCAGCTGCACCAGCTCCAACTCCAGAGCATATGGTTCAGGTTATGCCCGGCGACGAGCAGCATCGTCTTAAGAGATTTGGTAGACTTCAGCCACCCCATTTCAGTGGCGTTGAGGGCGAGGATGCCCAGGGATTCTTGGACAAGTGTCAGAGGATGTTGCGGACGGCTGGTATTCTTGAGTCCAGCGGAGTTTTATTTACTACCTTTCAGTTCACCGGTCCCGCATTTGATTGGTGGGAAGAGTTTGAGAGGTGTAGGCCTGCAGGAGCAGCACCTCTCACATGGCAGCAGTTCTCTACTCTCTTTCTAGAGAAATATGTACCTCAGTCTCGTCGCGAGGAGCTACGTCGCCAGTTCGAGTGGTTGGTTCAGGGCGACATGTCTGTGACTCGGTATGAGCTTAGATTCACACAATTGGCTAGGCATGCCACATGGATGATCCCAACTGATAGGGAGAGGATCAGGAGGTTCATTGATGGCCTCAACTATTCTATCCGCATTCTTATGACCATAAAGCGAGTTCTGTCATCATCTTTTGAGCAGGTTGTTGATATGGCATGCTCCATTGAGGCGGATCGTTGCCGAGAGAGGGAGGAGCGGGAGGCCAAGAGGCCTCGTGGTTCTGGCAGTTTCAGTGGAGCTCCATCTAGAGGGCATTCCCAGCAGAGCAGAGGTCGCTCATCTAGACCTTCTCATTCAGGCCGCCCAGAGCAGAGCGGAGGTTCTTATGGTCGTGGTCGACATGGGTTTCAGCCGGGTCAGTCATCACTTAGTGCCCTTCCAGCTCAGAGTGCAGCACCTACTTTTTCAGCCCAGGGTTCTTTTGCGGCGAGGGGTTCCCTTCAGTCCCCTTCTCCAGCACCAGGTGCATGTTATGAGTGTGGTGAGTTTGGCCACATGAGGAGACAGTGCCCTCGACTCCGTAGGGGCAGGACTCAGCAGAGGGATCAGCCCTCATCTTCAGTACCATCTCAGTCTAGTAGAGGTGGAGATCAGTCTTCTCGTTGTCACACCTCCTTTTTTCGCTGCTCGCGAGGGAGCAAAGGAGTTTTTCCAATTAATGGACAATCGAAACGGGATTTATTTAATTAATTTAGAGTCGCCACTTAGGAGATTTATGGTGTCCCAAGTCACCGATTTGAATCCCAAACCGAGGAAAAGAATGACTCTGTTTAACTGTCTGCGCACCAGAAATCCGGATAAGGAATTCTGTTAACCCGGGAGAAGGTGTTAGGCATTCCCGAGTTCCGTGGTTCTAGCACGGTCGCTCAACTGTCATATTCGGCTTATTTATCTGATTTACCATGCTTTAACTTATGTGCAAATTTCAACTTTTAACCACTTTTAATATATCTTCATTTTTAATAAGAATTGCAACGTCGTAAAAATGTATCTCGAACCATGTCGCACCAGTGCACCCATGGCTTTTAATACATTTTTGACTTCATTGAGATTTAGATTTGGGTCCCATCAATGCGCACCCGAGTTTAAGGAAGTAATTTAATTAGGCTGCGCCTAAAGATTCTAACGTTATATTATTTTGGGGAAGGCCGTGAAATTCACTAAACGTTACTCCCATATTCTAAATATTTTAATAACTATTTATTGAGGGCCCCGCAATTTGTAGTATTATTGGGCGAGGCTCATCACATTTCATTACAAAAGGGTTTTATTATTCTAAGTTGTTAAAATCGAGTTACATGAAATGCTCTCCCGAACTTGGAAATTTGGCATCATAACTATACCACGGGAACCGTACCTATAATCACGATGGTATATTAATCATGAACGCACATAAAACATACTATAGACTAATAAAGGCCAAATGATAAAGCAATAAATATTGTGATTCCAAATTTTTACCTCATTTTTATAAGACTTAACACACTAGAATTTAACTAATCTTATACGTTATTTAATATTATAACTTTTCATGCAAAATTCTAATTATGATGCTAGTACATTAATGAGTACAAAACTAAGCAAAATCAAACAAATTAGGAGAAAGTTTTAAACCAAATACAAAACAACCAAATAGTCATGCATCAGTTATATTCGTCAAAGAAACAAGAACATAGAGAAAATATGAAACTAAAATGGCAACAAACCTCAAGCAACTACAAATCTGAAAATACTTAACACCGAAATCCTTAGGCAGGGGCAAACTCTCGGACAATGACCTCCGGCAAACTCGAACGGAGACTTCGACCTCGGCGTACGATACGTCTGGTCTCGTTTTGGATTGGAGGTTGACGGGTTGTCGACTAGAAGAAAGATGAAGATGATGGTGGTCTGTTGGACGGGCAGCAGTGGTGTGAAAGAGCAGAAGCTGGAGGTCGTTTGGAGCTGGAGATGGAGGGTCGTTGATGGTTGTGCGAGTTGGAGGGGGCGACACAACAGTAGGTGGTCGCTGGTTGCTTTCCAACGTGAAGGAGATGACGGGCTGTTCGTTTGGAGGTGACTGGAGGTTGCAGACGAGGAGCTAGCAGCTATGGCGTCGAGCTGCTGGCTTGGTGGCGTCGCTGCACAGCCCGTATTTCCTCCGAAGAAGATGACTGCATCGTAGCTTGTCTCCCTCCGTTTCTGTATCTATGGGTTATGTATATTCCCTCCAAAATTGATAGCTGGACGAACAGTGTGTATATTCTTGTTTTTTTTCTCTGTCCAAAAATGGAGAATACCCAGTAGTATTTTTTGTTCTCGTTTTCTCCAGGAAGAAGATGAGGCAACAGTGTATTTGTTCTTTTCAAATTTTTTGTTCCCTGAAGAAGAAAAAATCGTCCCCCAAAATCTCCCCCTTCCTTACTGTTTTTGCTCTTTCTTTTTATCACCCAGAACTTACTGTTTTTTTTCTTCCGTTTTCTTCTCCATTCTGTTTAGTTTTGTTCCCGTTTTTAAAATCACCCCTCACTTTCAAAATGTCTCTCACTTCACGTGAGAGCCTTCTCCCAATTGTCCCCCCCCCTTTCTTTATTTTTCTTGTTTTGTCTTTTTCCTTTTGTCTTTTTCCCTTTGTCTTTTTCCCTTTGTTTTTTTCTTTTGTCTTTTTCTTCTTATTCCCCCATCCCATTATGTATTGTCCCCCTTAGTGTAGTGTGTGTCATGTGTGTCGTATGAGTTATTTTTGTCCGTGTTACCCGTATGGTGGACTCGAATTATTACGGGCTAGGTCCGAAAAATTATAAAACCGGGGAGTTTGAACCCGAATATTATTCTTCGCCCGGAACCGAGAATGGTGTTATTTAATTAATCCTAGGTAATCAAAATAACCACAATACTCATAATTAAAATAAAACTATTTTTTTTTATATTTTTCAAGTTTAAAATAACTACAAAATATTAATGAAACTATTTTTATTATTTTCGTTTTTATAAAAAGATAAAAATATAAAGTACTATTTTTGTATTTTTCAAGTTTAAAATGACTACGAAACCTTAATAAAACTATATTTTTGTTATTTTTCATTTTAAGGTAAAAATAAAGTAAAAGAGTCAAATTTAGCTAAAATAGCTATATTAAAACTAAACTAAATATTTTACGCTAAAAATATAAAAAATCTCGGGTAGGGGCAAGATCACGCATCTACAGCTGCCCCTCTTTGACTGAAAACACAAAGGGTTTTCAGACAAAGAACGACTAGACAAGTGTTTTTGACCCGACCCTTATTCGGAGGGACTAAACTAAGAGGAAAGGAATGTGACCGAGCCCTTGTATATGAGCTGCCTACATATCCTTGGCTATAAAGGAATCAGGCCACGTGTAGTTCGAAAGTGAGTGAAGAAGGGGTATACCGAGGTGGAGAGCCGGTCGAGGTGTCGTTCCGTCGAGGTTTCGTTCCATCGAGGTTCCGGTCCGTGGTCCTGCTATTACATCGAAAATCAAAACATGAGGAAGACTAACTAAGCCTATCAGCTACTAGTTACAAGATTCCTATCTATAAGTCTTCTGAAGCTTGATCTTGAGTATTGGTTGGTGCTTCATGCGGACTCTAAATTTGAACCTTGATACTTGGTAGTTGCAGGTGCTGCTTTTCGGATCAAGACCAGGTATGCAGTGCTTGTGACCTCGGCCATATCTTGAGCACACCACATCTTTCATCAACTTCTGCACTTGGATTAACTCCTTGCCTTTTTTTCATTGTGACTAACTTCTATTGATCATCTCGGACCGTTGACTCGCATTCCGGTCGCAAGCTTCTTTTGTTGCTAACTTGCATTGCACTCCGAAGTGAATTCCCTTACTTGTGATCTTCGACCTATTCTCCTTCGAAGTCTGAATCTATCTTTTCTGATCCTTGTTGCCTTCCTTCTGATTCATGCTGGGGATTTCCGTTACACTCTGTCACTTTTCGATTGTTCACTATCCTTATCAAATATTGGAAACTGAGACGCCGTTATGCTTTTCTGGCGGGCTTCTGACTTCAACATCAACTTAGAAAATAAAACGCCATTCCTCTCTTCAGGCGGGCTCCTGACTTCAACATCTTTTGAAAATAAATCATCATTCCTCTCTTCAGGCGGGCTCCTGACTTCAACAACATCTTTAGAAAATAAATCGCCATTCCTCTCTTCAGGCGGGCTCCCGACTTCAACATCAACTTAGAAAATAAAACGCCATTCCTCTCTTCAGGCGGGCTCCTGACTTCAACATCTTTTGAAAATAAATCGCCATTCCTCTCTTCAGGCGGGCTCCTGACTTCAACATCAACTTTTGAAAATAAATCGCCATTCCTCTCTTCAAGCGGGCTCCCGACTTCAACAACATCCTTTGAAAATAAATCGCCACTCCATTCTTCAGGCGGGCTCCTGACTTCAACATCAACTTTTGAAAATAAATCGCCATTCCTCTCTTCAAGCGGGCTCCCGACTTCAACAACATCCTTTGAAAATAAATCGCCACTCCATTCTTCAGGCGGGCTCCTGACTTCAACAACATCTTTGAAAATAAATCGCCACTCCATTCTTCAGGCGGGCTCCTGACTTCAACAACAACTTTTGAAAATAAATCGCCATTCCTCTCTTCAGACGGGCTCCTGACTTCAACAACATCTTTTGAAAATAAATCGCCATTCCTCTCTTCAGGCGGGCTCCTGACTTCAACAACATCCTTTGAAAATAAATTGCCACTCCATTCTTCAGGCGGGCTCCCGACTTCAACAACATCTTTTGAAAGTAAATCGCCACTCCATTCTTCAGGCGGGCTCCTCACTTCAACAACATCCTTTGAAAATAAATCGCCACTCCATTCTTCAGGCGGGCTCCTGACTTCAACAACATCTTTTGAAAATAAATCGCCATTCCTCTCTTCAGGCGGGCTCCGACTTCAACATCAACTTTTGAAAATAAATCGCCATTCCTCTCTTCGGGCGGGCTCCTGACTTCAATAACATCCTTTGAAAATAAATCGCCACTCCATTCTTCAGGCGGGCTCCTGACTTCAACAACATCCTTTGAAAATAAATCGCCACTCCATTCTTCAGGCGGGTTCCTGACTTCAACAACATCTTTTGAAAATAAATCGCCACTCCATTCTTTAGGCGGGCTCCTGACTTTAACAATATATTTTTTTTGAAAATTAAAATGCCACTCCATTCTTCAGGCGGGCTCCTGACTTCAACATCAACTTTTGAAAATAAATCGCCATTCCTCTCTTCAGGCGGGCTCCTGACTTCAACAACACTTTTTGAAAATAACTCGCCATTCCTCTCTTCAGGCGGGCTTCTGACCTCAACAACATCTTTTTGAAAATAAATCGCCACTCCATTCTTCAGGCGGGCTCCCTGACTTCAACAACATCTTTTGAAAATAAATCGCCACTCCATTCTTCAGGCGGGCTCCTGACTTCAACATCAACTCACTAACTCCATCCCATCCATGTCGCCTTCCTTTGCTTCCCGCACCACTTTCTTCTTCCTGCATCGCTTCTTGGGCCATCCTTTCTTCTGAATTACCTTGTTTCTGAATTGCTTTCCTCCTGGGTCGTGTTATTTTTCTCTTGACTGCTGGGGATATCTTTGGAACTAATTACTTAACTGCTGGGGTAATGCTGCTGGGGAAATCTTCTTTATTTCCTCTTTTTCTACCTCCTTCAAAACCTTTATTCTATCCCGGGATCGATGGGGATTGAAATGTCATTAGCTGGGGATTACACTGTCGGGGGATCCCTTTGCCTTTTTCCTCTTTCCAAACCTCATTCGGGACTCGCGCTTGGCTCCTTTGAAAAACTTGTAGGATATAATGCTGCCGGAGAAATCTCGAATTCAGTGTTTCATTTTTTCGAGAACTGCTGGGGATGATACCGACTTCTTGCCTTTCTGAACGCAAGCTTCCTCGTTTTGTCTTATCTGCTGGGGGCATAATTTCCTCTATCACAATTTGTTGTTTTCTTTCTTTTTTTTTTCAAAGCTGCTGGGGATAATCGGGTTCAAAGATCATTTCCTCGCATTATCTGGCTTCTTTCCCCAACCGGGTATTTGGTTTCGAGAAAATTTTCGCAACGGGAGAAAATTTTCTGCCCCAGTTTGAGAATCTTCTTCGTGGCATGCTTTTCTGCCAACAACCCCTCTTTTTCCTGTTTCAAATCAAAGAAAAATTGGTTAGTTTTAAAATGTGGTGGCTGGTTGTGGTGCTCCCGCTGGGGATGGTTCTCCTCCTCTTTCCCTGCTCTGCGTTTCATTGTCAGACCCTGCTGGGGATGTTATTATTTGATGATATTCATGCTGGGGATAGTTTTGTCCTTTCTTGCTTCCCCTTCCTCCCTTGACGACTCCTTATTCACAGGCCTTTCCACGTTGTTTTCCACTGGTATCCTGACCACCCGAATTCCTGTGACAGTGATCCTGTGTAAAGACCTTGCATGTTTTGATGGTGAACCATTTTCTCTGTTCACCCTTGTTACTGGAAATACCTCTTCTGCTGGGGATATCCTCCCTTCTTCTGTGGCGTTCTCCGACCTTTGAGTCTCACTGGCCTTGGCCTTGAGGTCATTAACCTTTACTTTTTTATGGAGGTATCTTTTATAATGCTGGTCTACCCCTTTGTCAACTTCCTCTTGTTGGGGAACATCCTTCTGGACATTGGCATTGCCCTTTTTTTTGTCTGACTTATACCACTTGGGTGTACCAACTAGAATCCCGTCTTGCGTAATTGGAAAGTTGATGGAAAATTTTGCAGTCATTTCTTGCAAACAGACTCTATTGGGGAATTTTCGACGAAAGGGAGAAAGATAAAAGGAAACAGAATAAAAGACAAAAAGGAAGATGACTCTCTAAAAAGAAAAATTATAAAGTAAACCTATCAAACGTGGATACCAACTCTAATGGACATGACATGCACATATAGCCTATCCTCCGTCGTTAAACCGCCTTTTGTAATCTTCGCCTGGGGCTTTCCCATCTGATTTCCAATCTTCGTTCGACTTGTAGTGCCCGAGGGGTTTTCACTACCAAGCCTCTATCATTTCGGTTTTTCTCTCAGCTTTTATCGCCTTATGGTGCCTGTGATGGTTTTCACTGCTAAGACTCTCTCATTTATGTTACTGTTTCCGCTGGGGATTGGTGGTGTTACTGCTAAGACTCTCGTATTTTCTGCTGGAGATCGGAGTCTTTCTGCCGGGAATCAGAGTGTTATGTCCCGATGAAACTTCTCTCATTTGCCTAACTCAACCTCTTTTGAAGATTGGTCAAAAGGTCTTTCTTTGGACCGTAATGTGGGTTTGGACAGGGCTAGAAAGAAAGGGTATTAAAGGCTCAAAATAAAACAAAATGGGTTCAAAATTACAACCTTCGGACCTATATTTATCCTTATATAAACACAAAATTTTTTTTTTATTTTTTTTTTCACTGCCCCCGTTTCTTGCTTGGGGATTTTTTGGTTTTTATTTACACTAAGACCGAGCTGTGAAGCGCCTACGTATCCTCTTTGAGGAATCAGGTCAAACGTAGTTCCCAATTCCTTTTTTCAAGTTTCTTTTTTTTTCATACATTTTTCTTTTTCTTTTCTTTATCTCTTTTTGTTGTTTTCTTTTTCTTTACTTTTTCTTTATCCCTTTCTTCTTTTGCCTTTCAAACTTGTGTTTCTAGTCTTTGCAACTAATTCCGAAGGAGGGGTATGAAAGAATTTTAAAATAAGGCTCAAAGGGTTGACGATGGATAAAGTGTATAGATAGCAGAACAAAATGCCTTCGTCATTCCAATCTTAAAAACATGCCAAGTGTAAACAACACAATTAACATTCGTCATATCTTTAAAGCACAGTTGGACAACACTCTCATTTTCATTATTGTGAATGACCCCACGTCGATTTGGCCAGCTTGCCTTTAACTGTTTCCTTTTTACTTGCCCCGGTTTCACATGACTCGGGATCCAAATAATCTCAAATTGTTTTTATTTCCTTTAAATGACCCGATCATCTTCCAATTGCTTCATGATTAACTTTTAGAATTAAGCCACAATTATGTGTGCGCATGTCGTGTCACTAGATTCGGCGTTTGAACACAAGACAAATCTAAAGGGTAAAAAGAACTAAACAAATAAAATGACCGGAAGTAACAAAAGACCGAAAGCTTCATTAAACTAATGACGAAATGGTTCAATGACAAAACAAGCAAAACAAACTAGAGTACAACCCTGAAACAAAACTGGGCAAGACCAAAGCAAACTGCTAGGACAAAAGAGTTTGACCACAAGACAACCCTGAAAATAACTCGGACAACAGAAATGACAACAAAACGAACCACCAAAGCTCCATCTAGCTGACCCAAAGATGGAGTGTCTTCCCAATTACCAAGCACGACGCTTTAGAAACTAAGTTCTGCATCAATATTGTCGAGGCTGCCATCTGCTTCAACATTTTTAGCTTCAGTCAATACACCCCCCAGAGGATTCGTGTGCTCTCTGTCATCGTCATTGATCACAATCAACCACCCTTTTTGAATCATTCTTTCTATTTCCTTCTTCAAGGTACGACAACTCTCAATATCGTGCCCTCTGACATTAGAATGGTATGCACATCGTGCAGTAGGATCGAAGCTTCTTGAACGTGGGTCGGGAGTATATCCGGGGAGCGGTGTAATCAGGCCGACATGCTTTAACCTTTCAAACAGACTTGCATAGGATTCTCCGATAGGGGTAAGAGCCTTTTCTCGCTTCAGCAACCTCTCCTCCCTAAACGCCTTATTTGGCCTGAAACCTGACCCAGGGGGTTTCCGGTATGTTCGTGGGGGTTGGTAGGCTTTTTGTGGAGCCTGGGTACCTGGAAGGTGGAGTACGATTTTGGTTGTCCCGGGGAGAGTAGTGGTGTTGGGGACGGGAGTAGCATTGTGAAAACATATCCGGGGGACGAGTAGTTGAGCAAATTGAGCGGCTGGAAAAATTGTGATAGGCGGGTATATATGGAGGGTGTGGGGGATCATCTGCCATCGGGTTCATTGTACGGGTAAGGACAGAGTCTAGGAAGCTAGGTGGTGGCGGGGGTGGTGCTTTTCCATCCATCCATGCCCGATACATGTCGGCCACATGTTGTCTTAATATTTTGACTTCTTCCACTAACCTGTGGTTCCGTTCAACCAGCTGTTGTCGGGTATCTGTATCAACCCACTCAGTCTTGAGATCCTCTACCATCGTTCTCTGACTTTGTGTTACAGGGAAGAGTTATTTTAGAACCACAACCAACCACCTTTCTGAAACTGAATACAACCAAGTGAAGACATTACGTTAGCGTTAGGGCATTGGACAAACAGGTAAAAGTGCATTAAGGATGCAATGAACCTAGGCAGTTAAACCTTTCTATCACGCATTTGCTTCAGTTACATGCGTCGTTCCAGCTTCTCCTATATGTGCTTCATAAACCTTCCTTTATTTTCTTAATTGTTGTTATTATTTTTTCCATTTTTCTCCTTTTCTCTTCTTTTTTTTTTTGTAGTTTTCCATTTTTTTTCCTTTTGGTTATGGATATGATCGAATCCTATGTGGATTGCCTACGTATCATGACCCCGCATGAATCAGACCGAGCGTAGTTCTTGCAAATTAATGCAAGAAATAAAGAGATGAATATTTGATTTTTTTTTTTGAAAAAATTGTAAAAGCCGACTCCAACTACAAACTCTGATGAAAAGCTTTCACACCTTGTGCCGGAGATTTCTACAAGAATAAAAATATTTTTAGCGCCAATTATGACTATTTGTACAAAATTAGCCATGTAATGGCTTATTTGACAAAATGGCTATTTTTGTAAAATTTATTTAAGAAAGATAAACTTGAAAAAAAATTTCATCCTATGGCTCATGGGGCATCGTTCGGCATCGCCATAAGCCAACATCAGACTGACAAGTTTCTAATGTCAATTGACTATTTTTTACAAAATTGGCCATGTAATGACTTATTTGACAAGCGGCTATTTTTGCAAAATTTTATTTAAGAGACTACAAATTCAAAATTTTTCATCTTAGGGCCCATGGGGCATCGTTCAACACCGACACAGGCCAACACAAGACTGAGAAAGTTTAAATGCCAAATGTGGCCATTTCAGCAAAACCATATGTTGTTTTTTTTTTTTTTTTTGCAAAGTTGAGTGATGACTCAAACTTAATTTTGTGGATGCGGCCTTTCAATATTTCCACGAGGGAATATTTCAAGGCTGTGCCCAAATATTATTTACAAAGACTCAAAGTGGCTATTCTTGCAAAAATAGCCTTCTGGCGTCCTTTTAGGGAACATTCGGCATATATTAAACGAGAATAGCATCACCCGATTTATTTATAAAATCAAAAATTTGACACATTTTTTTTTGGTTAATTTTGCAAAAGGGGTGTGAACCCGGACTTGATTTTGCGGCTATGGCCTTGCAACATTTCCACAAGGAATATTTCAAGGCTATGCCCGTAAATTATTTAAAATGACTCAAAGTGACTATTTTTGTAAAAACAGCCTTCCGGCGTCCTTTCGGAATATTCCGCTATTTTTAAAAACGGTATCACTTTGATTTTATTGACAAAGTTAAACACACAATTTTTTTTTTTTTGATTTTTTGAAAGGTGTGGTAACCCAAACTTGATTTTGCGGCTACGACCTTTCAACATTTCCGCGAGGAAATATTTCAAGGTTGTGCCCAAAAATTATTTACAATGATTCAAAGTGGCTATTTTTTGCAAAAACAGCCTTCCGGCGTCCTTTCGGAACATTTGGCTATTTTTCAAAATGGCATCACTTTGATTTTATTGACAAAATTAAACACACATTTTTTTTGATTTTTGAAAGGTGTGCTAACCCAAACTTGATTTTGCGGCTACGACCTTTCAACATTTCCGCGAGGAAATATTTCAAGGTTGTGCCCAAAAATTATTTACAATGATTCAAAGTGGCTATTTTTTGCAAAAACCGCCTTCCGGCGTCCTTTCGGAACATTCGGCTGTTTTTCAAAATGGCATCACTTTGATTTTATTGACAAAATTAAACACACATTTTTTTTTGATTTTTGAAAGGTGTGCTAACCCAAACTTGATTTTGCGGCTACGACCTTTCAACATTTCCGCGAGGAAATGTTTCAAGGTTGTGCCCAAAAATTATTTACAATGATTCAAAGTGGCTATTTTTTGCAAAAACAGCCTTCCGGCGTCCTTTCGGAACATCCGGCTATTTTTCAAAATGGCATCACTTTGATTTTATTGACAAAATTAAACACACATTTTTTTTTATTTTTGAAAGGCGTGGTTGGACCCGATGAGGGTTGCCTACGTATCCCACCTAATGGCGAGAATCAAACCTGCGTAGTTCGGTCAGATTACTTGACCAATTATTTGAACAAAATTGTTCTTCCTATTTTTTCACATTTTCAAATTTTCGACAGCATTTCGTCAATATTTTTGATATTTTTCTATTCCAAAATTCTATTTCTCTTTTTTTTTGTTTTCAGGATTTTAACCAATCATCATAATAATACATGATAAATAAATGCAACATATAATATGCTCGGTCTTTGATTACCGGGTCACATGTCCTAGACGGACCCAACCCCTGTGTTGAGTCCCCTAAGTCAAATGCAACGTGATGCAAATAAGCGTTTCCTACTAGGGATCCGGCATGAAGTCATGTTATTCTAAGCTCGGAACCTCGGTATGTGATCTAGACTGTGTACCCAAGTGGACAACTCGGGCTGAGGAAGGAGCTCCTTTCCGGGAACCAAAAGGCCAACCGACTTAGAAACTTTCCGAGCCTCTTTGTTATTTCGGGGTATGACACTAACAGAATAGGGAGTCTCAACCAGTGAGCACATCCCTAGGGGTGAGAAAATGAAAGGACTCGGCATCGTTCGTATATACAGTTCAGATAATATCAAAGCGGTAAACATATAGCAGTTTGTATATATAGTTCAGATAGTATCAAAACGGTAAACATATAGCACATTAATTAAACATATAATAAAATCAGATATAGACAAAAACAGCAATTTAACTGAGCTCGAATTCTTAAACCCTGAACCGAAGTTCTGGGTCAATTTTCCCCAGCAGAGTCGCCAGAGCTGTCACACCTCCTTTTTTCGCTGCCCGCGAGGGAGCAAAGGAGTTTTTCCAATTAATGGACAATCGAAACGGGATTTATTTAATTAATTTAGAGTCGCCACTTAGGAGATTTATGGTGTCCCAAGTCACCGATTTGAATCCCGAACCGAGGAAAAGAATGACTCTGTTTAACAGTCTGTGCACCAGAAATCCGGATAAGGAATTCTGTTAACCCGGGAGAAGGTGTTAGGCATTCCCGAGTTTCGTGGTTCTAGCACAGTCGCTCAACTGTCATATTCGGCTTATTTATCTGATTTACCATGCTTTAACTTATGTGCGAATTTCAACTTTTAACCACTTTTAATGTATCTTCATTTTTAATAAGAATTGCAACGTCGTAAAAATGTATCTCGAACCATGTCGCACAAGTGCACCCATGGCTTTTAATACATTTTTGACTTCATTGAGATTTAGATTTGGGTTGCATCAATGCGCACCCGAGTTTAAGGAAGTAATTTAATTAGGCCACGCCTAAAGATTCTAACGTTATATTATTTTGGGAAGGCCGTGAAATTCACTAAACAGTCCTCCCATATTCTAAATATTTTAATAACTATTTATTGAGGGCCCAGCAATTTGTAGTATTATTGGGCGAGGCTCATCACATTTCATTACAAAAGGGTTTTATTATTCTAAGTTGTTAAAATCGAGTTACATGAAATGCTCTCCCGAATTTGAAAATTTGGCATCATAACTATACCACGGGAACCGTACCTATAATCACGATGGTATATTAATCATGAACGCACATAAAACATACTATAGACTAATAAAGGCCAAATGATAAAGCAATAAATATTGTGATTCCAAATTTTTACCTCATTTTTATAAGATTTAACACACTAGAATTTAACTAATCTTATACGTTATTTAATATTATAACTTTTCATGCAAAATTCTAATTATGATGCTAGTACAGTAATGAGTACAAAACTAAGCATAATCAAACAAATTAGGAGAAAGTTTTAAACCAAATACAAAACAACCAAATAGTCATGCATCAGTTATATTCGTCAAAGAAACAAGAACATAGAGAAAATGTGAAACTAAAATGGCAACAAACCTCAAGCAGCTACAAATCTGAAAATACTTAACACCGAAAACCTTAGGCAAGGGCAAACTCTCGGACAATGACCTCCGGCAAACTCGAACGGAGACTTCGACCTCGGCGTACGATACGGCTGATCTCGTTTTGGACTGGAGGTTGATGGGTTGTCGACTAGAAGAAAGACGAAGATGATGGTGGTATGTTCGACGGGCAGCAGTGGTGTGAAGGAGCAGAAGCTGGAGGTCGTTTGGAGCTGGAGATGGAGGGTCATTGATGGTTGTGCGAGTTGGAGGGGGCGACACAACAGTAGGTGGTCGCTGGTTGCTTTCCAACGTGAAGGAGATGACGGGCTGTTCATTTGGAGGTGACTGGAGGTTGCAGACGAGGAGCTAGCAGCTATGGCATCGAGCTGCTGGCTTGGTGGCGTCGCTGCACAGCCCGTATTTCCTCCGAAGAAGATGACTGCATCGTAGCTTGTCTCCCTCCGTTTCTGTATCTATGGGTTATGTATATTCCCTCCAAAATTGATAGCTGGACGAACAGTGTGTATATTCTTGTTTTTTTTCTCTGCCCAAAAATGGAGAATACCCAGTAGTATTTTTTGTTCTCGTTTTCTCCAGGAAGAAGATGAGGCAACAGTGTATTTGTTCTTTTCAAATTTTTTGTTCCCTGAAGAAGAAAAAATCGTCCCCCAAAATCTCCCCCTTCCTTACTGTTTTTGCTCTTTCTTTTTATCACCCAGAAGTTACTTTTTTTTTCTTCCGTTTTCTTCTCCATTCTGTTTAGTTTTGTTCCCGTTTTTAAAATCACCCCTCACGTTCAAAATGTCTCTCACTTCACGTGAGAGCCTTCTCCCAATTGTCCCCCCCCCCTTTCTTTATTTTTCTTGTTTTGTTTTTTTCCTTTTGTCTTTTTCCCTTTGTCTTTTTCCCTTTGTTTTTTTCTTTTGTCTTTTTCTTCTTATTCCCCCATCCCATTATGTATTGTCCCCCTTAGTGTAGTGTGTGTCATGTGTGTTGTATGAGTTATTTTTGTCCGTGTTACCCGTGTGGTGGACTCGGATTATTACGGGCTAGGTCCGAAAAATTATAAAACCGGGTAGTTTGAACCCGAATATTATTCTTCGCCCGGAACCGAGAATGGTATTATTTAATTAATCCTAGGTAATCAAAATAACCATAATACTCATAATTAAAATAAAACTATTTTTTTTTTATATTTTTCAAGTTTAAAATAACTACAAAATATTAATGAAACTATTTTTATTATTTTCGTTTTTATAAAAAGATAAAAATATAAAGTACTATTTTTGTATTTTTCAAGTTTAAAATGACTACGAAACCTTAATAATACTATATTTTTGTTATTTTTCATTTTAAGGTAAAAATAAAGTAAAAGAGTCAAATTTAGCTAAAATAGCTATATTAAAACTAAACTAAATATTTTACGCTAAAAATATAAAAAATCTCGGGTAGGGGCAAAATCACGCATCTACAGCTGCCCCTCTTTGACTGAAAACACAAAGAGTTTTCAGACAAAGAACGACTAGACAAGTGTTTTTGACCCGACCCTTATTCGGAGGGACTAAACTAAGAGGAAAGGAATGTGACCGAGCCCTTGTATCTGAGCTGCCTACATATCCTTGGCTATAAAGGAATCAGGCCACGTGTAGTTCGAAAGTGAGTGAAGAAGGGGTATACCGAGGTGGAGAGCCGGTCGAGGTGTCGTTCCGTCGAGGTTTCGTTCCATCGAGGTTCCGGTCCGTGGTCCTGCTATTACATCGAAAATCCAACATAAAAAAGACTAACTAAGCCTATCAGCTACTAGTTACAAGATTCCTATCTATAAGTCTTCCGAAGCTTGATCTTGAGTATTGGTTGGTGCTTCATGCGGACTCTAAATTTGAACCTTGATACTTGCTAGTTGCAGGTGCTGCTTTTCGAATCAAGACCAGGTATGCAGTGCTTGTGACCTCGGCCATATCTTGAGCACACCACATCTTTCATCAACTTCTGCACTTGGATTAACTCCTTGCCTTTTTTTCATTGTGACTGACTTCTATTGATCATCTCGGACTGTTGACTCGCATTTTGGTCGCAAGCTTCTTTTGTTGCTAACTTGCATTGCACTCCGAAGTGAATTCCCTTACTTGTGATCTTCGAACTATTCTCCTTCGAAGTCTGAATCTATCTTTTCTGATCCTTGTTGCCTTCCTTCCGATTCATGCTGGGGATTTCCGTTACACTCTGTCACTTTTCGATTGTTCACTATCCTTATCAAATATTGGAAACTGAGACGCTGTTCTGCTTTTCTGGCGGGCTTCTGACTTCAACATCAACTTAGAAAATAAAACGACATTCCTCTCTTCAGGCGGGCTCCTGACTTCAACATATTTTGAAAATAAATCGTCATTCCTCTCTTCATGCGGGCTCCTGACTTCAACAACATCTTTTGAAAATAAATCGCCATTCCTCTCTTCAGGCGGGCTCCTGACTTCAACATTATCTTAGAAAATAAAACGCCATTCCTCTCTTCAGGCGGGCTCCTAACTTCAACATCTTTTGAAAATAAATCTCCATTCCTCTCTTCAGGCGGGCTCCTGACTTCAACATCCTTTGAAAATAAATCGCCACTCCATTCTTCAGGCGGGCTCCTGACTTCAACAACATTTTTTGAAAATAAATCGCCACTCCATTATTCAGGCGGGCTCCTGACTTCAACATCAACTTTTGAAAATAAATCGCCATTCCTCTCTTCAGGCGGGCTCCTGACTTCAACAACATCCTTTGAAAATAAATCGCCACTCCATTCTTCAGGCGGGCTCCGGACTTCAACAACATCTTTTGAAAATAAATCGCCACTCCATTCTTCAGGCGGGCTCCTAACCTCAACAACATCTCACTTACTCCATCCCATCCATGTCGCCTTCCTTTGCTTCCTGCACCACTTTCTTCTTCCTGCATCGCTTCTTGGACCATCCTTTCTTCTGAATTACCTTGTTTTGGAATTGCTTTCCTCCTGGGTCGTGTCATTTTTCTGTTGACTGCTGGGGATATCTTTGGAACTAATTACTTACCTGCTGGGGTAATGCTGCTAGGGAAATCTTCTTAATTTCCTCTTTTTCTACCTCCTTCAAAAACCTTTATTCTCTTCGCCATTCCTCTCTTCAGGCGGGCTCCCGACTTCAACATCAACTTTTGAAAATAAATCGCCATTCCTCTCTTCAGGCGGGCTCCTGACTTCAACAACATCTTTCGAAAATAAATCGCCACTCCATTCTTCAGGCGGGCTCCCTGACTTCAACAACACCCTTTGAAAATAAATCGCCACTCCATTCTTCAGGCGGACTCCTGACTTCAACAACATCTTTTGAAAATAAATCGCCACTCCATTCTTTAGACGGGCTCCTGACTTCAACAATATATTTTTTTAAAAAATTAAAATGCCACTCCATTCTTCAGGCGTGCTCCTGACTTCAACATCAACTTTTGAAAATAAATTGACATTCCTCTCTTCAGGCGGGCTCCTGACTTCAACAACACTTTTTGAAAATAACTCGCCATTCCTCTCTTCAGGCGGGCTCCTGACTTCAACAACATCTTTTTGAAAATAAATCGCCACTCCATTCTTCAGGCGGGCTCCTGACTTCAACAACATCTTTTGAAAATAAATCGCCACTCCATTCTTCAGGCGGGCTCCTGACTTCAACATCAACTCACTAACTCCATCCGATCCATGTCGCCTTCCTTTGCTTCCTGCACCACTTTCTTCTTCCTGCATCGCTTCTTGGGCCATCCTTTCTTCTGAATTACCTTGTTTTGGAATTGCTTTCCTCCCGGGTCGTGTTATTTTTCTCTTGACTGCCGGGGATGTCTTTGGAACTAATTACTTACCTGCTGGGGTAATGCTGCTGGGGAAATCTTCTTTATTTCCTCTTTTTCTACCTCCTTCAAAACCTTTATTCTATCCCGGGATCGATGGGGATTGAAATGTCATTAGCTGGGGATTACACTGTCGGGGGATCCCTTTTCCTTTTTCCTCTTTCCAAACCTCATTCGGGACTCGCGCTTGGCTCCCTTGAAAAACTTGTAGGATATAATGCTGCAGGAGAAATCTCGAATTCAGTGTTTCATTTTTTCGAGAACTGCTGGGGATGATACCGACTTCTTGCCTTTCTGAACGCAAGCTTCCTCGTTTTGTCTTGTCTGCTGGGGGCATAATTTCCTCTATCACAACTTGTTGTTTTCTTTCTTTTTTTTTTGAGCTGCAGGGGATAATCGGGTTCAAAGATCATTTCCTCGCGTTATCCGGCTTCTTTCCCCAACCGGGTATTTGGTTTCGAGAAAATTTTCGCAACGGGAGAAAATTTTCTGCCCCAGTTTGAGAATCTTCTTCGTGGCATGCTTTTCTGCCAACTACCCCTCTTCTTCCTGTTTCAAATCAAATAAAAATTGGTTAGTTTTAAAATGTGGTGGCTGGTTGTGGTGCTCCTGCTGGGGATGGTTCTCCTCCTCTTTCCCTGCTCTGCGTTTCATTGTCAGAACTTGCTGGGGATGTTATTATTTGATGATATTCATGCTGGGGATAGTTTTGTCCTTTCTTGCTTCCCCTTCCTCCCTTGACGACTCCTTATTCACATGCCTTTCCACGTTATTTTCCACTGGTATCCTGACCACCCGAATTCCTGTGACAGTGATCCTGTGTAAAGACCTTGCATGTTTTGCTGGTGAACCATTTTCTCTGTTCACCCTTGTTACTGGAAATACCTCTTCTGCTGGGGATATCCTCCCTTCTTCTGTGGCGTTCTCCAACCTTTGACTCTCACTGGCCTTGGCCTTGAGGTCATTAACCTTTACTTTTTTATGGAGGTATCTTTTATGATGCTGGTCTACCCCTTTGTCAACTTCCTCTTGTTGGGGAACATCCTTCTGGACATTGGCATTGCGCTTGTTCCCTCCTGACTTATACCACTTGGGTGTACCAACTAGAATCCCGTCTTGCGTAATTGGAAAGCTGATGGAAAATTTTGCAGTCATTTCTTGCAAACAGACTCTATTGGGGAATTTTCGACAAAATGGAGAAAGATAAAAGGAAACAGAATAAAAGACAAAAAGGAATATGACTCTCTAAAAAGAAAAATTATAAAGTAAACCTATCAAATGTGGATACCAACTCTAATGGACATGACATGCACATATAGCCTATCCTCCGTCATTAAACCGCCTTTTGTAATCTTCGCCTGGGCTTTCCCATCTGATTTCCAATCTCCGTTCGACTTGTAGTGCCCGAGGGGTTTTCACTACCAAGCCTCTATCATTTCGGTTTTTCTCTCAGCTTTCATCGCCTTTTGGTGCCTGTGAAGGTTTTCACCGCTAAGACTCTCTCATTTATGTTACTGTTCCGCTGGGGATTGGTGGTGTTACTGCTAAGACTCTCCTATTTTCTGCTGGAGATCGGAGTCTTTCTGCCGGGAATCAGAGTGTTATGTCCCGATGAAACTTCTCTCATTTGCCTAACTCAGCCTCTTTTGAAGATTGGTCAAAAGGTCTTTCTTTGGACCGTAATGTGGGTTTGGACAGTGCTAGAAAGAAAGGGTATTAAAGGCTCAAAATAAAACAAATTGGGTTCAAAATTACAACCTTCGGAATCCTATATTTTCCTTATATAAACATAAAAATCTTTTTTTTTTATTTTTTTTTTCACTGCCCCCGTTTCTTGCTTGGGGATTTTTTGGTTTTTATTTACACTATGACCGAGCTGTGAAGTGCCTATGTATCCTCTTTGAGGAATCAGGTCAAACGTAGTTCCCAATTCCTTTTTTCAAGTTTCTTTTTTTTTCATACATTTTTCTTTTTCTTTTCTTTATCTCTTTTTGTTGTTTTCTTTTTCTTTACTTTTTCTTTATCCCTTTCTTCTTTTTCCTTTCAAACTTGTGTTTCTAGTCTTTGCAACTAATTCCGAAGGAGGTGTATGAAAGAATTTCAAAATAAGGCTCAAAGGGTTGACGATGGATAAAGTGTTTAGATAGTAGAACAAAATGCCTTCGTCATTCCAATCTTAAAAACATGCCAAGTGTAAACAACATAATTAACATTCGTCATATCTTTAAAGCACAGTTGGACAACACTCTCATTTTCATTATTGTGAATGACCCCACGTCGATTTGGCCAGCTTGCCTTTAATTGTTTCCTTTTTAGTTGCCCCGGTTTCACATGACTCGGGATCCAAATAATCTCAAATTGTTTTTATTTCCTTTAAATTACCCGATCATCTTCCAATTACTTCATGATTAACTTTTAGAATTAAGCCACAATTATGTGTGCGCATGTCGTGTCACTAGATTCGGCGTTTGAACACAAGACAAATCTAAAGGGTAAAAAGAACTAAACAAATAAAATGACCGGAAGTAACAAAAGACCGAAAGCTTCATTAAACTAATGACGAAATGGTTCAATGACAAAACAAGCAAAACAAACTAGAGTACAGCCCTGAAACAAAACTGGGCAAGACCAAAGCAAACTGCTAGGACAAAAGAGTTTGACCACAAGACAACCCTGAAAATAACTCGGACAACAGAAATGACAACAAAACGAACCACCAAAGCTCCATCTAGCTGACCAAAAGATGGAGTGTCTTCCCAATTACCAAGCACGACGCTTTAGCCACTAAGTTCTGCATCAATATTGTCGAGGCTGCCATCTGCTTCAACATTTTTAGCTTCAGTCAATAAACCCCCAGAGGATTCGTGTGCTCTCTGTCATCGTCATTGATCACAATCAACCACCCTTTTTAAATCATTCTTTCTATTTCCTTTTTCAAGGTACGACAACTCTCAATATCGTGCCCTCTGACATTGGAATGGTATGCACATCGTGCAGTAGGATCGAAGCTTCTTGCACGTGGGTCGGGAGTATATCCGGGGAGCGGTGTAATCAGGCCAACATGCTTTAACCTTTCAAACAGACTTGCATAGGATTCTCCGATAGGGGTAAGAGCCTTTTCTCGCTTCAGCAACCGCTCCTCCCTAAACGTCTTATTTGGTCTAAAACCTGACCTGGGGGTTTCCGGTATGTTCGTGGGGTTGGTAGGCTTTTTGTGGAGCTGGGTACCTGGAAGGTGAAGTACGATTTTGGGTGTCCCGAGGAGAGTAGTGGTGTTGGGGACGGGAGTAGCGTTGTGAATACATAGATGGGGGACGAGTAATTGAGCTAATTGAGCAGCTGGAAAAATTGTGATAGGCGGGTATATTTGGAGGGTATGGGGATCATCTGCCATCGGGTTCATTGTACGGGTAAGGACATAGTCTAGGAAGCTAGGTGGTGGCGCGGGTGGTGCTTTTCCATCCATCCATGCCCGATACATGTCGGCCACATGTTGTCTCAATATTTTGACTTCTTCCACTAACCCGTGGTTCCGTTCAACCAGCTGTTGTCGGGTATCGGTATCAACCCACTCAGTCTTGAGATCATCTGCCATCGTTCTCTGACTTTGTGTTACAGGGAAGAGTTATTTTAGAACCACAACCAACCAGCTTTCTGAAACTGAATACAACCAAGTGAAGACATTACGTTAGCGTTAGGGCATTGGACAAACAGGTAAACGTGCATTAAGGATGCAATGAACCTAGGCAGTTAAACCTTTCTATCACGCATTTGCTTTGGTTACATGCGTCGTTCCAGCTTCTCCTATATGTGCTTCCTAAACCTTCCTTTATTTTCTTAATTGTTGTTATTATTTTTTCCATTTTTCTCTTTTTCTCTTCTTTTTTTCTTTTTTTTTTTTTAGTTTTCCATTTTTTTTTCCTTTTGGTTATGGATATGATCGAATCATATGTGGATTGCCTACGTATCATGATCCCGCATGAATCAGACCGAGCGTAGTTCTTGCAAATTAATGCAAGAAATAAAGATATGAATATTTGATTTTTTTTTTTTGAAAAAATTGTAAAAGCCGACTCCAACTACAAACTCTGATGAAAAGCTTTCACACCTTGTGCCGGAGATTTCTTCAAGAATAAAAATATTTTTAGCGCCAATTATGACTATTTCTACAAAATTAGCCATGTAATGGCTTATTTGACAAAATGGCTATTTTTGTAAAATTTATTTAAGAAAGATAAACTTGAAAAAAAATTTCGTACTATGGCTCATGGGGCATCGTTCGGCATCGCCATAAGCCAACATCAGACTGAGAAGTTTCTAATGTCAATTGACTATTTTTTACAAAATTGGCCATGTAATGACTTATTTGACAAGCGGCTATTTTTGCAAAATTTTATTTAAGAGACTACAAATTCAAAATTTTTTATCTTAGGGCCCATGGGGCATCGTTCAGCACCGACACAGGCCAACACAAGACTGAGAAAGTTTAAATGCCAAATGTGGCCATTTCAGTAAAACCATATGTTTTTTTTTTGCAAAGTTTTTTTTTGCAAAGTTGAGTGATGACTCAAACTTAATTTTGCGGATACGGCCTTTCAACATTTCCCCGAGGGAATATTTCAAGGTCGTGCCCAAAAATTATTTACAAAGACTCAAAGTGGCTATTCTTGCAAAAATAGCCTTCTGGCGTCCTTTTAGGGAACATTCGGCATATATTAAACGAGAATAGCATCACCCAATTTATTTATAAAATCAAAAATTTGACACATTTTTTTTTGGTTATTTTTGCAAAAGGGGTGTGAACCCAGACTTGATTTTGCGGCTATGGCCTTGCAACATTTCCACAAGGAATATTTCAAGGCTATGCCGTAAATTATTTAAAATGACTCAAAGTGACTATTTTTGTAAAAACAGCCTTCCGGCATACTTTCGGAATATTCGGCTATTTTTAAAAACGGTATCACTTTGATTTTATTGACAAAATTAAACACAAAATTTTTTTTTTTGATTTTTTGAAAGGTGTGGTAACCCAAACTTGATTTTGCGGCTACGACCTTTCAACATTTCCGCGAGGAAATATTTCAAGGTTGTGCCCAAAAATTATTTACAATGATTCAAAGTGGCTATTTTTTGCAAAAACAGCCTTCCGGCGTCCTTTCGGAACATTTGGCTATTTTTCAAAATGGCATCACTTTGATTTTATTGACAAAATTAAACACACATTTTTTTTTGATTTTTGAAAGGTGTGCTAACCCAAACTTGATTTTGCGGCTACGACCTTTCAACATTTCCGCGAGGAAATATTTCAAGGTTGTGCCCAAAAATTATTTACAATTATTCAAAGTGGCTATTTTTTGCAAAAACAGCCTTCCGGCGTCCTTTCGGAACATTCGGCTGTTTTTCAAAATGGCATCACTTTGATTTTATTGACAAAATTAAACACACATTTTTTTTTATTTTTGAAAGGTGTGCTAACCCAAACTTGATTTTGCGGCTACGACCTTTCAACATTTCCGCGAGGAAATGTTTCAAGGTTGTGCCCAAAAATTATTTACAATGATTCAAAGTGGCTATTTTTTGCAAAAACAGCCTTCCGGCGTCCTTTCGGAACATCCGGCTATTTTTCAAAATGGCATCACTTTGATTTTATTGACAAAATTAAACACACATTTTTTTTTTGATTTTTGAAAGGTGTGGTTGGACCCGATGAGGGTTGCCTACGTATCCCACCTAATGGCGAGAATCAAACCTGCGTAGTTCGGTCAGATTACTTGACCAATTATTTGAACAAAATTGTTCTTCCTATTTTTTCACATTTTCAAATTTTCGACAGCATTTCGTCAATATTTTTGATATTTTTCTATTCCAAAATTCTATTTCTCTTTTTCTTGTTTTCAGGATTTTAACCAATCGTCATAATAATACATGATAAATAAATGCAACATATAATATGCTCGGTCTTTGATTACCGGTCACCTGTCCTAGACGGACCCAACCCCTGTGTTGAGTCCCCTAAGTCAAATGCAACGTGATGCAAATAAGCGTTTCCTACTAGGGATCCGGCATGAAGTCATGTTATTCTAAGCTCAAAACCTTGGTATGTGATCTAGACTGTGTACCCAAGCGGACAACTCGGGCTGAGGAAGGAGCTCCTTTCCGGGAACCAAAAGCCCAACCGGCTTAGAAACATTCCGAGCCTCTTTATTATTTCGGGGTATGACACTAACAGAATAGGGAGTCTCAACCAGTGAGCACATCCCTAGGGGTGAGAAAAAGAAAGGACTCGGCACCGTTCGTATATACAGTTCAGATAATATCAAAGCGGTAAACATATAGCAGTTTGTATATATAGTTCAGATAGTATCAAAACGGTAAACATATAGCACATTAATTAAACATATAATAAAATCAGATATAGACAAAAACAGCAATTTAACTGAGCTCGAATTCTTAAACCCTGAACCGAAGTTCTGGGTCAATTTTCCCCAGCAGAGTCGCCAGAGCTGTCACACCTCCTTTTTTCGCTCCCCGCGAGGGAGCAAAGGAGTTTTTCCAATTAATGGACAATCGAAACGGGATTTATTTAATTAATTTAGAGTCGCCACTTAGGAGATTTATGGTGTCCCAAGTCACCGATTTGAATCCCGAACCGAGGAAAAGAATGACTCTGTTTAACAGTCTGCGCACCAGAAATCCGGATAAGGAATTCTGTTAACCCGGGAGAAGGTGTTAGGCATTCCCGAGTTCCGTGGTTCTAGCACGGTCGCTCAACCATCATATTCGGCTTATTTATCTGATTTACCATGCTTTAACTTATGTGCAAATTTCAACTTTTAACCACTTTTAATATATCTTCATTTTTATTAAGAATTGCAACGTCGTAAAAATGTATCTCAAACCATGTCGCACCAGTGCACCCATGGCTTTTAATACATTTTTGACTTCATTGAGATTTAGATTTGGGTCGCATCAATGCGCACCCGAGTTTAAGGAAGTAATTTAATTAGGCCGCGCCTAAAGATTCTAATGTTATATTATATTGGGGAAGGCCGTAAAATTCACTAAACGGTCCTCCCATATTCCAAATATTTTAATAACTATTTATTGAGGGCCCCGCAATTTGTAGTATTATTGGGCGAGGCTCATCACATTTCATTACAAAAGGGTTTTATTATTCTAAGTTGTTAAAATCGAGTTACATGAAATGCTCTCCCGAATTTGAAAATTTGGCATCATAACTATACCACGGGAACCGTACCTATAATCACGATGGTATATTAATCATGAACGCACATAAAACATACTATAGACTAATAAAGGCCAAATGATAAAGCAATAAATATTGTGATTCCAAATTTTTACCTCATTTTTATAAGACTTAACACACTAGAATTTAACTAATCTTATACGTTATTTAATATTATAACTTTTCATGCAAAATTCTAATTATGATGCTAGTACAGTAATGAGTACAAAACTAAGCATAATCAAACAAATTAGGAGAAAGTTTTAAACCAAATACAAAAAAACCAAATAGTCATGCATCAGTTATATTCGTCAAAGAAACAAGAACATAGAGAAAATATGAAACTAAAATGGCAACAAACCTCAAGCAGCTACAAATCTGAAAATACTTAACTCCGAAAACCTTAGGCAGGGGCAAACTCTCGGACAATGACCTCCGGCAAACTCGAACGGAGACTTCGACCTCGGCGTACGACACGGCTGGTCTCGTTTTGGACTGGAGGTTGACGGGTTGTCGACTAGAAGAAAGACGAAGATGATGGTGGTCTGTTCGACGGGCAGCAGTGGTGTGAAGGAGCAGAAGCTGGAGGTCGTTTGGAGCTAGAGATGGAGGGTCGTTGATGGTTGTGCGAGTTGGAGGAGGCGACACAACAGTAGGTGGTCGCTGGTTGCTTTCCAACGTGAAGGAGACGATGGGCTGTTCGTTTGGAGGTGACTGGAGGTTGCAGACGAGGAGCTAGCAGCTATGGCGTCGAGCTGCTAGCTTGGTGGCATCGCTGCACAGCCCGTATTTCCTCCGAAGAAGATGACTGCATCGTAGCTTGTCTCCCTCCGTTTCTGTATCTATGGGTTATGTATATTCCCTCCAAAATTGATAGCTGGACGAACAGTGTGTATATTCTTGTTTTTTTTCTCTGTCCAAAAATGGAGAATACCCAGTAGTATTTTTTGTTCTCGTTTTCTCCAGGAAGAAGATGAGGCAACAATGTATTTGTTCTTTTCAAATTTTTTGTTTCCTGAAGAAGAAAAAATCGTCCCCCAAAATCTCCCCCTTCCTTACTGTTTTTGCTCTTTCTTTTTATCACCCAGAACTTACTGTTTTTTTTCTTCCGTTTTCTTCTCCATTCTGTTTAGTTTTGTTCCCGTTTTTAAAATCACCCCTCACGTTCAAAATGTCTCTCACTTCACGTGAGAACCTTCTCCCAATTGTCCCCCCCCCCTTTCTTTATTTTTCTTGTTTTGTTTTTTTCCTTTTGTCTTTTTCCCTTTGTCTTTTTCCCTTTGTTTTTTTCTTTTGTCTTTTTCTTCTTATTCCCCCATCCCATTATGTATTGTCCCCTTAGTATAGTGTGTGTCATGTGTGTTGTATGAGTTATTTTTGTCCGTGTTACCCGTGTGGTGGACTCGGATTATTACGGGCTAGGTCCGAAAAATTATAAAACTGGGTAGTTTGAACCCGAATATTATTCTTCGCCCGAAACCGAGAATGGTGTTATTTAATTAATCCTAGGTAATCAAAATAACCATAATACTCATAATTAAAATAAAACTATTTTTTTTATATTTTTCAAGTTTAAAATAACTACAAAATATTAATGAAATTATTTTTATTATTTTCGTTTTTATAAAAAGATAAAAATATAAAGTACTATTTTTGTATTTTTCAAGTTTAAAATGACTACGAAACCTTAATAAAACTATATTTTTGTTATTTTTCATTTTAAGGAAAAAATAAAGTAAAAGAGTCAAATTTAGCTAAAATAGCTATATTAAAACTAAACTAAATATTTTAAGCTAAAAATATAAAAAATCTCGGGTAGGGGCAAAATCACGCATCTACACTCGTGGTCGCCCCAGGGGCGAGGAGAGATCCAGTGGAGGCCAAGCACGATTCTATGCACTTCCCGACAGACGTGATACAGTTTCCTCCGATGCAGTGATTACAGGTATCATTTCTGTCTGTCATAGAGATGCCTCTATTCTATTTGATCCAGGGTCCACATATTCTTACGTGTCCTCTTATTTTGCACATCATTTGGGTGCGACTCGTGGTAGTCTTGATTTACCTGTTCATGTATCCACCCCGTGGGTGATACGATTGTTGTGGATCATGTCTATAGATCCTGTGTTATATCTATTGGGGGTCTGGAGACCCAGGCAGATTTGTTATTGTTGGGTATGGTGGACTTTGATGTTATATTGGGTATGGACTAGTTGTCTCCGTACCATGCTATATTGGACTGTCATGCTAAGACAGTTACGTTGGCCATTCCTGGTATTTCTCAGATTGAGTGGCGGGGTTCGACCGATTTCGTCCCTAGCCGTGTTATTTCGTTCCTAAAAGCTCGGAAGATGGTTGAAAAAGGGTGTTTATCGTACTTAGCTTTTGTGAGAGATGTGGGAGCTGAGTCTCCTAGCATTGATTCTGTACCTGTTGTGAGGGACTTCTCAGATGTATTCCCCTCAGACCTGTCGGGCATGTCGCCGGACATGGATATTGATTTTGTCATTGACTTGGTGCCGGGCACCCAGCCCATATCCGTTCCTCCTTATCGGATGGCACCAGCTGAGTTGAAAGAACTGAAAGAGCAACTTCAGGAGCTTCTGGATAAGGGTTTCATCCGCCCTAGTGTGTCCTCGTGGGGTGCACCTGTATTATTTTTTAAAAAGAAAGATGGTTTCATGCGAATGTGTATTGATTATAGGCAATTGAACAAAGTGACGATGAAGAACAAGTACCCTCTACCGCGCATAGATGATTTGTTTGATCAGTTACAGGGTGCGAGGGTGTTTTCTAAGATTGATCTTCGTTCAGGCTATCACCAGCTGAAGATCAGGGACTCGGATATTATGAAGACCGCATTCAGGACCCGATATGGTCATTATGAGTTTCTTGTGATGTCTTTTGGGCTGACCAACGCCCCAGCAGCATTTATGCATCTGATGAACAGTGTGTTCAGGCCCTATTTGGATTTATTTATGATTGTGTTCATTGATGACATTCTAGTCTACTCCCGTAGTCAGGAGGAGCATGCTCAGCATTTGAGTATTGTGTTGGAGAGATTGAGAGAGGAGAAGCTATATGCTAAATTCTCCAAGTGCGAGTTTTGGCTCGATTCCGTAGCATTTTTGGGACATGTGGTGTCTCGTGATGGTATTCAGGTTGATCAGAAAAAGATAGAGGCGGTGCAGAGTTGGCCTAGACCGACCTCAGCTACAAAGATCAGGAGTTTTCTTGGCTTGGCAGGGTATTATCGCCGGTTTGTTCAGGGATTTTCATCCATTGCTTCTTCATTGACTAAATTGACCCAGAAGGGTGCACCATTCGTGTGGTCGGATGAGTGCGAGGAGAGCTTTCAGAAGCTCAAGACAGCTTTGACCACAGCTCCAGGTGTTAGTATTGCCATCGGCTTCAGGTTCATATACCGTTTATTGTGATGCCTCGAGAGTGGGGATAGGTTGTGTGTTGATGCAGGAAGGTAAGGTAATTGCTTATGCTTCTCGGCAGTTGAAGCCACATGAGAAGAACTATCCTGTTCATGATTTGGAGCTAGCCGCCATTGTTCATGCATTGAAGATTTGGAGGCACTATTTGTACGGTGTGTCTTGTGAAGTGTATACCGACCATCGTAGTCTCCAGCACTTGTTCAAACAGAAAGACCTTAATTTGAGACAGCGGAGATGGCTTGAGTTGCTCAAGTATTATGACATTACTATTCTATATCATCTGGGGAAGGCCAATGTGGTGGCCGATGCTTTGAGCCGAAGGGCGGTCAGTATGGGCAGCTTGGCATATATTCTAGCTGGGGAGAGATCATTTGCTTATGATGTTCAGGAGTTAGCCAATCGGCTAGTGAGGTTAGATATTTCGGAGCCCAACCGGGTATTGGCTTGTGTTGTATCTCGGTCATCTCTATATGATCGTACTCGTGAGCGCCAATATGATGATCCACATTTGGCTGTCCTTAAGGACAGAGTTCAGCATGATGATGCCAGAGATGTCACCATTGATAGTGACGGCGTATTGAGGATGCAGGGCTGGATATGTGTGCCCAATGTTGATGGCCTTCGTGAGTTGATTTTGGAGGAGGCCCATAGCTCGCGGTATTCTATCCATCCAGGAGCCGCTAAGATGTATCAAGATTTGAAACAACACTATTGGTGGAGAAAGATGAAAATGGACATTGTCAGACATGTAGCACGGTGCCTCAACTGTCAGCAGGTTAAGTACGAGCATCAGAGGCCCGGTGGTGTATTTCAGCGCATTGCTATTCCTGAGTGGAAATGGGAGAGAGTCACTATGGACTTTGTTACTGGACTCCCTCGGACGGCGAGGAAGTTTGATTCTGTATGGGTGATTGTGGATAGACTGACCAAGTCAGCTCACTTCATTCCGGTTAGTACTACCTACTCATCGGAGCGGTTGGCAGCGATCTTTATTCGAGAGATTGTTCGGTTGCATGGAGTTCCAGTGTCTATCATATCCGACAGGGGTACTCAGTTCACTTCTCAGTTTTGGAGAGCATTTCGGCGAGAGATGGGTACACGGGTTGAGTTGAGTACAACATTTCACCCCAGACATATGGGCAGTCTGAGCGTACTATTCAGATTCTGGAGGATATGTTGCGAGCATGTGTGATTGACTTTGGTGGTTCGTGGGACGA
This sequence comes from Nicotiana noctiflora, assembly GCA_032618575.1. Taxonomy (NCBI): domain Eukaryota; kingdom Viridiplantae; phylum Streptophyta; class Magnoliopsida; order Solanales; family Solanaceae; genus Nicotiana; species Nicotiana noctiflora. The sequence goes on from JASVEL010011114.1 coordinate 125,451, forward strand.
GTTCCTACCACTTGTTGAGTTTGCCTACAACAACAGTTATCAGTCGAGTATTCAGATGGCCCCGTACGAGGCATTGTATGGTAGGCGGTGTAGATCCCCCGTGGGATGGTTTCAGCCTGGTGAGGTTAGATTGATAGGGACTGAGTTAGTCCAGGATGCTCTGGATAGAGCAAAGTTGATCCAGGAGAGGCTTCGTACAGCACAGTCTCGTCAGAAGAGTTGTGCGGACCGTAGAGTTCGAGAGTTGTCTTTCATGGTTGGTGACAGAGTATTGTTGAAGATTTCACCTATGAAGGGTGTCATGAGGTTTGGGAAGAAAGGAAAGTTGAGTCCCAGGTACATTGGTCCTTTTGAGATACTTAGGAGAGTTGGAGAGGTGGCATATGAGTTGGCCTTGCAGCCCAACTTATCCAGCGTTCATCCAGTATTCCATGTGTCTATGCTCCGGAAGTACATTGGAGATCCGTCTCATGTATTGGACTTTAGTACCATTCAGCTTGATAGTGATCTATCTTATGATGTGGAGCCTATTGCCATTTTGGGACGTCAGGTGAGAAAATTGAGGTCTAAGGAGATTGCATCAGTTAAGGTTCAGTGGAGAGGTCGACCCGTGGAGGAGGCCACTTGGGAGATCGAGCGGGAGATGCGGAGCGGATATCCTCACTTGTTTGAGACTTCATGTATGTTTCTTGACCCGCTCGAGGACGAGCGTTTGCTTAAGAGGGGGAGAATGTGACGACCCGGCTCGTTGTCACGAGAATTACCACCTCGTTATGTTGTAAATACATGTTTTATGATTTTATATCAGTGTTAGAGTCTATCGGGTGAGTTAGGAGTGAATTGGATTAAAAATGAGGCATATAGCCTTCTTGAAGGAAACTTGAATAAGGAAAGTCAACCCGGAGTTGACTATTTGGTTAGAGGGCTCGGAATCGGATTTTGATGATTCGGTTAGTTCCGGGAGGTGATTTGTGACTTAGGGGAACAATCGGAATTGAATTTGGAGGTCCGGTGTAGAAATAGGCTTGAATTGGCTAAGGTTGAATTTTGGCGAAATCCGAACGGTAGGTGAGATTTTGATCCGGGGGTCGGAATGGAATTTTCGACAGTTGCAATAGCTCCGTTAGGTGATTTGGATGTGCCTGCAAAATTTCAGGTCATTCGGACGTCGTTTAGTCGGGTTTTTGATTGATTGTGTAATTCGGAATGTTTTAAGGAATTTAGGCTTGAATTCGATGTGAATTATGGGTTTTGATGTTATTAGACGTGTTTTGAGGATTGGAGCAAGTTCGAATAAGGTATTAAGAGGTGTTGGTGTGTTTGGATGAGGTCCCGGGGGCCTCGGGGTGTTTTCGGATGGCTAAACGGGAGATAATGTGGAAAATTGCAGACTTGTGTTCTGGTTCTGTTGTTTTCGCTCCTGCGGAAATGGGGGCGCAGGAGCGAGTCCGCAGAAGCGGACGAGAAGGCGCAGAAGCGGAGGAGACCGCTGAAGCGGAGCTTGGCTCGCAGGGGCGGCTTCGCTAGTGCGAGAGGGATATCGCAGAAGTGGTCTGGAGGTGTGGTGGAGAAGACCGCAGAAGCGGATTGTGGATCGCATAGGCGAGTCCGCAGGAGCGGACTCTTGATCGCAGAGGCGGAAAGGACCGTAGGGGCGGAAGAATTTCCGCAGAAGCGGACCCGCAGGAGCGGTCTGTGTATCGCAGGAGCGGAAATGGCCAAATAGACCTGGGTTCGCAGAAGCGACCAATAGGTCGCAGAAGCGGTTCCGCAGGGGCGGAAAATGGCCCGCAGAAGCGAAAATCGCAGTGAGTTAAGTGTATCAGAAGTTAGAAAATTTCAGAAACATTTCACACATTTGGGGTCTCGGCTTTAGAGGCGATTTGGGCGATTTTGAAGAGAAACTCAAGGGAAATCATCAGGTAATCAACTATGGACTTAAACTATGATTAGTATTGATAATATTATGCAATTATATCATGAAAATGGAGGAATTTGGGGTGATTCATGGAGGATTTAACCCTAGGCTTGAACTTTAGAAAATCAAGGTTTTGATTGGGCAAATGGAGTCCGAATTTGGTAAAATTGATATGCTTAGACTCGTATTGAGATGAGGGTTCCGAATATGTGACTTTTGTAATTTTTCGAGAAGCGTACCGAAAGCCGGGTTTTGACAACTTTGGGAATTTTGATGTAAATTGAGTTGTATTGATTGGGTGTCGTCCCATTGGCCTAATTTGTTGTATTTCTACTGTATTTGATCGGATTCTACGCGTGCGGAGCTTGATTCTCGTGGCAAGGGCATTGCGGAGTAGTCGTCGCGCCGTATTGAGGTGAGTAATAGATGTGGGTGATGACCAGCGGGTTCGAAACCCCGGTATACCACTTTGTGACACTGTATAGCGGCGAGACACGTACTCTCATGTGAGTGCGGGGTCGATTGTGATTGGGGACTATGGCTTAGTCCGACTTGCTGATACTGTGTTATAATGTTAGGCTATTCATGAGCCGTCGAGCCTCCTTCTCGGATGGTTGCATATTATACTGTGATATTGGCTACTCTTGAGCCGTTGAACCTCCTTCTCGGGTGGTTGAGTATACATGTGGGCCGTGAGCCAGTTATTGGATCCCGCGAGGATCGTTATCATTGTCTTATCATTTAGACATGCTAGTTACTACCGGTCCGTAGCTATTTCTGTTATCATGCTATTTCCAATCTCTGGAACTTGATATTACTGTTTTCAACTGAAAAATGATAAAAGATGTTTTCAAAAACTACTTTTGAGCCTACGAGGTTGTAATTGCATATTAGCTGACTGGTAGTGGATCGGGCTGCACGCCGCAGCAGTATATATGTTGGATCGTACTGCACACCGCAGTGATATTGTGCTTGGGCTGTAGGAGCCCCTCCGGAGTCTGAACCCCCACAGTGAGCACGGGTACCCAAATTGGATCGGGCTACGCGCCGTAGCAGTCATATCATGCATTGCATTGCATTTAGCTACATCTGCTAGTTGTTATACTGTTTTGCTGGTACTTGTTGGTACAGGTACAGTTGATATTGATTCTGTGACATGGTATTTGAATACAGCTTTACATAGTGCTTTATTGCGGATTACTTATCTGCGCTATCTTACCCTTGTTTATTACCACTGAGTCTGGCAGTACTCATTTTACTCCCTGCACCTTGTGTGCAGATCCAGGTACCTCTCAGCAGTGATCCAGTAGTTGTGCGAGGCGACGTCTGTGGGATATACGAGGTAGCTGCAGAGTCCACAGGACCCGATATTCCTTCTTACTGTTTGATTCTGTATCGACATTGCTTTCCGTACTTGGTATCTTGTAAACTATCATGTACTCATGTTCAGTAGAGGCTCATGACTCTTGATCCTTCGGTCTATGGGAGTTGATGTATTATGGGACTTGGTTCCCCGCTTTCGTTATATGTATCGCTGTTATTTCGTAAATTAATATGCTTAAACGGCTTAAAGAGAGCTTCTAGCTCCGTTGTTGATATTGATTGGTCAGGCTGGCTTAGCAATGTGCTGGGCGCCATCACGACCGGATTTGGGGTCGTGACACCGGCTGACCCTGTCAGTGAACCTTTTCCTGAAACGATGTTCTTTGACCTTAGCTTCCTGACTTGCCTGTCTAGAATGGCCACTGGCCCCTCAACGTAAGACAGATCCTCGTCTAGCTGAACAGAAGTGAAATCCAACACACGCGACGGGTCACAATGGTATCTCCGGAGCATAGAGACATAAAACACGGGATGGACCCCGGCTAGGATGGGAGGTAAGGCCAACTCATAAGCAAACTCCCCAACACGCCTCAAAATCTCAAAAGGGCCAATAAATCTAGGACTCAGCTGAGCACATTGGCCTAATATAATCTGAAGATATTCCCTCTTGTTCAAACAATTAAGTTTTAGAGCCTAATTCCAACATCCGGAATTCTATGTCAGGCTTATTTTCATCAAGAGATCACTCGATATTCCTCAAACGCCGTCCTCAAACATGACTGCATAACCTTGCTGGATTCTTACCTTGCAACTCAAAATCCACAGGACCACAATAATATTTTATGACCAAATTAGTCAAAATTCAACGAATCGGATGCTCCCATTGCACCTCATGATCTACATAGGCCTCGTTCTAACTTTTACAATACTGACACTACAGAAGAAATGTGCCAATATCCATAACCAACTACTGAACCAACAATTCATTGGGTCTATACTCCTGACAAGATTCATTACCTTGTCCTAAACCAGAGGATGATTATTTCCTCTATAATATACTTCATATAATCAGTTTGCACTGACCCCAAATCACATAATCTCATCTCACCCAGTACGAACTGCTCAGGCGATAAGCCACATCAGACATAATCAAAAGTCCCACAAGATGACACAATGTGCTAGTAATCCACTAATTCGTACGTGATAGGAAGGCGAACACTAGAGAGAACTATTCAACTCTCACACTAACATGGACTTCCTCAGAATAATAGGAAACAGAACACATAAGAGCAATTATGGACACTGAAATAAACATCACACTGTTGCGGCGTGCAACCCGATCCCCACAGTATACCTATGGCGGCGTGCCACCCGATCCCAACAATATAACCATGGCGGCGTGCCACCCGATCCCAACAATATAACCATGGCGGCGTGCCACCCGATCCCAACAATGTAACCATGGCGGCGTGCCACCCAATCCCAACAATATAAAACTCACACAAGGAGTCATATGTCGAGCTGAATAGCTCGTCACATCAAAATACTGAATATCGATCATAAGCACACTAAGGTACATGATATCAGACACAATGAAACATACAGCGCTATAGGCTACAAACTCAAGCACAACTGAGGTGCGATATAAGATCTGAGTCTCAAGAGCCATCATGCTCATATAACATCACCGCTGAGCGGAACCTCATCACATAAAGAACTTACCAAGCCGTCTTACACTCATACGGCGCAATATATCTTTACATGAATTAACTAACCGTAAAATAAGACCACGACTATCCCTCCATAAAGGGCGCATTGCTGGAAGAAACATAACCGGCCTGACGCAAGGCTCACCTCCACATTTAAATCTATCCACCGACCTTAAGTCTATCCTGGTCGTGCCAAGCTAAGTCAATAGTATTCACAGGTCTATAACCCAATAAGCAGAGTGCCTTCCAGGCATAAGTCCTCAAATGGATGATATCACCAAAATCCTCATACTTGGTTTAAATTTCTAACCAATCAAGTGACTACATGTCACACCTATACAATCTTCTTGTGGGACAAGCTCCTACCATCTTCCGAATAATTAAACGGGCTTGCACATTCAACCCACCGTCTGCACTGACACTGAAAGCGATCAGGAGTCCCCAATCCGGGGTGCAAAGCCTTTCTCGCAGAACACCGATCTCAAATGATACCGATGTTAATACCCATCTTACTCAAAACACCGAAACTCCTTTTCTGCTCATCCGAGCTCTTTATATCACATTCATTGACCAAACTGTGACCTTGGTCCTTACTTCAAATTTCATACTACTCACTGCACCCCACGTGCCGATATACGATAGACACAATTTCCATCATAGCTCTAAAACTGACGATAGGCTAATACTTCATCACATAAGACTTTCCATTTAGCTCACTGCAGGAGAGCTATAACAACATACAGCGAATTCTCATAACCATCGAATATGCCAATCTCTAAGTAGTGGTCCAAGCCACCATAACCCTTCCTGAGATCTGCCTACTCATAACAGGCCCTAACAGAAGAATACTTCAGAATACCATCAAACAATGCGGCCGACAAGGCTCAAATGCACCACCACAAATCACATTCATAATTCGATCACGTTACATGAACCGATCATTGACACCAATATGCCAACTCAACTTTGGCTAATCAATCTACTTTCTTCAAGTTTATCCTGGATTGCCTTATAATGTAAATATCTCCCTTTAATACCTAACATATTTCAACCACACTCACCCCGAATGACCTGAAATCATGAGGCCATGCTATCTCAAGAACGACGACCATTTCACGCCTCTCAAATGCTACACCACAAGTCAAAACATCATAGATTGTTTTTGTACTTTTCTTCCTAAGTTGCTTTAAAGGCTTGAGCCTCAACTGTACTTATAAACTCAAAATTATCAAACACCACACTTTACCTCTTGAATTCACTAGGACCGCTATTGAGAACCATCCGGCCCCGACTTGGCCCAGTATGCAACCAACTCTACTGAATGTTTATAACATATGAATACCCTCTCGATAAAGCACCCAGCGGAATCACTTTCCGCAAAGCCTGCACCTATACGAGGCATAAATCATGAATCTTTCCTCAAGTTTGAACACGAGCCAGTAAGGCTAACCATAACATGCATTCAACAATTCATATACTTAATTTACCACTCATGTCCCTTTTTCTGTGGCTACAATAACACAATAATATGCTAGTATCCTGAATTCATGCAGGTAATTAACCATGCGACCCCATTGTAAGCGGTGGGACTCTCCCACTTAGCTCAAGGCCACTATTGTACAACTCTCGAACACATTAGAACCATTCTCTCAAGTCATTTACTCTTATTCAACTGCAGTTCACTAGATCCAACGAACATAACCACCTGTGCTCTATTAGCACTCTGACACCATAGGGTATGACCTTATCCCAATACAACCAAACATCTTCCTGCTCCATGCATCGAGCATTCTTTCCCAACGACAGCTTACGACATACTGTGATTCTCACAGATCTATGAAGCACCATGTAGCCTTTGTCGAAGTTTCCACTGATAATTAAAATGTAGAATTATTATGGACATAGGAACATCAAAAGTCCGAACGTCATACCATACAAAACTCAACTCTTACTCATTATCAAGTTTCAAAGAACTTTTGAATAACACTTAAATACATCACAGGACAAATCTGATATGACACATGACCCATAATTTGATCGTTGATAGTGAAATTCCTTCACTTGGCACGAAGCCATAAGATATATCTTGCTAATCCATGATACTAGCCTTTAACATCCGTATGTCTTGATCATAAGACAAGCCAAAGACATTTGTTTGGTACATGTCCTTCTTAAGACAGTTAAACTCATTTCCCCCCAGTATCTCTGCTGGTTGAATCCTTCGCAAAATAGATATATCATATGAACCACATAGTCTTTATTACCACCAACTATCTTTAGATCTACATCCACCTTGTGACTCTACCATTATCGTGACGATTAGGCAGTTAAGTAAACCTTCTCAAGATCGTACTTATCAACCGAATGTCAGAACCTAGTGCAACCCCATGTGCACAATTGAAGATCTCTCAATTCTCTTGCATTATCGATATGGATGACACGCAGTAACAATGGTTGAGTAAATTCTTGACTCCCTTGAAATCCCACTGCAGCGTCACGAACCGTCGGCACATACTTGATACCGAGCGCGTAATTTTCAATACACGAGTGGATGCAAAAGAACGTATGACATAGGCTCCAACTGAATAAATGGCACACGATAAGGAATTCAAAGAATTGAAGAGTTTCCTAAACAGTTACATAGCCCTTCGAAGATAAATACAGACGTCTCCGTATCGATCAGCGAGAATCTAAGTAACCGGTCTGTGTCCCGTGACTCCTACGAACCTAGAGCTCTGATACCAACTTGTCACGACCCTAGTTCACCAATCGTGAACATGTCATGACGGCACCCAGTCCCCACGACTAGGTAAGCCTAACACATTGCGGAATATACCAGTTTATGAACATTAAATAAGAAATAGCAGAAAACGATATAAATAGGAATGTAATCCATGCCGCTTAGCACATACACCCGTCAAACACACTGTATGAAACACCACCAAGACCCGGAATCCCACGAGCAACACAGACTAAAAGAGAGTATACAACTGTGGCTCTATGTGTAAAGAGTATCTAACAACGAAATGAAGGAAAAAATCTACTAATACTATCAGAATAGAAGGAGGGCCTCCGGATCCGCGGACGTAGCAGATCATACCTCGAGGTCTCCCAAAGTGCTGCTGAATCACCTAGTATGAGCTTGTCCTGATGTACCTGGATCCGCACAACAAAAGTGTGCAGAATAGTAGCATGAGTACACCACGGCGGTACTCAGTAAGTGCCAAGCCTAACCTCGATGGAGTAGTGACGAGGAAGGTCAGGGCCCTACTGAGAGAAAACAATTACAAAAATGATAATAACAATAATAAGCAGTTTAACGATAATAATTCCGAAATAACAACAATAAAATGATTACTGCAACCGTCTACAATTAAACTAACAACAAGTAACAACTCAATTAACAAGTCTAGGACCTGTGGAAATTGAAACCACAGTCCCATTAACAGTACCCCTGGGTCTCCGGGAATCGAACCCGCAGCCCATGTCTCAATAATATATCAATAACTCAGGATCTCCGGGAATCGAACCCGCAGTCCCTACAAATAACTCGGGATCTCGGGAATCGAACCCGCAGTCCCTACAAATAACTCAGGATCTCGGGAATCGAACCCGCAGTCCTTACAAATAACTCAAGATCTCGGGAATCGAACCCGCAGTCCCTACAAATAACTCAGGATCTCGGGAATCGAACCCGCAGTCCCTACAAATAACTCAGGATCTCGGGAATCGAACCCGCAGTCCCTACCAATAACTCCGGGTCTCTGGGAATCGAACCCACAGCCCTAGGATCTCCGGGAATTGAACCTGCAGTCCACCAACACAACAATTAAAGAAGACGCACAAAGAAAACATAATATGCTCAACTACAACTTCACCGAGGACTAGTGCCAACAATTATCGAGATGTTCAAGTAAGACAATTTAGGCAGTTAGACAGATAAATCCTATCTAATCATGCTTCCCTAACGAATACCAGGTAAATATCACAATTTAATAAACCAAGAACAGGAATATCACGAATTGGACAATTCAAGTAAAGTTAGTTACAACAACCAGCGCATGTACACGCCCGTCACCTCGCATACAAGGCATTTAAACTATCACATAATATCTTAGGGGTAAAGGTTCCCCCACACGAGGTTAGACAAGCCACTTACCTCGACTCCGGTACAAAACCGCTAAGAGACAACTCTCTTGCCGCGAATGTCGGCCTCCACAGGTGTAGTATCTGATAAAAATCAATGGAATCACATCAAAATAGGCCAATTGGGCATTACCCAATCAAAACAATCGAATTACACCAAAACCACAAAGTTCCCAAAACCCGACTTTCGGTACACTTCTCAAAAAATTACGAAAGTTACATTTTCGGATTCCTTATCTCAACACGAGTCTAACCATACCAAGAACACCCAAATCGGACCACAAATGGCCCATCAAATCCTTGATTCTATCCAAGAGGGTTTTCTGCCCTTTTTAACAAAAATTCTCAAATTAAAGACTAAAACTTGCAATAGATTCGAGTTATACAACCAAAATTGAGTTAAGAGTACTTACCCTTTTGATTTCTCCAAAAATCTCCCGAAAAATCGCCTTACCCGAGCTCCAAATCGTCAAAAATGGCAAATGGGACGAAGTTTGAACTTTATTCTGCTGCCCAGGTATTTGTTCTTCGTGTTCGCGGTCCTTCTCTCGCGTTCGCGAAGAACAAACTCCCAAAAATACATTTTTCCAACTTTGCTCGGACAGCCTCTATTGCAATGGTCATAACGTTTTACACACAATTCCAAATGACTATTATAATATGTTTCTGAAAACTAGATTCAAAGAGCTACCACTATCGTTTTTGAATCACGTCAAAATTCCTTGTAGATTAAAAGATATGAGCTTTCGAAGTAGGACCTGTGCGACAGAAAATCCTTCTTCGCGAACGCGAGGCACTGTTCGCGAACGCGAAGAACAAAGTCTCTGATGGAAAATCCTTCTTCGCGAACGCGATACCTTCATCGCGAACGCGAAGAACAAAGTCTTAGAGGCCAAATTCTTCTTCGCGAACGCGATAGGACCCTCGCGAACGCGAAGAACAATACCAGATACCAGAACAGCAGTCCAAAAACTTCCAAAAATGACCCGTTGGGCATCCGAAATCATCCCGAGGCCCCCGGGACTCCAACAAAAACCACCAACATACTCCAAAATATGATACGAACTTATTCCAATCATAAAAACACAATCCTAAACATCAAAATCACCAATTACACACGGATTCAAGCCTAAGTTTCTTCAAAACTTCCGAAACTAACATTCGATCCAAAACCCGATCAAATGACGTCCAAATGACCTGAAAATTTGCGGACATATCCAAAATCACATAACGAAGCTACAAAAATTGTCGGAATTCCATTCCGACCCCCGGATCAAAATCTCACCTATCGTTCGGATTCGCCAGAATTTCAAACTTCGGCATTTCAAGCCTAATTGAGCTACGGACCTCCTAAATACATTCCGAACGCGCTCCCAACCCCGAAATCACCTAACGGAGATAATGGAACCATCATATTTCCGTTCCGAGGTCGTATTAACACTGTTCCGGCTACGGGCCATTTTTCAATTATAAGGCTTCTATTTAGGGACTAAGTGTCCCAAAACGCTCCAAATTTCAGAACCGACTCTCCCGGCAAACCACAATAGCAGGAATGAACTTAGGGGAACAGTTAAATTGGGGATTGGGGCGAAATTTTCTAAAACGACCGGCCGGGTCGTTACAGATTAGAACAACTTATAGATATAATCTCAGAATTAGAATGGAAACTAATAATACAACTTAAAAAATGAATAAAGAGGAATTTGCAGTAGACGAAAAAACATATGAAAACCCAGAAGGACTAAAAATAAAAATTGTATTTTCTAATATAGGAAGAAAATATAAAAAAATAGGAGACAACTTATATCTAATGTTAGAAAAAGAATCACTAAAATTAGAAGATAGCTTAACTGCTTTAGTAAGAATAACAAGAGAAAATGAAGAAAAAGATCGAAAATATGAGATAGAAAAAATTAAACAACAATCAAAAATAGAAATAAAATAGATAGAAGAAACAAAAAATGCTAAAATAATAGAATTTGAAAAAGAGTTAAACATGTTAAAAGAACTATATGCAACCAGACAAAAAGAAAAAGAACAAGAAAATAAATTACAACTTGAGATAAATAGATTCAAAGAACAATTACAAGAAGAAAAGTTAGAAAATAATCCAGAATTAGAAATAATTAGAACAGAAGAAATAAATGAACCAAATAATAATAGTGATTTAGAAAATTATTTAGAAACAAGCAAAACATATACAGAAATTTTAGAAAATATAGCACAAGTCGAACAAAATGAAGAAGGTAGAAATGATCGTATAGAAATAAATGCGATAATAGATGAAAAACCTAGTACATCAGGAACAAAAGATACACAAATAGAGCAAAAAAGTTATATAAATTACGAAAATAATTATAAGAAAACATATAGAAATGATAGAGAATCAAGATATACAAAATGGATTCCAACACAAATACCAACAACAATACAACATAATTTCTTAGATCTAGACTGTGTAAAAGATATAAATAAGTGTCACGACCCAAATCCGGTCGTGATGGCACCCAACAACCAAGCTAGGCCAGCCAGACCAGCAATTTCTTATCACAACGACTATCAGTCCCAAATGGACATTCCAAGAAGAATATATGAGTCAAAGAACTCCAATAATAATAATAATGAACAAAATACTGACACTCCCAAAGATCTGGAGTCACAAGTCTAAAGCCTCTAACAAAACCCAACAGGAATAGAGAGTACTGTATAGAAATACTCAAGTCTGAATACAAGATACAAAATAACAACTGGAAAGGAGAAGAGAAGCTAGGTTCTACGAACGTAGGTAGCTACCTCAACAACTCGATATGACACTGCAAACGCTGGAAATGCCTGTCTACTGCTCCTGAGTACCTGAATCTGCACACAAAGGTGCAGGGAGTAGGGGTGAGTACTAAGTACTCGGTGAGTAACAAATATATATAAGTAGCTGACAGTAAGAAATCCACAAAATACCACAATATGAAGCTACACTACAGTCCGAATCTCCTACGAACTAGCATCAACAGTACAATTCAGCTACCACAGAGTAATTCAACAAATAAAGATGCAATGCAATGCACATAACCGCTACGGCGTGTAACCCGATCCTCTAAGGACGCTACAGATCGGCACAAGGCCCCAAACAAGGCTTACAGCCCACAAATATATCAAATACAGTGTATTTCCAACACTTATAACATATTATTCATTTCCGGGATGGACCAAGTCTCAATCCCCAATCACAATCAATCCCCTACCTGCCACGGTGTGCGAGCCACGCCCTACTAGCATCACAATGTGCTAAGCCGGGGTTTCGAACCCTCAAGCTACCATATACACAAACTACTCACCTCTAGCCGGTCGTAGACTCGTCCGCGATGCCTTTTCCTTTGAATTTAGATCCCTCGTGCGTAGAATCTAGTCAAACCACAATAATTATATCAAATACGGGTCAAAGAATCATAACCCATTTCAATTTACATGAAATTCGCATAAATACACTAAGTTGGTAAAACCCGACCCCGGGCCCACTGCTCGGAAAATTCCGAAATTAGTACCAACGCGACCCTCGTCTCGCCACAAGTCCGTGCATATAAAATTTATCAAAATCGGAGTTCAAATGGCCTCCCAAAACTCAAAATCCCGTTTTCAATATCTAGGCCACATTTCTTCAAGATTTCTACCCAATTTCATGAAGATTGATGTTAATTCTACCATAAAATGATGTTTTTGAGTCAAAAACCTTACCTCCGACGAATACCCGATGATTTCTCAGTGATTTCCTCGAGTTTTCTTCCCTCTAGGGCTCAAAATTTTATTTTTGGGGTATAAACCCTGGACCCCTCTGTTCTGTGATTTTATTCACTGGCAGAGCAATTTGCTCTACGCGTTCGCGTGAGCTCCCACGCGTTCGCGATGCTCATTTTCCACTTACTCTTCGCGAATGCGACGCCAACCACGCGTTCGCGATGCTCAAACTCCCAGCCGCCCAAATTCCTTCTACGCGTTCACGACTCCCAGTCACGTGAACGCGATGGTTCACTCCAACTGACCTACGCGAACGCGACACTAGGAACGCGATTGCGAAGCACAAGGCTCCTGGCCTACGCGAACGCGACGCACCTGATCGCGAACGCGATGCATGATCCGCCTGGCCTTCGCGAACGCGGCACATGCCACGCGAACGCGAAGGCTTATATGCCTGGACAGATCCTGCAGTTTTTCTGCAGATTTTTTCCAAGTCCAAATGCCCGGTTGATGGTCCGAAATCATCCCGAGGCCCCCGGGACCCCAACGAAAACCACCAACGTACTCCAAAAAATGATACGGACTTGTTCAACTCATAAAAACACCATACTAAACATCAAAATCACCATTTACACACGGATTCAAGCCTAAGTTTCTTCAAAACTTTCACAACTAACATTCGATCCAAAACCCAATCAAACGATGTCCGAATGACCTGAAAATTTGCAGACATATCCAAAATCACATAACGAAGCTACAGGAATTGTCGGAATTCCATTCCGACCCCAGATCAAAATATCACCTACCATCCGGTTTTTGCCAAAATTCAACCTTCGCCAATTCAAGCCTAAAACTACACCGGACCTCCGAATTCAATTCCGATTGCTCTCCTAGGTCATAAATGATCCCCCGAAACTAGTCGAATCATCAGAATCCGGTTCCGAGTACTCTAACTCAATAGTCAACTGTTGGTTGACTTCCCATATTCAAGCTTCCTTCAAACATACTATCTGCTTCTTTTCCAATCCAAATCACACCTAACTCATCCGATATACTCTAATACCGATATAAAAGCATAAGATATGTAAATACAAGGTAACGAGGTGGTAATTCCCGTAACGACAGGCCGGGTCGTTACATTCTCCCCAACTTAAACAAACGCTTGTCCGCGAGCGGGTTAAGAAACATACCTGGAGCATCAAACAAGTGAGGATATCTGCTCCGCATCTCCAGCTCGGTCTCCCAAGGTGCCTCCTCCACGGGACGACCTCTCCACTGCACTTTCACTGAAGCTATGTCCTTGGATCTCAGCTTACGAACCTGACGACCCAAAATGGCTATTGGCTCCACATCATAAGTCAAGTCCTCATCTAGCTGTATCGTGCTGAAGTCTAACACATGAGACGGGTCTCCGACATACTTCCGGAGCATAGATACATGAAACACCGGGTGAACTCCTGACAAACTGGGTGGCAAAGCAAGCATATAGGCCACCTCCCCAACTTTCCTAAGCACCTCAAAAGGTCCAATAAACCTTGGGCTCAACTTTCCTTGCTTTCCAAACCTCATAACACCTTTCATAGGAGAAACCTTTAGCAAAACCTTCTCACCTACTGAATAAGACACATCTCGGACCTTCCGGTCCGCATAACTCTTCTGACACGACTGAGCTGTGCGAAGTCTCTCCTGAATCACCTTCACCTTGTCTAAGGCATCTTGGACTAACTCCGTCCCCAACAACCTAGCCTCGCCGGGCTCGAACCAACCGACTGGAGACCTACACCGTCTCCCATATAAAGCTTCATACGGTGCCATCTGAATGCTGGACTGATAGCTATTATTATAAGCAAACACCGCAAGAGGCAAATAATCAGCCCATGAACCACCAAAATCAATGACACAAGCACGCAACATGTCCTCCAATATCTGAATAGTACGCTCAGACTGTCCATCCGTCTGTGGATGAAATGCTGTGCTCAACTCTACCTGTGAACCCAACTCTCGTTGAAATGTCCTCCAGAACTGAGAAGTGAACTGGGTACCTCTGTCTGGTATAATAGAAATGGGAACTCCATGCAATCTCACTATCTCACGGATGAATATCTCTGCCAACCGCTCTGAGGAATAAGTAGTACACACTGGGATGAAGTGAGCTGACTTGGTCAACCTATCCACCACCACCCAAACTGAATCAAACTTCCTCACTGTCCGAGGGAGTCCACTAACAAAGTCCATAGTAATCCTTTCCCACTTCCACTCGGGAATATCAATACGCTGGAATACACCACCAGGTCTCTGATGCTCATACTTGACCTGCTGACAGTTTAGACACCGAGCCACATGGCTCGCAATATCTTTCTTCATCTTTCTCCACCAGTAATGCTGCTTCAAATCCTGATACATCTTCGCGGCTCCTGGATGAATAGCATACCGCGAGCTATGGGCCTCCTCCAATATCAACTCACGAAGGCCGTCAACATTGGGCACGCATATCCGGCCCTGCATCCGCAATACACCATCACTATCAATAGTGACATCTCTGGCATCGTCATGCTGAACTCTGTCCTTAAGGACAAGTAAGTGTGGATCATCATACTGGCGTTCTCGGATACGATCATATAAAGAAGATCGAGCTACTACACAAGCCATCACCCGACTGGGCTCAGAAATATCCAGCCTCACCATCTGATTAGCTAACGCCTGAACATCAACTGCTAGGGGTCTCTCCCCAACTGGAATATATGCCAAACTGCCCATACTAATAGCCTTTCGGCTCAAAGCATCAGCCACTACATTGGCTTTCCCGGGATAGTACAAGATAGTAATGTCATAGTCTTTAAGCAATTCAAGTCATCTCCGCTGCCGCAAATTTAGATCTTTCTGCTTAAACAAATGCTGAAGGCTGCGGTGGTCTGTATATACATCACAAGATACACCATATAGATAATGCCTCCAAATCTTCAAGGCATGAACAATAGCAGCTAACTCCAAATTATGAATAGGGTAGTTTTTCTCGTGGGGCTTTAGCTGACGAGAAACATATGCAATAACTCTACCCTCCTGCATCAACACACAACCGAGCCCAACTCTAGAAGCATCACAATACACCGTATATGACCCCGAGGCTGATGGCAACACAAGTACTGGAGCTGTGGTCAAAGCCTCCTTGAGCTTCTGGAAGCTCTCCTCGCATTCATCAGACCACACAAATGGAGCATTCTTCTATGTCAACTTAGTCAACGGTGAAGCAATAGATGATAAACCCTGAACGAACCAGCGATAATAGCCTGCCAAGCCGAGAAAACTCCGAATCTCTGTAGCTGAGGAAGGTCTAGGCCAATTCTGCACTGCCTCGACCTTCTGTGGATCAACCCGAATACCATCACTGGACACTACATATCCCAGAAAACCCATAGTATCAAGCCAGAACTCACACTTAGTGAATTTTACATAGAGCTTCTCTTCTCTCAACCTCTGCAATACCACCCTCAAATGTTGTGCATGCTCCTCCTGGCTGCGTGAATACACCAGAATATCATCAATAAACACAATCACAAAAGAATCAAGGTACGGCCGAAATACACTATTCATCAAGTGCATGAATGCAGTTGGGGCATTAGTCAGCCCGAAAGACATCACCAGGAACTCGTAGTGCCCATATCGTGTCCCGAATGCTGTCTTCATAATATCTGAGTCCCTGATCTTCAACTGATGATAGCCCGATCGAAGATCAATCTTAGAAAATACACTAGCTCCCCGGAGCTGATCAAATAGGTCCTCAATACGAGGCAATGGGTACTTATTCTTCACTGTTACCTTGTTCAGCTGCCCGTAATCAATGCACATTCTCATTGTGCCATCTTTCTTCTTCACGAACAACACCGGTGCACCCCAAGGTGACACACTCGGACGAATGAAACCCTTATCTAAGAGTTCTTGAAGTTGTTCTTTCAATTCTTTTAACTCTGCTGGTGCCATGCGATAGGGAGGAATAGAAATGGGCTGAGTGCCCGGCACCAAGTCAATACCAAAATCAATATCTCTGTCAGGCGGCATGCCTGGTAGGTCTGCTGGAAATACATCCGGAAACTCCCTCACAATGGGGACCGAATCAAGACTGGGTGTCTCAGCCTCAACATTTCTAATGAAGGCCAAATAAGATAAACAACCCTTGCCAATCATTCGTTGGGCCTTTATATAAGAAATCACCCTGTCGGACACATAATCAGTCAAGCCACGCCACTCGATCCTCGGATTACCTGGAATAGCTAGTGTGATTGTCTTGGCATGACAGTCCAGAATCGCATGGTAAGGAGATAGCCAATCCATGCCTAGAATTACATCGAAATCTACCATGCCCGGTAGTAATAGATCAACTCGGGTCTCCAGACCCCCAATAGTATTAATACAGGATCGATATACCTGATCCACAACAACAGTATCCCCCACTAGGGTAGACACATGTACGGGAAAAGAAAGAATACCACGGGTCATACCCAAGTGATGTGCAAAATAAGTAGAGACATAAGAATAGGTGGATCCGGGATCAAATAAGACAGAAACATCCCTGTGGCAGACTGAGATAATACCTGAAATGACCGCATCTGAAGCGCTAGCATCCCTCCTATCCGGAAGAGCATAGAAACAAGCCTGGCCTCCACCAGTACGATCCTCGCCCCTAGGGCGACCTCTGGATATCTGGCCACCAGTCCTAGCCGACTATGTTGGCGCTGAAGAAACAGGAGTAGAAGACGAAGGCTGATCCCTCTGCTGAGACCGCTTACGAAGCCACTGAGGACACTCTCTCCTGATATGGCCCAAGTCACCGCACTCAAAACAACAGCCTAAAGATGGAAGAAGGGGTTGCTGAGGACCCCTCGCTACAGATGAACCTTGTGCTGAGGAAACAGGAACAGAGCTTTGAGCTGGAAGAGCACTCAGTGCAGGCTGACTCTGCTGACGGCCCTTCTGACCCTGATAACCCTGATGGCCCTGACGACCACGATCTGATGAAACCTCACTGGACTCTTCTTGTCCAGACTGATGAGACCTGAAAGAACGACCCCTGCTATGCTGAGGTTGGCCCCTAGACGGAGCACCACTGTAGTTGCCAGTACCACGAGGCCTCTTAGCCTCTCTCTCCTCTCGCTCTCTGCGACGATCTGTCTCAATGTGACGGGCAGCATCAACCACCTCATCAAAGGTAACTACCGAAACTCTCTCCCTGGTCATCAAAATGCAGATGGGATAAATAAGGCCATCGATAAATCTCCGAATCATCTCTCTGTCTGTAGGAACCATCCACATGGCATGACGGGCCAGCTGTGTGAATCTCATCTCATACTGATTAACCGTCATGTCTCCCTGCTTCAACCACTCGAACTGACGTCGGAGCTCCTCTCTCTGAGACTGAGGCACGTACTTCTCCAAGAATACCGTGGAGAACTACTGCCAAGTGAGGGGCGCTGCCCCAGCGAGCCTACGCCTCTCGAAATCCTCCCACCACTAAAATGCTGCACCTGTGAACAAAGTGGTGAATGAAACACCGCTGGACTCCAGAATACCCGCGGTGCGAAGCATGCGCTGACATCTGTCAAGAAAGCCCTGGGCGTCCTCGCCCTCAGCACCACTAAATGTCGGAGGCTGTAGCCTCTCAAATCTCTCCAAACGACGCTGCTCATCATCGGGCATAACTGGAACCATATAAGTAGAAGCTGGTGCAACGGGCGCAACTGGCTGAACTGGCTCGGGTGTGCGAGCCACGGGGGTCTGATTCCCTCCCCCTGCCTGTGAAGAAAATGCTGCAATAGAGGCTGCAACGACTTGAGCCAACCCTTTGCATACTGATAAGATCTGGGCCAAGGTCTCCTGAAGACCCGGTATCACAATGGGCACTGCCGGTGCCTGAACCTGAGTTGCCGGAGCGTCTACCGCTGGAATCTGGTCCTGAGCCTGGGCCACTGGTGCAGGGATCTGACCCTGAGTCCGGTCGGCTGGTGGGTTAGCAGGTGCTGGTACTGCTGCCCTACCTCTACCACGACCACGGCCTCTGGGTGCCAATGGTGGTCGTCCGCCACGTCCGCTAGTACATGTTCTCGCCATCTGCGAGAGAATAGAATATGGAAAAATTTAATTTCAGGATAACACAAATCGCACGATATGAATCCAAGAAAATGAGGTTTTTCCTAAAGTTTCTGTAGCCCTCCGAGGATAGATACGGACGTCTACGTACCGATCAGCGAAATCCTACTAAACCGGCTCATGACTCGCGAGTCCTAATAACCTAGGCTCTGATACCAACTTGTCACGACCCAAATCCGGTCGTGATGGCGCCCAACAATCAAGCTAGGCCAGCCAGACCAACTATTACTTATCACAACGACTATCAGTCCCAAATGGACATTCCAAGAAGAATATATGAGTCAAAGAACTCCAATAATAATAATAATGAACAAAAATACCGACACTCCCAAAGATCCGGAGTCACAAGTCTAGAGCCTCTAACAAAACCCAACGGGAGTAGAGAGTACTGTATAGAAATACTCAAGTCTGAATACAAAATACAAAATAACAACTGGAAAGGAGAAGAGAAGCTAGGTTCTGCGAACGTAGGCAGCTACCTCAGCAACTCGATATGACACTGCAAACGCTGGAAATGCCTGTCTACTGCTCCTGAGTACCTGAGTCTGCATGCAAAAGGTGCAGGGAGTAGGGGTGAGTACTAAGTACTCAGTGAGTAACAAATATATATAAGTAGCTGACCGTAAGAAATCCACAAAATACCACAATATGAAGCTACACTACGGTCCGAATCTCCTACGAACTAGCATCAACAGTACAATTCAGCTACCACAGAGTAATTCAACAAATAAAGATGCAATGCAATGCACATAACCGCTACGGCGTGTAGCCCGATCCAATTTAACGTCGACGGCACTCACTGGGGTGTGTACAGACTCCGGAGGGGCTCCTACAGCCCAAGCGCAATACTGCTGCGGTGTGCAGCCCGATCCTCACATCAACCACTATGGCGTGCATCCCGATCCATGCTCAGTCCACAATAAGCAAATAAGTCACAAAACAGTTCATTTTTCTTAATTCCAGTTTTCAGTTCATAATTTATGAAAATTACTTAAGTTTATTAAATTTTCAAAAGCCGGTGACTTAGCATTTCAAAAAGGTGATTTCAAATTCCAGGACTGAGATCAGTGATTTAAGCAATTATAGCTATCACATAAATATTGTCCTCTAAGGACGCTACAGATCGGCACAAGGCCCCAAACAAGGCTTACAGCCCACAAATATATCAAATACAGTGTATTTCCAACACTAATAATATATTATTCATTTCCGGGATGGACCAAGTCTCAATCCCCAATCACAATCAATCCCGCACCTGCCACGGTGTGCGAGCCACGCCCTACTAGCGTCACAATATGCTAAGCCGGGGTTTCGAACCCTCAAGCTACCATATACACAAATTACTCACCTCTAGCCGGTCGTAGACTCGTCCCCGATGCCTTTTCCTTTGAATTTAGCTCCCTCGTGCATAGAATCTAGTCAAACCACAATAATTATATCAAATACGGGTCAAAGAATCATAACCCATTTCAATTTACAGGAAATTCGCATAAATACACTAAGTTGGTAAAACCCGACCCCGGGCCTACTGCTCGGAAAATTCCGAAATTAGTACCAACGCGACCCTCGTCTCGCCACGAGTCCGTGCATATAAAATTTATCAAAATCGGAGTTCAAATGGCCTTCGAAAACTCAAAATCCCGTTTTCAATATCTAGGCCACATTTCTTCAAGATTTCTACCCAATTTCATGAAGATTGATGTTAATTCTACCATAAAATGATGTTTTTGAGTCAAGAATCTTACCTCCAACGAATACCCAATGATTTCTCAGTGATTTCCTCGAGTTTTCTTCTCTCTAGGGCTCTAAATTATATTTTTGGGGTATAAACCCGCGACCCCTCTGTTCTGTGATTTTATTCACTGCCAGAGCAATTTGCTCTACGCGTTCGCGTGAGCTCCCACGCGTTCGCGATGCTCATTTTCCAGTTACTCTTCGCGAACACGACGCCAACCACGCGTTCGCGATGCTCAAACTCCCAGCCGCACAAATTCCTTCTACGCGTTCGCGACTCCCAGTCACGCGAACGCGATGGTTCACTCCAACTGACCTACGCGAACGCGACACCAGGAACGCGATCGCGAAGCACAAGGCTCCTGGCCTACGCGAACGCGACGCACTTGATCGCAAACGCGATGCATGATCCACCAGGCCTTCGCGAACGCGGCACATGCCACGCGAACGCGAAGGCTTAAATGCCTGGACAGAACCTGCAGTTTTTCTGCATATTTTTGCCAAGTCCAAATGCCCGGCTGATGATCCGAAATCATCCCGAGGCCCCCGGGACCCCAACGAAAACCACCAACGTACTCCAAAACATGATACGGACTTGTTCAAATCATAAAAACACCATACTAAACATCAAAATCACCATTTACACACTGATTCAAGCCTAAGTTTCTTCAAAACTTTCACAACTAACATTTGATCCAAAACCCGATCAAACGATGTCCGAATGACCTGAAAATTTTCAGACATATCCAAAATCACATAACGAAGCTACAGGAATTGTCGGAATTCCATTCCGACCCCCGGATCAAAATATCACCTACCATCCGGTTTTTGCCAAAATTCAACCTTCGCCAATTCAAGCCTAAAACTACACCGGACCTCCGAATTCAATTCCGATTGCTCTCCTAGGTCATAAATGATCCCCCGAAACTAGTTGAATCATCAAAATCCGGTTCCGAGTACTCTAACTCAATAGTCAACTCTTGGTTGACTTCCCATATTCAAGCTTCCTTCAAACATACTATTTGCTTCATTTCCAATCCAAATCACTCCTAACTCATCCGATATACTCTAATACCGATATAAAAGCATAAGATATGTAAATACAAGGTAACGGGGTTGTCACGACCCGGATTTTCCCCCAACATCGGGATCGTGATGGCGCCTACTCGTGGTAGCTAGGCAAGCCACTTTATTCACACTATCCTGTTTTTAGCAATATTTCATATTCAATTTAACAACCAAAACCATAACCTTAATTAAACAAGTGTGGAAGACTTTATAAAAAATAGAAATAAGTAGTTTCAAGGTAACCGATACTGAAATCCTCTACCCAAGACGTGGAGTCACCAACTCACGAACTACTATTGAATACTACACATAATAGTCTGAAAGAAATATAACATAATCTGTTTATCTCGGAACAAAGAGACTACAACTAGTGACATAAGTAAAGGAAGAGACGTCGGGCCTGCGGACGCCTGCAAGCTACCTCGGTCTCAAATATGATCAACTTCCACGCAAAAGATCTACTTCTGCCGCTCCTGATCGAAACCTCGACCTGTGCAAAAACACACAGAAATGCAGTATCAGCATAACCGACCCTATGTGCTGGTAAGTGCCTGGCCTATCCCGGCAAAGTAGTGACAAGCCTAGGACCAGACACCCACATAAACCTGTGCAGCTCTATATATATATGTACACCACAAGATAACGAGAAAATAATCAAGTAACAACTCAACAAGGAATATTACAGAAGAACTCAACAGTTAACAATAGTTATTAAGTCAACAAGGAAACCAAAGTACAATGGAAAACAGATAATATCAAGTCAAGGAAATAGCAAATAGTTGCACGGCATCACCCTTCGTGCTTTTACTCTCATCCTCACCAAATAAGCAAATAAAGTGCACGGCATCACCCTTCGTGCTTTTACTCTCATCCTCACATCCATGGTACGGCATGATCCTTCGTACATGGTTCAATAACAAGGCACGGCATGATCCTTCATGCATAATCAATAACATGGCACGTCATTAACCTTCGTGCATAATAAATAACATGGCACGACATTAACCTTCGTGCATAATCAATAAATCAAGGCACAACATCACCCTTTGTGCATTATCACTCTTCCTCACCCAAATAGCAATCACAGTTAAGGGCAGAGAAAGAAAACAGTAAATCATGAACCGTCCCGACAAGGGACACAATAATCATCACAACAAAGTCCCGGCAAGGCTTCACAACAAGTCCCGGCAAGGGAGAACAATAACAATTCTACAACCCGGCAAGGGTTCAACAATTTATCTTTAAATATGACTCACAACAAGTATTAACAACGACTCACGGTCATGCAATACGCCAGCGTATGGATACTCGTCACCACAGCCCATACACCGCACTCGATCACATAGCACATAGCACATAATCCTATTCCCTCAAGCTAGGATAGAACAAACACTTACCTCGAATGTTTACGAACAACTCAATCCGTAGCAATGCCTTTTCCTTTCAAATTCAGCTCCAATCCAATCGTACCTATACAGAATTGACTTAATATCATCAATTCTACTTAACAAACTAGTTCATAAGGCTAAATATAATTTTTACAACATTCTGCCCGGAATAGTGAAAATCGACCCCGGGCCCACATCTCGAAAAATTTCGAAATTCATATTTCCGGAATCCTCGTCTCGCTACGAGTCCGTACATACCAAATTCACAAAAATTGGAGTTCATTTGTCCCCTTAAATCACTATTTCTATCCAAGAGGGTTTTCTACCATTTTCAACAAATCAAGGCCTAAGTTTCCAAAAACTTCCGAAAATACACTTTCGATCCAAAACCAGACCAAACGATGTCCGAATAACCTAAAAATTTGTGTACATATCCAAAATCACCTAACGAAGCTACTGCAACTGTCAGAATTCCATTCCGACTCCCGGATCAAAATATCACCTATCGATCGGATTCCGCCAAAATTCCAACTTCGCCAAAATAGGCTAACTTCTTCACCGGACCTCCAAATTACTTCCGATTGCGCTCCTAAGTCTTAAATCATCCCCTGAAACTAACCGAATCATCGGAATTCAGTTCCGAGCCCTCTAACTTATAAGTCAATGTTGGGTTGACTTTTCCAACTTAAGCTTTCCTTAAAGAGATTAATTGTCCCTTTTCCTACCAAAATCGATCCGAATTGACTCAAAGTTTGCACACAAGTCACATTCGACATTACGGACTTGTACCAACTTTCGGAATCGCATTCTAACCCCGATATCAAAATTTTCACTTCCGGTAGAATTTTCTCATAAACCTTCAAATTCCTATATTTAGCCAAATGACTTCAAAATGACCTCCGGACATCCGAATTCACTTCCGGTCGCTTTCCCAACTCCAAAATCACCATACGGATCTATTCCCAGACTCAGAATCCCAAATGGACATCTATAACTCTGAAATGCATTCCAACCCAAATTTATGAAATTTGTCTTAAATACTAACTTCCACCAATACTCCGAAATGCTCACGGGTTATCAAAAACCAAATCCGGACATACGCCCAAGTTCAAAATCATCATACGAGCATGCTGGAACATTTAGATCCCAATTCCTGAGGTCATTTACTCAAAATTCCAATCCAAGTTCATTTCTTCAACTTTAAGCTTTCAAAATGAGAATTTCCATTTAGATTTGACTCCAAATTTCCTGAATTTTAATTCTGACCATACACACAAGTCAATATACCTGAGATGAAGCTGTTCATTGCCTCAATCTGATGAATGACGCGTCGGGGCTCAAAACGACTGGTCGGGTCGTTACAATCTCCCCCACTTAAACATACGTTCGTCCTCGAACGTGCTGAGAACTACAATGATGTAGTCTCAAATTACTTGTTTAACACATTTTGCACCTTCCCGTGCTACCACTACTTAGTTGAGCACATTAGCTATATAATTCTGTAGATATAATTCTTTATTCAAGCGAATAAGCCATTAGGCCAAATTCCAACACCCCGAATTTCCTGCGAAGTCTGTTTCCATCATTCGACCACCATATCAATCTCCACACGTTGTACCCAAACATTAATGCATAACTTTGTTGAATTTAAGACAAGAGGGGTTGCTCTGATGGTAAGCAACCCCCACTTCCAACCGAGAGGTTGTGAGTTCGAGTCTCCCCAAGAGCAAGGTGGGTAGTTCTTGGAGGGAAGGATGCCGGGGGTCTATTTGGAAACAGCCTCTCTACCTTAGGGTAGGGGTAAGGTATGCGTACACATTACCCTCCCCAGACCCCACTAAGTGGGATTATACTGGGTTGTTGTTATTATTATATTTTGTTGAATCTACACTTCACATCACTTTACTCATATGACCACAATAACATTCTTTATTTACTGTAGTTGCCTACAATACCTAAATACCGATGGAAACCTCTTATTAGTTGAAGTCTTATTCCAACACTTTCATATACTGTCAACGATAAATAAAACACGGGCTAAACCGTAAAAATTCCTCAGATCAACCATTTATGAAGCCATTTCTCTTTTGACTGATATTACAACGGATTTTGGAGCCAAACCTCGATATTACCTTTCTAACCAACTGAAATCACATATGCTCGCTCTTAATAATGACTCCAACGATCATTTTGATCATAACACACTGCACTGGTGACATGACACCTCAAACACCGGCCTAAGACGCGACGAGCAAAACACACGCTCCAATAGAAACGTGTGAACATACTCAAATCATGACAACTGTCTCCAACAAAAGAGCTGTAATTCAATTCCTTTGCACCATCATAACATAGAACTGATATCCCGTCTCACATCATAGAGTACTTGAATCCTCCTCGAGAGGTCATAACATCACGTGGCCTTGCCACGATTCGTGATTCTATCCAAACACTATTACTCATGAAGCACCTCAAGTTACCAAGCTCAAACGGTCAGCCACACACAGATCTAGGTCCGAACCCAAGCAATCAACCTCACCCACGGTGAAACAATTAATGTATGTTATCAAATCCTGAAAGGACACAACCGATGTGCCATTCACTAAGCGATACTCAATACGAACTTTTCCTCAGAAGACAGGAAGTATTGTATACCAGGTAGCATATAACTAACTATATTTTCACAATATTCCGTTGCGGCGTGCAACCCGCTCCAATGACATACCCGTGGCAGCGTGCCACCCGATCCGGATACCATACCTGTGGTGGCGTGCCACCCGATCCATATAAAACCTTGAGCTTTTGAAAGCTCGCCTCACATTCATCGGACCATTCAAATTGAACACCTTTCTGTGCCAATCTGGTCAGTGGGGTTGCAATAGATGAAAACCCCTCCACGAATCGCCGATAATAACCCGCTAATCCCAAGAAATTCCAAATCTCTATGGCTGATGTCGGTATAGGCCAGTTCTTGACTGCCTCAATCTTCTTCGGATCAACCTGAATACCTGCTGCCGTCACAATATGACCCAGGAATGCAACTGAACTTAGCCAAAATTCGCACTTCGAAAATTTTGCATATAGTTGCCTATTTTTCAGATTTTTGCAAAGCCACTCTGAGATGTTGCGCATGCTCCTTCTGACTGTGGGAGTATGTCAATATGGCAACAATGAAGACTACAACGATAAGTCTACATAAGGCACGAACACCTCATACGTATGCACATAATCATGACTCTGGCCATAAGAGTTGTTCCTAAATTACAACATTGTCAATTAACCATGTTATCAAATATCTTATTCCAAAACTCTCACTTTACTCACAACGAGGTATGAAAACCTCATGATTACTTTCCCGAATTAATGAGTCATATTTATCCTTACCCGGTGCTCGTCTCAAAGTCTAGAACGCAGCGGTCACAAAATAGAAATGGCTAAATATGAATAGAAACTATGCAAGGATTGTCAAATAATCCTAACATGCATGGCTCAAATTTAGGAATGCAATACGAAAATATTAATTTCATAAAAGAAAATTTTAAACACAAACTTTTCACCACCAGGACCCTGTCCTCATATAATATTCACTGCAGCTTGCAGCTCGGTTTTTAAAACAATATTTTCATGCTATACAAATATTTTGAGGATCTCATCCTCCACTCTAAATCACAAGTATTTGCACATTGTGCCACTTATGTTTTTCATTTCTTTTCTTTCTTCTTTTCAACTATTGTCCGTCAAAGAGTATCACAGCATAAAAGAACCTTCATACCGACAGGGTATACAATTTAACCATTGAAAATAGTTATTTCAGGAATTACATCAATTCCCATTGTAGTAAATAATGTAAAGTAACTTTCGACCTCATCAATATTCCTAGTGACCAACACATAATAATAGGGATAATTATCCCCATTTAATAGCACAGCGTGAGTATTCACATAAGTAGATTTGATGATTTCGAAACTCACTCATGAGCGGAGCATATTAAGAGGACTTGCCTCAATTCTTCAAAGATCAAATCAAATTGAGAAAAAATATTCCTGATATAACAATCAAAATTGTACATGTAATAACATCATCTGGTGTAGTGACCTCAGTCACACCATAAAAATTATGTCAACAACTAGATCTCCACCTCTAGGAGTCTCACCTCCGCCTCAAACATCCTGACCTCTAACCCTGGCTGGTCATGTGAGTTAATTATTGACTACAACGGGCACGTAGCTTGAGTGCCTTCGTAAATTATATTTCTCCAATCTGCCACATTCACAACAATTCCTTTGAGGCTCGGCTAACTTATTGGACATGACGACATATTCGGACACTGTCATAATAACCTGGCATGATCGTTCAGATCATACATACCACACCTTTCAAAGAGTCAGGGAGGTAACTCCTCCAAACATTTCTACAAATAGGATTGAGTAGGTAATGTCGCATAGCCGATCTGCCCTCTTCATAGGCTTGTCACAAACATTGACGACCAATTACCTCTTTTGCTATGCTAGCTTGACACGGTTGAACTACCTCATTTGCTCATATACTTTTTATTACTCTTTGGGCCGATTCTTACCCCCTGCAGAGTACTAAGCCTCAAACATGCAAAATTTATTTGGGGGACCTTTCCATACCATATGTATACATTCCAAGCCAAAACTGACATAACACATGGCCATTCGGTCCATTCACTAATAGTGGATTTCCCCCCTTTTTGGTTATAAGTCAAAGTCATAACATCTGATAGTCCACAATAATTATCTTTCACAACTTCAAATAAATCAACCAGGCGTCAAGGTCCATTAAAATCACAGCCGGTTAGTAAACACATTATGTTTCCATTACTTCACTCGCTACCCGAAACACAGTAAAATCAACCCTCTCGCTTTCGACTATTCATGCGTTCTGCAATATCTCACAGCAACGGTCAATAAATTACCTTGGGTTCTCAAAAGATGCACCACTGAAGGAGATAGCGAAGAGTTTGGGGAAACTTGTCCGACACTCCGTAATGCTTCTGAAGGCAACGTTGATCTATCACCAACCCGTGCCATTGTCGGCTGAAGAAGCGGTACATGCCTTCGCCATTCGTGGGAAGACAAGAGTAGAAATTCAACTTAACATTTGAAGAACAAACTTCGCACGATAGGAAAGAATGAAGGTGAAAATTTCCTAACTATGTAGCTTCTAAGGGATAAATACAGACGTCTCCGTACCGATCCCTCAGACTCTACTAAGGTTGTTCGTGAGTTGTGAGACCTATGCAACCTAGTGCTCTGATACCAACTTGTCACGACCTGGATTCTCCCCCAACATCGGGATCGTGATGGCGCCTACTCGTGGTAGCTAGGCAAGCCACTTTATTCACACTATCCTGTTTTTAGCAATATTTCATATTCAATTTAACAACCAAAACCATAACCTTAATTAAACAAGTGCGGAAGACTTTATAAAAAATAGAAATAAGTAGTTTCAAGGTAACTGATACTGAAATCCTCTACCCAAGACGTGGAGTCACCAACTCACGAACTACTATTGAATACTACACATAAAAGTCTGAAAGAAATATAACATAATCTGTTTATCTCGGAATAAAGAGACTACAGCTAGTAACATAAGTAAAGAGAGAGACGTCGGGCCTGCGGACGCCTGCAAGCTACCTCGGTCTCAAATATGATCAACTTCCACGCAAAAGATCTACTTCTGCCGCTCCTGATCGAAACCTCGACCTGTGCAAAAACACACAGAAGTGCAGTATCAGCACAACCGACCCCATGTGCTGGTAAGTGCCTGGCCTATCCTGGCGAAGTACTGACAAGCCTAGGACCAGACACCTACATAAACCTGTGCAGCTATATATATATATATATGTACACCACAAGATAACGAGAAAATAATCAAGTAACAACTCAACAAGGAATATTACAGAAGAACTCAACAGTTAACAATAGTTATTAAGTCAACAAGGAAACCAAAGTACAATGGAAAACAGATAATATCAAGTCAAGGAAATAGCAAATAGTTGCACGGCATCACCCTTCGTGCTTTTACTCTCATCCTCACCAAATAAGCAAATAAAGTGCATGGCATCACCCTTCGTGCTTTTACTCTCATCCTCACATCCATGGTACGGCATGATCCTTTGTACATGGTTCAATAACAAGGCACGGCATGATCCTTCGTGCATAATCAATAACATGGCACGACATTAACCTTCGTGCATAATAAATAACATGGCACGGCATTAACCTTCGTGCATAATCAATAAATCAAGGCACGGCATCACCCTTCGTGCATTATCACTCTTCCTCACCCAAATAGCAATCATAGTTAAGGGCAGAGAAAGAAAACAGTAAATCATGAACCGTCCCGGCAAGGGACACAATAATCATCACAACAAAGTTCCGGCAAGGGCAGTCAATATCTCACTTCACAACAAGTCTCGGCAAGGGAGAACAATAACAATTCTACAACCCGGCAAGGGTTCAACAATTTATCTTTAAATATGACTCACAACAAGTATTAACAACGACTCACGGTCATGCAATACGCCAGCGTATGGATGCTCGTCACCACAGCCCATACACCGCACTCGATCACATAGCACATAGCACATAATCCTATTCCCTCAAGCTAGGATAGAACAAACACTTACCTCGAATGTTTACGAACAACTCAATCCGTAGCAATGCCTTTTCCTTTCAAATTCAGCTCCAATCCAATCGTATCTATACAGAATTGACTTTATATCATCAATTCTACTTAACAAACTAGTTCATAAGGCTAAATATAATTTTTACAACATTCTGCCCGGAATAGTGAAAATTGACCCCCGGCCCACATCTCGAAAAAATTCGAAATTCATATTTCCGGAATCCTCGTCTCGCTACGAGTCCGTACATACCAAATTCACAAAAATTGGAGTTCATTTGGCCCCTTAAATCACTAT
The DNA here is from genome assembly GCA_032618575.1 of Nicotiana noctiflora. NCBI lineage: Eukaryota > Viridiplantae > Streptophyta > Magnoliopsida > Solanales > Solanaceae > Nicotiana > Nicotiana noctiflora. The sequence goes on from JASVEL010011114.1 coordinate 155,556, forward strand.
TTCTATCCAAGAGGGTTTTCTACCATTTTCAACAAAAATTCTCAAATTAAACACTAAAACTTGCAATAGATTCGAGTTATACCACCAAAATTGAGTTAAGAACACTTACCCCATTGTTTTCTCCAAAAATCCCTCGAAAAATCGCCATATCCGAGCTCCAAATCGTCAAAATTGGCAATATATTTTCGGACCTCAAATATATTCTCTCCGGCACTATTCACGGTTACTGTTCACGGTACTGTTTCACGGGCACTGTTCATGGACACTGTTTCACGACAGATTTTTCTGCATTTTCTGCCCATTTTCTAAGTCCGAAATTATTCCAAGTCCGGAATTATTCCGAGACACCTCCGAAACACTCCCGAGCCCTCGGGGCTCCAAACCAAATATGTACATTGACTCTAAAACATCACACGAACTCGCTCGAGTGATCAAATTGCCGAAATAACATCAAAATCATCAATTTTCATCAACTCAAGGCCTAAGTTTCCAAAAACTTCCGAAAATACACTTTCGATCAAAAACTAGACCAAACGATGTCCGAATAACCTGAAAATATGCGTACATATCCAAAATCACCTAACGAAGCTACTGCAACTGTCGGAATTCCATTCCGACTCCCGGATCAAAATATCACCTATCGATCGGATTCCGCCAAAATTCCAACTTCGCCAAAATAGGCTAACTTCTTCACCGGACCTCCAAAATTACTTCCGATTGCGCTCCTAAGTCTTAAATCATCCCCTGAAACTAACCGAATCATCGGAATTCAGTTCCGAGCCCTCTAACTCATAAGTCAATGTTGGGTTGACTTTTCCAACTTAAGCTTTCATTAAAGAGATTAATTGTCCCTTTTCCTACCAAAATCGATCGGAATTGACTCAAAGTTTGCACACAAGTCACATTCGACATTACGGACTTGTACCAACTTTCGGAATCGCATTCTAACCCCGATATCAAAATTTTCACTTCCGGTAGAAGTTTCTCATAAACCTTCAAATTCCTATATTTAGCCAAATGACTTCAAAATGACCTCCGGACATCCGAATTCACTTCCGGTCGCTTTCCCAACTCCAAAATCACCATACGGATCTATTCCCGGACTCAGAATCCCAAATGGACATCTATAACTCTGAAATGCATTCCAACCCAAATTTATGAAATTTTTCTAAAATACTAACTTCCACCAATACTCCGAAATGCTCACGGGTTATCAAAAACCAAATCCGGACATACGCCCAAGTTCAAAATCATCATACGAGCATGCTGGAACATTTAGATCCCAATTTCGAGGTCATTTACTCAAAATTCCAATCCTAGTTCATTTCTTCAACTTTAAGCTTTCAAAATAAGAATTTCCATTTAGATTTGACTCCAAATTTCCTGAATTTTAATTCTGACCATACACACAAGTCAATATACCTGAGATGAAGTTGTTCATGGCCTCAATCTGCTGAATGACGCGTCGGGGCTCAAAACGACTGGTCGGGTCGTACAGGGGTGGTAATTCCCGTAACGACAGGCCGGGTCGTTACAATAAGACAATCCAGTTATGAGTAGGATACATGACAAAACAGATTATAGACAATAAAATAGGAATATCAAATGTACCAGAATACATAGAAAGATCATTAATAGGAACGACTAAGTTATGGTTACAAAATATAAATAAAGATGCCTTAGGAGTATTAAGAAATGATAAAAAACTTGATGGTGAAAAAGCTACGACAACTATAGAAATTTTACATAAATATGAAACAACTATAAGAAATGAATTTAGTAGTGCAGAAACAGAACAAGTAGAACAACATAGAGAAAAAATATTAAATAGAAATCTAATGTCAATATTAGCAATATGTAATATGTGTTACATAGACGAATATACATGTGCATTTAAAGAATTTTACTATAAAGGAATATATAGTATAGAGGAAAGTAAAGAAATAAGAAAATTATATTTTTCAAAATTACCAGAACCATTTAGTTAAAAAATATTAAAAGATTGGAATAATGCAGCAATACAAGATACTTTAGGAGCAAGAATTAAATACTTACAAAATTGGTTCGCAGAATTATGTGAAAAACATAAAGAAGAAATTAAAATGGAAAAAACATTAATAAAAAACTTAGCATGTTGTGTGGGTTCGGGTATAGCTCCGATTAGCTCTTTTATAGGTCTTTTAGATTGATTAGTTACTAACTGTGTTGGTAATTGATTAGATTTTTGATTCATTGCTGGTTAAATACTAAATTATAATTTTCTTTAGCTAAAGTTTTTAATAACAGTGATTTTTCTATATTTTTATTTAATGACTCTATGTATGTGATTTTTTTAGTTTGCATATAATTATCTAAATCATTTTTCATATTTTATTCGGTTTTACCTATTTCAAGCATAGTTTCTGTCCAATAACTTAAATATTTGTAATTTATCATATCTTAGTCTGTTTCGGGTCCTGAATCCCATGTATTTGTATAGTCATAATTATATAATCTTTCTAGTTCATTATTATTATATGCTTTTTCTAGTTCTTCTAGTTCTTCACTCCATTCTTGGTTAATTATTTCTGTTAAAACTAGATTTTCATATTCTTGAATCTGATTCCATATATTTCTTCTAATTTCAGGTTCGGTTATTTTTCTAAGTAAGTAAAAGATTAATATCTTATAATTATCTGCCATTTCATCTAGTAGGTATGTTATCATTATTTTATGTATTGCTATCATTCTTATGATATTCCTTCTAATCTTCTTTCTTTACTATCATATTCATCATATAATAATAAGATATAAAAGCAATTTTTCTGGTCACTACCATGGCCCTTTGCTCTAATCATTTACCCTAGCAATGTCCTCAACTGCGGTACTCCCCTAAACGGCATCTCCTCGCCTCACCGGTTTCCCATTAGGAGTGACTTAGCCTAGGTTACTACTTAAAGCATACTTCCATGGCAAACTTGCTCAAATTATTTTTTATAACATTACTATAACATGATGAAAACTATAGTATTATAAGATGATTATCAGGAATATAAGAATTTAGCTATGCATAATTATAAATGATTTTACCTGACTTTGTATTTCCTTCAACATATTTTGTCGAATCTTTATAGCTTATTTGAGAGAGTTTTTGAAAGAGAAAATTTTTATTTCTGATGATATTTCGAGAACTGAGGATATCTTTCTTCTATCTACTTACTTCTTTATATAGAGAAGTAAGGTGACTCTTACTATTCACATTTGACTCTTACTATTCACATCTGACTCTTACTATTCATTGGCCTTTACTATTCATTGGCCTTTACTATTCATAAATAGTAACTTGACTCCTACTATTTACAAATAGTAACTTGACTCCTACTATTTACGACTATGACTTCTTTACATAAAAAACAAAGAACTTTACATAAAGAAAAGTAAATATTTTTTTTTACATTATTTTCCGCTTTGTCTTCTTTTTTCTCTTTATGTCTCTTTCTGCTTTATCTTCTTTGTATCTTGTCGGACGCTTTGTCTTCTTTTGATCATTTCTTCTTTATGTCTCTTTCTTCGACTTTCTCGTCTTTTGAGTTATCTTCCACTATCTTCTTCAATTATTCTAACTGGACTTCTGGAATTACATTGTCTTCTCCGTGATATTTTGAACATAAATGGTCTGGATATTTTTGATTGATTATTCTGCAGTATCTTGCTAATAAATCTTCTGAGATAAATCCTTTCCTTAATGCTCTGGTTGTAGGTTGTCTTTCTGGATTTAATAGAGACATAATCCATTTTTGGATTTCTTCGATATCCGATTGTCGTTGTTCCTTTGAATTTGAATATATTAATAACTGGTCTCTTGAATAATAACTCCAAATAGCATTTCCGTTTAGATAATTATGTGCTAGCTCATTGATGATTGTAGATATTCCAATAATCCTTTTGTTTGCATAAAAGCTGGGTATTTCGCATTTAGGTATTTCTTGTTGTTGTCCTATCTCTTCCGGTATAAGCATATCTTTTGTGAGTCCTATCTTGATTACTTGTATTACTGGTTTTATTTCGTCATATAATATTTCTGCTGGTGCGGTATAGAATTTTATAAAGAATAAGTTTCCTTTTGTAACTCTTTTGAAGTTTGTAAATGCCTTGTATAATTCTGGTATAGTTGATATCTCCTCTCCGTCATATGTGTATATTGTACTCAATAGTCCATAACTATAACATGTTTTTACTAGGTTGGCATTTGTTTTTGGTTGTGCTATTAGCCTATTGTATCCTTGTAGTTTTTGGGTTATGAAGTCTTGGGTTGGTTCTCTGGTAGTTTTCGATCTTGAATTGAGGTTTAGATATGTCTGTATTTTGTGAATATTTTCTATATATGATCCGGTTATATGATTGTAAGCTTTCTTTTCTTGGTTTAGGCTTTCTAAATATGATGTCATTTGTGGAGGTACGAATAATGGGTCTTTTGGTATTTTGGGTATGTATGGTTTGTCAAATATTTTGTTCATGTTCGTATTTCTAACTCCTTTCTTTGTAGATGAACTTCCTCCAGCTGTATATGAACAAGCGTTATGGGTTTTAAGGTGTTTCCCAACGTCACCTTGTAGCTCTGGAATTTTATAGTCTTCCGATTGACTTATATCCGCGTCTTTAGAGTCATGCTGCTCACTTAGATTTTTGGCATCTTCTAGCTTTTGTATTCTTGTTCCCATATTATCCATTTGAGAGGATAATTTCTCGAGGATTGAGATTATATCTTTTGTTGTATCTATTTCTTCAGTTTGTGTAGCTTTATCTTGATAAGTAGTCTGCAATCATATTTTTGTTAGTACTAATTACTTCAATTGTAAATGTAAAATTCAGTATATTCAATACAAGCCTTCCGTATTTCCTTTGTTGTAACTGAATCTTGTATCTTCCTGGTTAGCCACCATTTTACTTGTGTATTATCTGTTCTTATAATAAACTTATTATATACAATATATGGTTCAAATGCCAATAAACATTTATATACTGCATATAATTCTTTTCTATTGATTTCCCATTTTATCTTCGGGTTTGTGAATGTTCCTGAATAATACCTACAATGATGTTCTATTTTTTCTTTATCATACTTGTATTTTAATACTCCTCCATAACTTTTTTCACTTGCGTCTGATTCTACTATATATGTAAATTTTTTATCTTCATCCGGGAAGTATAGTTTTGGTAGATTTTTACATATTTGTTTAACTTTTCTTACTTGTTTTTTATCTTCTTCACTAAAGTGATACTCTATACCCTTTTTTAGATTCTTCTGCAATGGTTTTAAAGTCTCTGCTAATTTTGGTATATATTCTCTTACTTGGTTTACTAATCCTAAAAATGATTGTAATTTCTTTTTTGTATCTAATTGTTCATTTGAATTTATTATCTTTCGTACTATATGAGTTTGCATTTTAATTCCACTTTTATCTATTTCTATTCCTAGAAATTCTATTTGATTTTTCATTATTTCTACCTTTTTTCTACTTAAGCTTATTCCCGATATTTCTATAATATGTATAAATTTTTCTAATAATTTTATATGCTCATCTTGTGTTCTTGAATATAATAATATATCACCAATATATATTATACAATTTTCTAATTGTTTGAAATAGTTATCCATAAAATATTGATATCTACCTGGTGCATTTTTATATCCAAAAGGTAATACGTTCCATTCATAAAATCCTTGGGGTACAGTAAATGCTGTTAATTTTTTGGATTCTTCTTCTAACTTTAAGTGGTAAAATCCCGATTTACAATCAAATTTACTAAAATAGTTATATCCTTGGATTTGTCTTATTTTTAGTATTTTATTTGGTATTGGGTAATTATATGTCTTAGTTTTTGCATTTAGATTTCTATAATCAATAACCATTCTACTTTTTCTTCTTTTTTGTTCACTATGTTTATTTACTATAATTGTTGGACTTGTATGTTTACTATTGCTCTCCTGTATATGTCACGACCCCAATCCCGGTCGTGATGGCGCCCAACTCAACTGCTAGGCAAGCCCGACCAATTAAAGTCTCATCCCGAGCATGAAGCTCAAATCAATTACCTAAATATTATTATCAACAATAAAGCTAAACTGAGTAATCACCCAAAGATCTAGGGTCACGAGTCTAGAGCGTCTAAACATTATTGGATAACAATATCTAAACCAAATACTCAAGTCTGAATAATGTATATACAAAGGAAAACTGGAATAAGAAGAGAAGCCAGGTCCTGCGAACGCCAGCAGCTACCTCAGCAACTCAGATAAATACTGATAAAAGCTGGAGTGCTCGTCTATCCCTCTTGTGTACCTGAATCTGCACACAAAGGTGCAGGGAGTAGGGGTGAGTAATAAGTACTCAGTGAGTAATAAATATAGCTGAAAGTAAGAAATCCACAGAATACCACAAAATGAAGCTAAACTACAGTCCGATCCTCCTACGAACTAGCAACAACTGTACAATACAATTATCACAGATTAATTCAACAGATAAAGATGCAATGCAATGCACATAACCGCTACAACGTGTAGCCCGATCCATTTAACGTCGACGACGCTCACTGGGGTTGTGTATAGACTCCGGAGGGGCTCCTACAGCCCAAGCGCAATACCGCTGCGGCGTGCAGCCTGATCCTCATATCAACCGCTGCGGCGTGCAGCCCGATCCATCCTCAGTCCACAACATGCATATGTGTCACACAACAGCTCAACTTATTTATTTCCAGGTTCCAATTCATTTAATTATGAAAATACTTTAATGCTTAGTTAATTTTCCAAAACAGATGACTTAGCATTTCAATACGGTGCTTTCAAACCAGGACTGAGATCAGTGATTAAGCAATTAGAGCTATCACATATATAACTATCCCCTAAGGATACTACAGGTCGGCACAAGGCCCCAAACATGGCTTACAACCCACAAAATATATCTAACACAATGTGCGTTTCAACCGCATATAGCATATTATTCACATCCGGGATGGACTAAGTCTCAATCCCCAGTCACAATCAATCCCGCACCTGCCACGGGGTGCGAGCCACGCCCTACTAGCGTCACAATGTGCTAAGCCGGGGTTTCGAACCCTCAGGCTACCATATACACTAACCACTCACCTTTAGCCGGTCGAAGACTCGTCTGCGATAACTTTTCCTTTTGAATTTGCCACCTCGTGCGTAGAATCTAGTCAAACCACAACAATTATATCAAATACGGGTCAAATAAACATAACCCAATTCAATTTATATGAAATACGCGATAATACACCAAGTTGGTAAAACCAGACCCTGGGCCCGCTGCTCGAAAAATTCCGAAATTAGTACCAAAGCGATACTCGTCTCGCCGCGAGTCCGTGCATATAAAATTTATCGAAATCGGACTCCGTTTGCCCATTCAAATCAGTGATTTTCCGTAATTTAGGCCTAGGGCTAAAATCCTCATTTAATCTTCCATTAATAGTGAAATACTCAAGGATTCCATGATAAAATAACGTATTTAGGCCATAAAACTTACCTCCTTGTTGAGACGAGAACAACGCCGCGAAAATCACCTCAATCGGAGCTCTAGAACTCAAGATGTGGCTAAAATACCAAACTTTCTTTTTTCTCGATTACTGTTCATGCGTCCAGCACTGTTCACACGTGCGGGACACTGTTCACGCGTGCCTGGTACTGTTCACGCTGCTAAATAAATGCAGCAGCTATCCAAAATAATTGCAGCAACTTTTATTTTCACTAAAATAGATTTAACTCCGTCATACGAACTCGGAATTTGACGATTCCTTTTCCTATGGCTCCGTAATTTCGATACGGATCCAGTGATTCAAACAAAACTGAATTTGGATCTCATTTGCTCAGTGCAACATCAATTTTGCTCGTTAAACAATTAAATCACATTTCGCGTCAAAAACCCAATCGCGACTTGATGAAATTAAGCCAAAATTTCCGTATCAGTCCTATAATTCATTATTTAAATTCTCGAACTCTCGAAATCAAATTTGGATCTCTAGAACTAAAAATAGACCTTTGGATCATTACATTTATGTTCAAAACGGCAAAAATCTTCCAAAAATGACCCGTTAGGCATCCAAAACACCCGAGACTCTCGGGACCACAACCAAAAACTCAAACTCAACCTAATACTTCATTCAGTGGTTCAAACAAAACTGAATTTGGATCTCATTTGCTCAGTGCAAGATCAATTTCGCTCGTTAAACAATTAAATCACATTTCGCATAAAAAACCCAATCGTGACTTGATGAAATTAAGCCAAAATTTCCGTATCAGTCCTATAATTCATTATTTAAATTCTCGAACTCTCGAAATCAAATTTGGATCTCTAGAACTAAAAATAGACCTTTGGATCATTACATTTATGTTCAAAACGGCAAAAATCTTCCAAAAATGACCCGTTGGGCATCCGAAACACCCGAGACCCTCGGGACCACAACCAAAAACTCAAACTCAACCTAATACTTCATTCAAACTTGCTCGGATCATAAAAATGCTACCTTAAACATTCAAAATCACCAAAATCCTAGCATTCGATTCAAACTTAAACTTAAACTTTCAAAATTCACATTCGATCAGAAACCCGACCAAACGATGTCCAAATGACCTAAACATTTGCAGACATATCCAAAATCACCTACGGAAGCTACTGCAACTGTTGGAATTCCATTCCGACTCCCGGATCAAAATATCACCTATCGATCGAATTCCGCCAAAATTCCAACTTCGCCAAAATAGGCTAACTTCTTCACCGGACCTCCAAAATTACTTTCGATTGCGCTCCTAAGTCTTAAATCATCCCTCGAAACTAACCGAATCATCGGAATTCAGTTCCGAGCCCTCTAACTCATAAATCAACGTTGGGTTGACTTTTCCAACTTAAGCTTTCCTTAAAGAGATTAATTGTCCCATTTCCTACCAAAATCGATCCGAATTCACTCAAAGTTTACACACAAGTCACATTCGATATTACGGACTTGCACCAACTTTCAGAATCGCATTCCGACCCCGATACCAAAATTTGCACTTCCGGTCGAATTTTCTCATAAACCTTCAAATTCCTATATTTAGCCAAATCACTTCAGAATGACCTCCGGACATCCGAATTCACTTCCGATCGCATTCCCAACTCCAAAATCACCGTATGGATCTATTCCCAGTCTCGGAATCATAAATGGACATCTATAACTGTAAAATGCCTTCCAACCCAAATTTATGAAATTCTTCTAAAATACTAACTTCCACCATATACGCCGAAATACTCACGGGTTATCAAAAACCAAATCCGGACATACTCCCAAGTTCAAAATCATGATACGAGCATTATGGAACTTTTAGATACCAATTGCGACGTCATTTACTCAGAATTCCAATCCTAGTTCATTTCTTCAACTTTAAGCTTTCAAAATGAGAATTTCATTTAGATTTGACTCCAAACTTCCTGAATTTTAATTCTGACCATACACACAAGTCAATATACCTGAGATGAAGTTGTTCATGGCCTCAATCTGCTGAATGACGCGTCGAAGCTCAAAACGACCGGTCGGGTCGTTACAATCTCCCCCACTTAAACATACGTTCGTCCTCGAACGTGCTTGAGATGTGACGACCCGGCCCGTCGTCATGGGAATTACCACTCCGTTATGTTGTAAATACATGTTTTATAATTTTATATCAGTGTTAGAGTCTATCGGGTGAGTTAGGAGTGATTGGGATTGGAAATGAGGCATATAGCCTTTGTGAAGGAAACTTGAATAAGGAAAGTCAACCCGGAGTTGACTATTTAGCTAGAGGGCTCGGAATCGGATTCTGATGATTCGGTTAGTTCTGGAAGGTGATTTGTGACTTAGGGGAGGGATCGGAATTTAATTTGGAGGCCCGGTGTAGAAATAGGCTTGAATTGGCTAAGGTTGAATTTTTGGCGAAATCCGAACCGGTAGGTGAGATTTTGATCCGGGAGTCGGAATGGAATTCCGACAGTTGCAGTAGCTCCGTTAGGTGATTTTGGATGTGCCTGCAAAATTTCAGGTCATTCGGACGTCGTTTGGTCGGGTTTTTCATCGAATGTGTAATTCGGAAAGTTTTAAGAAATTTAGGCTTGAATCCGTGTGTAATTGGTGATTTTGATGTTTAGGATGGTGTTTTTATGATTGGAACAAGTTCGTATCGTGTTTTGGGGTATGTTGGTGGTTTTCGTTGGGGTCCCGGGGCCTCGGGGTGAATCCGGACCATCATCCGGCATTTGGAAGCATGAAATGGTCTGCTGAAATCTGCAGATCACTGGGCATAAAATAAGCCTTCGTGTTCGCGAAGGAAGGTTCCGCGTTCGCGAAGGCCAGGTTCAGTAAGGCATCGCGTTCGCGAGGGCGATGCCGCGTTCGCGAAGGTTGAGACCAGTTGGCCATCGCGTTCGCGATGGGTGGGTCGCGTTCGCGTAAGAGGAAAAGGTAAGGCATCGCGGACGCGTGACTTCACGTCGCGTTCGCGTAGAGTAAAAGTCAGGAGGCTGAGGAATTGATCTTCGCGTTCGCGTGAGAGCGTGCCGCATTCGCGATGAAGAAGAGGAAAAAGGCATCGCATTCGCGTGAGAGGCGTCGCGAACGCGATGAAGAAATGAGGCTGGCAGTGCAGTTAAGTTCAGAACAGAACCAGTCGCGGGTTTAACACCCAAAAATGCCATTTTTGAGTTCTAGAGAGAGAAACTCACGGGAATTGCTGGTAATTCATTGGGGATTCGTTGGAGGTAAGTTTTGTGGCTTAATTACATCATTTTAACATGAAATCATGGGTTAAATTTCTGTAAATGGAAGATTAAAGGTGGGTTTGAGCCCTAGGCCTAAATTTAAGAAAAACACCGATTTGAGTGGGCAAATGGAGTCCGATTTTGGTAAATTTTATATGCCTAGACTCGTATCGAGATGAGGATTCCAAATATGTGATTTTTGTAATTTTTCGACAAGTGTACCAAAAGTCGGGTTTTGACAACTTGTGGGTTTTGATATAAATTGGGTTATTTCGAATGAATTTCGTGAAATTAGCGTATATTGATGCATTCTCTATGATTTTGAGCAGATTTGGCATCCGAGGAGATTGATTTGCGAGGCAAGCGCAAGGCGGATTGAAGCTTCTACCGGTTCGAGGTGAGTGGTAGTAGTAAACAATGTATTGAGGGTTTGAAACCCCGTACTAGCACTTCACAGTGCTATATTGAGATGAGACACGCGTTCTATGACGGGCGTGGTGACATTATGATTGGGGGTTCGGACTTAGTCCTTCCCGGCTAATAGAATACTGTGTTGTATGACTGTTACTGAGATTATAACTATACAATAGGGCTAAAAGCCATGTTTGGGGCCTTGTGCCGATCTGTAGAGCATTAGGGAACCTATAAAGCTAGGTGACCCTTATATCATGTTGGAAACATACACTCAGCCGTAGCTCGAGCTGTATAGCATAATATGAGCCAGTACTAGATAGGTACATTGAGAGAGATTATCTAGGGTAGAATTCCTTGTTCTAGCTGAGTGGGCCTGAAAGGCCAAGTCTATATTGACTGAGACAGGATCTAGGACCCACTGTGATATATTATATTGGGCCTGAGAGGCCAAGCACATATTGACTGGGATAGGGTCGAGGACCCATTATGAGGTATTATATACATATACCTATATTGGATCGGGCTGCACGCCGCAGCAGTATATATATTGGATCGGACTGCACGCCGCAGTAATATACATGTAATATACATGTAATATACATGTGGGACGGACCTGCACGCCGCAGTATTATTGCGCTTGGGCTGTAGGAGCCCCTTCGGAGTCTGAGTCTGCACACATTCTCAGTGAGCACCGGTGTATATGATGGGATCGGGCTGCACGCCGCAGCAGTATAGAGATATATACATATATATATTGGATCGGACTGCACGCCGCAGTAATATTTGTGTGGATCGTGCTGCACGCCGCAGCATTATAGTGCTTGGGCCTAGGGAGCCCCTCCGAAGTCTGTATACACCCCCAGTGAGCGCCGTCGACGTTAAATGGAGCGGGCTGCGCGCCGCAGCGGTATATGTATTGGAGCGGGCTGCACGCCGCAGCATTATACTTAATTATATCCTACTATCTACTTAAATATTTATACATTATAGACGTAGGTATGTGTCTTTATATGTTGAAATGGCCGTACACCGCAGGGGGTACGAGTGAGGGTTGGTTCAGAGTGAAATCTTGTAGAGATAAACGTAGATTGGAGGTTAGAGTACTACTATAGTGATGACGTACCTGTGAGGGTTGCCTTAGAACTGCTAAGTGATAGCACAGGATTTCTTACCTTCAGTTATTATTTATTATTGTTACTCACTGAGTTGAAATATACTCACCCCACTCCCCTGCACTTTCTGTGCAGATCCACAGGTGCCCGAGAGCAGTTGAAGCATTGTAGCTGCTGATCCTTGTCTACTTTGCGGAGATTACGAGGTAGCTGCCAGCGTCCGCAGAGCTTGTTTTCTACTTCTTTATCATCTTGTTGATTTCCTATTTGCCTAGACTTGGTTGTATTAGGATGCTATTCCGTAGAGGCTCAGTCTCGTGACACCACGATATGTTTGGGACCGTATTTTGTATGTTTTGACGTTTCGGTTATCACCTGATATGATCATTTACTGTTTAAGTTTAATTTATTTAATAATTGGATGGTTTAAGGGATAATATGGTCGGGCTTGCCTAGCATTGTGTTGGGCGCCATCACGACCGGGTCTCGTGAGTCATGAGCTGGTTTAGTAGAGTCTCGTGGATCAGGTCTCGCGAGTCATGAGCCGGTTGGTAGAGTCTCGTGGATCGGTACGGGGACGCCCGTACTTATCCTCGGGAGGCTGCAAACCTTTAGGAAAAGTTTCAATTCTTGGAATTCTTGTCGTGCGATTACTTTTGACTTGAACCGAACTTTGACATTCTATTCTCTCGCATATGGCGAGAACTCGATCATCCGGACGTGGAGGACGACCACCACTACCACCGCTAGAGGTCGTGGACGCGGTCGTGGTCGTGGCGGAGTTAGGGCGAGCTAAGGCAGTGCCATCCGACCCACCCGTTGTACCATTTCAGGAGCAGCCAGATCAGGCACCAGCCGTGCCCATTGTTATTCCGGGTCTACAGGAGACCCCGGCTCGGATACTAGCGATCCGCACCGGCCTAGCACAGAGCGGTTTCGCATTACTCGTGCAGCGGTGCATCGGGGATCGGGGTGGTCATCGGACCCCCGCAAGACGCACTCCGCAGCCGGTAGTGCGAGGCTTACGCACACCGCAGGCTCCTCCGGCTCAGCCCGTGGTACCGGTTCAGCCAGCAGTTCAGGTTCGGGGGACAGGGTCCCAGCCATGACGGACGATGAGCAGCGTCGTCCTCGAGAGGTTCACCGAGGTTATCTCCTCCGGTGTTCACTGGTGCTCCGGCGAGGACGCCCGAGGTTTTCTTGGATAGGTGTCGTCGGATGCTTCGTATGGCAAGGATATTGGAGTCCACTGGGGTATCTTTCACTACCTTTCGGTTTCGGGGCCGACCTTCGCTTGGTGGGAGGCTTATGAGCGCCGCAGGCCAGCCGGAGCAGGACCACTATCATGGCCGGAGTTCTCCACTATGTTTTTGGAGAAATGGGTGCCTTGATCTCAGAGAGAGGAGATGCGTAGGCAGTTTGAGGGTCTCCGTCAGGGGGACATGTCAGTGTCAGAGTATGAGATCAGGTTTACAGAGTTGTCCGGATATGCACCGTGGTTGGTTCATTCCGACAGAGAGAGGATTGGGCGCTTCGTGGACGGCCTCATTTATCCCATTCGTATTCTGATGACTCGGGAGAGGGTTTTGAGTCGTACATTTGAGGATGCCGTGGATATTGCTCGCGACATTGAGACAGATCGTCGCAGGGAGCGGGATGAGAGGGAGGCCAAGAGGCCTCGAGGAGCAGCTAGTTCCAGTGGCACTCTGACCAGAGGCCAGAGTCAGTAGAGCCGAGGTCGATCTTTCAGGTCTTCGCAGTCGGGCCGCTCAGACCGTCGCAGATGGTCTCCTAGACAGGGTTATCAGGGTTCGCACCAGAGCCAGCCATCTCTCAGTGCCATGCCAGCTCAGAGTTCTTCACAGGCCCCATCCGCTCAGGGTTCATCTCGGCCTAGTTCATCAACTGGCCACTCCAGCGCCAGAGGTCCTTATCAGTCTCAGTACCCAGCACCGGGGAGTTGCTACGAGTGCGGAGAGTTTGGGCACCACCGCAGGGAGTGTCCCCGTCTTGTTTCCAGATCTTATCAGCAGAGGGGGCAGCCCTCGTCATCTGGTCCTTCTACTTCAGCACCCGCCCCGCCAGCTAGGGGTGAGGGTCAGACAGCTAGGGGTCGCTCTCGAGGGGGAGGCCGATCAGGCGGACGAGCTAGATGCTATGCTTTTCGGGGCCGATCTGAGGCTGTTGCTTCTGATGATGTCATTACAGGTATTATTTCAGTCTGCCACAGAGATGCCTCAGTATTGTTTGATCCCGGTTCTACTTATTCTTATGTGTCTACATATTTTGCTCCTCATTTGGGCACGACCCGAGGGAGCCTTGAGCTGCCAGTACATGTATCTACCCCGGTAGGGGATACTATTGTTGTGGACCACGTATACCGGTCCCGTTTGGTCACTATTGGAGGTCTGGAGACCCGAGTAGACCTGTTGCTTCTCAGCATGATTGATTTTGATGTTATATTGGGCATGGACTGGCTATCTCCATGTCATGCTATTCTGGACTGTCATGCTAAGACGGTCACTTTGGCTATGCCGGGCATTCAGAGGATCGAGTGGCGAGGCACGACTGAGTATGTACCTAGCAGGGTAATATCTTTCCTCAAGGCCCAACGAATGGTTGGGAAGGGATGTCTCTCTTATTTAGCATTTGTGCGGGAGGTCGAGGCCCAAACTCCCAGTATTGATTCTGTTCCCATTGTGCGAGACTTTCCTGATGTGTTTCCCTCAGACCTGCCGGGCATGCCGCCGGACAGGGATATTGATTTTGGTATCGATTTGGTGCCAGGCACTCAGCCTATTTCTATTCCTCCGTATCGTATGGCACCAGCTGAGTTGAAGGAATTGAAGGAGCAGCTCCAGGAACTCCTAGATAAGGGGTTCATTCGGCCGAGTGTGTCGCCGTGGGGTGCACTGGTCCTGTTTGTTAAGAAGAAGGACGGATCTATGAGGATGTGTATTGACTATAGGCAGCTAAACAAAGTAACAGTGAAGAATAAGTATCCTCTGCCTCGTATTGATGATTTATTTGATCAGCTCCAGGGAGCTAGGGTGTTCTCGAAGATTGATCTTCGTTCAGGCTACCATCAGCTGAAGATTAGAGAGTCTGACATTATGAAGACTGCATTCCGGACCCGATATGGACATTATGAGTTCCTTGTGATGTCGTTTGGGCTGACCAACGCCCCAGCAACATTTATGCATCTGATGAACAGTGTGTTCATGCCTTATTTGGATTCATTTGTGATTGTGTTCATTGATGACATTCTAGTCTACTCCCGTAGTCAGGAGGAGCATGCTCATCATTTGAGTATTGTGTTGCAGAGATTGAGGGAGGAGAAGCTATATGCTAAGTTCTCCAAATGTGAGTTCTGGCTTGAGTCCGTGGCATTCTTAGGGCACGTGGTGTCCTGTGATGGTATTCGGGTAGATCCGAGGAAGGTCGAGGCAGTGCAGAGTTGGCCCAGACCGACCTCAGTTACTGAGATCCGTAGCTTTCTGGGATTGGCAGGGTATTATCGCCGATTTGTTCAGGGGTTCTCTTCTATTGCTTCACCCTTGACTAGATTGACTCGGAAGGGTGTTCCTTTCTTATGGTCCGAGGAGTGCGAGGAGAGCTTTCGGAAGCTCAAGACAGCACTGACCACAGCACCAGTCTTGATTCTACCGACAACGTTCAAGTTCTTATACTGTATATTGTGATGCCTCGGGAGTGGGCATTGGTTGTGTGTTGATGTAGGAGGGTAGGGTCATTGCTTATGCTTCTCGTCAGTTGAAGCCCCACGAGAAGAACTACCCTGTTCATGATTTGGAGCTAGCAACCATAGTTCATGCTTTGAAGATTTGGAGGCATTACCTATATGGTGTCTCCTGTGAGGTGTTCACGGATCATCGCAGCCTTCAGCACTTATTCAGACAGAAGAACCTTAATTTGAGACAGCGGAGGTGGTTGGAGTTGCTTAAGGACTATGATATCACTATTTTGTATCATCCGGGGAAGGCCAATGTGGTGGCCGATGCCTTGAGTCGGAAGGCGGTTAGCATGGGCAGCTTAGCTTTCATCCCAGTTGGGGAGAGGCCATTTGCTTATGATGTTCAGGCCTTAGCCAATCGGCTAGTGAGATTAGATATTTCGGAGCCGAGTCGGGTGTTGGCTTGTGTTGTTTCTCGATCTTCCTTATATGATCGCATTAGGGAGCGACAGTATGATGACGCACATTTGCTTGTCCTTAAGGACAGAGTGCAGCATAATGATGTTAGAGATGTGACTATCGACAGTGATGGTGTTTTGAGAATGCAGGGCCGTATATGTGTGCCCAATGTTGATGGTTTGCGGGAGTTGATACTTGAAGAGGCACACGGTTCGCGGTACTCTATTCACCCAGGTGCCGCAAAGATGTACCAAGACTTGAGACAGCACTACCTGGTGGAGGAGAATGAAGATGGATATTGTTAGGCATGTAGCTAAGTGCCTCAATTGCCGGCAGGTCAAATATGAGCATCAGAGACCGGGCGGTGTTCTTCAGCGTATGGTTATTCCCGAGTGAAAATGGGAGAGGATCACCATGGATTTTGTTACTGGGCTTCCTCGGACAGCGAGGAAGTTTGATTCTGTATGGGTGATTGTTGATCGGCTGACTAAGTCCGCACATTTCATCCCAGTTAGTACTACTTACTCATCGGAGCGGTTGGCAGCGATCTTTATTCGGGAGATTGTCGGGTTGCATGGGGTCCCAGTGTCTATTATATCTGACAGAGGCACTCAGTTTACTTCTCAATTTTAGAGAGCATTTCAGCGAGAGATGGGTACGAGGGTTGAGTTGAGTACAGCATTTCACCCCCAGACAGACGGGCAGTCTGAGCGTACTATTCAGATCCCGGAGGATATGTTGCGAGCATGTGTGATTGACTTTGGTGGTTCGTGGGATGAATTCTTACCACTTGCTGAGTTTGCCTACAACAACAGCTACCAGTCGAGTATTCAGATGGCCCCGTACGAGGCATTGTATGGCAGACGGTGTAGATCTCCCGTGGGATGGTTTGAGCCTGGTGAGGATAGATTGATAGGGACTGAGTTAGTTCAGGATGCTCTGGATAGAGCGAAGTTGATCCAGGAGAGGCTTCGTACAGCACAGTCTCGCCAGAAGAGTTATGCGGACCGTAGAGTTCGAGAGTTGTCTTTCATGGTTGGTGACAGAGTATTGGTGAAGGTTTCACCTATGAAGGGTGTCATGCAGTTTGGGAAGAAAGGGAAGTTGAGTCCCAGGTATATTGGTCCTTTTGAGATACTCGGGAGAGTTGGAGAGGTGGCATATGAGTTGGCCTTGCCGCCCAGCTTATCCAGCGTTCATCCAGTATTCCATGTGTCTATACTCCGAAAGTACATCGGGGATCCGTCTCATGTACTAGACTTCGGTACCATTCAGCTTGATGGTGATCTATCCTATGATGTGGAGCCTATTGCTATTTTGGGTCGCCAAGTAAGGAAGTTGAGGTCGAAGGAGATTGCATCAGTTAAGGTTCAGTGGAGAGGTCGACCCGTAGAGGAGGCTACTTGGGAGGTCGAGCGGGAGATGCGGAGCAGATATCCTCAATTGTTTGAGACTTCAGGTATGTTTCTTGACCCGCTCGAGGACGAGCGTTTGCTTAAGAGGGGGAGAATGTGACGACTCCGGCCCGTCGTCACGGGAATTACCACCCCGTTATGTTATAAATACATGTTTTATAATTTTATATCAGTGTTAGAGTCTATCGGGTGAGTTAGGAGTGATTGGGATTGGAAATGAGGCATATAGCCTTTGTGAAGGAAACTTGAATAAGGAAAGTCAACCCGGAGTTGACTATTTAGCTAGATGGCTCGAAATCGGATTCTGATGATTCGGTTAGTTCCGGAAGGTGATTTGTGACTTAGGGGAGCGATCGGAATTTAATTTGGAGGCCCGGTGTAGAAATAGGCTTGAATTGGCTAAGGTTGAATTTTGGCGAAATCTGAACGGTAGGTGAGATTTTGATCCGGGAGTCGGAATGGAATTCCGATAGTTGCGGTAGCTCCGTTAGGTGATTTTGGATGTGCCTGCAAAATTTCAGGTCATTCGGACGTCGTTTGGTCGGGTGTTTCATCGAATATGTAATTCGGAAAGTTTTAAGAAATTTTGGCTTGAATCCGTGTGTAATTGGTGATTTTGATGTTTAGGATGGTGTTTTTATGATTGGAACAAGTTCGTATCGTGTTTTGGGGTATGTTGGTGGTTTTCGTTGGGGTCCCGGGGCCTCGGGGTGAATCCGGACCATCATCCGGCATTTGGAAGCATGAAATGGTCTGCTGAAATCTGCAGATCACTGGGCATAAAATAAGCCTTCGCGTTCGCGAAGGAAGGTTCCGCATTCGCGAAGGCCAGGTTCAGTAAGGCATCGGGTTCGCGAGAGTGATGCCGCATTCGCGAAGGTTGAGGCCAGTTGGCCATCGCGTTCGCGTAAGAGGAAAAGGTAAGGCATCGCGGACGCGTGACTTCACGTCGCGTTCGCGTAGAGTAAAAGTCAGGAGGCTGAGGAATTGATCTTCGCGTTCGCGTGAGAGCGTGCCGCGTTCGTGATGAAGAAGAGGAAAAAGGCATCGCGTTCGCGTGAGAGGCGTCGCGAACGCGATGAAGAAATGAGGCTGGCAGTGAAGTTAAGTTCAGAACAGAACCAGTCGCGGGTTTAACACCCAAAAACGCCATTTTTGAGTTCTAGAGAGAGAAACTCACGGGAATTGCTGGTAATTCATCGGGGATTCGTTGGAGGTAAGTTTTGTGGCTTAATTACATCATTTTAACATGAAATCATGGGTTAAATTTCTGTAAATGGAAGATTAAAGGTGGGTTTGAGCCCTAGGCCTAAATTTAAGAAAAACACCGATTTGAGTGGGCAAATGGAGTCCGATTTTGGTAAATTTTATATGCCTAGACTCGTATCGAGATGAGGATTCCAAATATGTGATTTTTGTAATTTTTCGACAAGTGTACCAAAAGTCGGGTTTTGACAACTTGTGGGTTTTGATATAAATTGGGTTATTTCGAATGAATTTTGTGAAATTAGCGTATATTGATGCATTCTCTATGATTTTGAGCAGATTTGGCATCCGAGGAGATTGATTTGCGAGGCAAGTGCAAGGCGGATTGAAGCTTCTACCGGTTCGAGGTGAGTGGTAGTAGTAAACAATGTACTGAGGGTTTGAAACCCCGTACTAGCACTTCACAGTGATATATTGAGATGAGACACGTGTTCTATGACGGGCGTGGTGACATTATGATTGGGGGTTCGGACTTAGTCCTTCCCGGCTAATAGAATACTGTGTTGGATGACTGTTACTGAGATTATAACTGTACAATTGGGCTAATAGCCATGTTTGGGGCCTTTTGCCGATCTGTAGAGCATTAGGGAACCTATAAAGCTAGGTGACCCTTATATCATGTTGGAAACATACACTCAGCCGTAGCTCGAGCTGTATAGCATAATATGAGCTAGTACTAGATAAGTCTATACCGATTGAGATGAGATAGGGTAAAGGACCCACTATGAGATGTTATATTGGGCCAGAAAGGCCAAGTCTATATTGACTGAGACAGGATCTAGGACCCACTGTGATATATTATATTGGGCCTGAGAGGCCAAGCACATATTGACTGGGATAGGGTCGAGGACCCATTATGAGGTATTATATACATATACCTATATTGGATCGGGTTGCACGCCGCAACAGTATATATATTGGATCGGACTGCACGCCGCAGTAATATGCATGTAATATACATGTAATATACATGTGGGACGGACTGCACGCCGCTATAGGAGCCCCTTCGGAGTCTGAGTCTGCATACATTCTCAGTGAGCACTGGTGTATATGATGGGATCGGGCTGCACGCCGCAGCAGTATAGAGATATATACATATATATATTGGATCGGACTGCACGCCGCAGTAATATTTGTGTGGATCGTGCTGCACGCCGCAGTATTATAGTGCTTGGGCCTAGGGAGCCCCTCCGAAGTCTGTATACACCCCCGGTGAGCGCCGTCGACGTTAAATGGAGCGGGCTGCGCGCCGCAGCGGTATATGTATTGGAGCGGGCTGCACGCCGCAGCATTTTACTTAATTATATCCTACTATCTACTTAAATATTTATACATTATAGACGTAGGTATGTGTCTTTATATGTTGAAATGGCCGTACACCGCAGGGGGTACGAGTGAGGGTTGGTTCAGAGTGAAATCTTGTAGAGATAAACGTAGATTGGAGGTTAGAGTACTACTATAGTGATGACGTACCTGTGAGGGTTGCCTTAGAACTGCTAAGTGATAGCACAGGATTTCTTACCTTCAGTTATTATTTATTATTGTTACTCACCTGAGTTGAAATATACTCACCCCACTCCCCTGCACTTTCTGTGCAGATCCACAGGTGCCCGAGAGCAGTTGAGACATTGTAGCCGCTGATCCTTGTCTACTTTTGCGGAGATTACGAGGTAGCTGCCAGCGTCCGCAGAGCTTGTTTTCTCCTTCTTTATCATCTTGTTGATTTCCTATTTGCCTAGACTTGGTTGTATTAGGATGCTATTCTGTAGAGGCTCGGTCTCGTGACACCACGATATGTTTGGGACCGTATTTTGTATGTTTTACATTTCGGTTATCACCTGATGTGATCATTTACTGTTTAAGTTTAATTTATTTAATAATTGGCTGGTTTAAGGGATAATATGGTCGGGCTTGCCTAGCATTGTGTTGGGCGCCATCACGACCAGGGTCTGGGTCGTGACATGAGAACTACAATGATGTAGTCTCAAATAACTTGTTTAACACATCACGCACCTTCCCGTGCTACCTCTACTTAGTTGAGCACATTAGCTATATAATTCTATAGATATAATTCTTTATTCAAGCAAATAAGCCATTATGCCAAATTCCAACACCCTGAATTTTCTGCCAAGCCTGTTTCCATCATTCGACCACCATATCAATCTCCACACGTTGTACCCAAACATTAATGCATAACTTTGTTGAATTTACACTTCGCATCACTTTACTCATATGACCATAATAACATTCTTTATTTACTGTAGTTGCCTACAATACCCAAATACCGATGAAAACCTCTTATTAGTTGAAGTCTTATTCCAACACTTTTATATACTGCCAACGATAAATAAAACACGAGCTAAACCATAACAATTCCTCAGATCAACCATTTATGAAGCCATTTCTCTTTTGACTGATTTTACAACAGATTTTGGAGCCAAACCTCGATATTACCTTTCTATCTAGCTGAAATCACGTATGTTCGCACTCATTAACAACTCCAACGATCATTTCAATTATAACACACCACAGTGGTAATATGACACCTCCTCATCGGCCTAAGCCACGACGAGCAAAACACAGGCTCCAATAAGAAATGATCTGAACACACTCGAATCATGACAACTGACTCACACAGAAGAGTTGTAATTCAATTTCCTCAATTCCATCACAACACATAACTGAGATCTCGTCTTACATCATTGAATTAGAGTACCTGAACCCTCCTCGAATGTCCTAACATCACGTGGCCTTGCCAAGACTCACGGTTCTATCCAAGCACTATTACTCATGGAGCACCTCAAGTCACCATGCTCAAAACGGTCAGCCACGCACATATTTAGGTCTGAACTCAAGCAATCAATCACACCCGCGGTGATACATTTAATATATGTTATCAAATCCTGAATGGATACAACCGATGTGCTATTCCCCGAGCGGTACCCAATACGGACTATTCCTTAGAAGCTAGGAAGTATTGTATACAAATTAACTTATAGGAAACTATATTTTCCACATCACACTGTTGCGGCGCGCAACCCGTTCCAATAACATACCCGTGGCGGCGTGCCACTCGATCCAGATACCATACATGTGGCGGCGTGTCACCCGATCCACGCATAAATCTCGCAAGAGGAAATGCACATCGAGTCAAGTTGCTCATTACAACAAACATATATATAGCCTCAAGCTCGGCCACACGAAACGCATCCAACAACGTTCCTCAATACCGGAATTGAATCAATGGTAAATACCTCTACACTGACATCCGCCACAAAGGCCCAACTGACAAAGCAATACCTACCAGCCATCCGCTGATTCTGGGTGCAACTACCCTGCTGGAGCATACTCCGATGCATTCTGCTACGCAATTTGTGCCACTTCCGACATAGTCCATATCACATTAGTCTAGACGACCTGACTTATGACAACCAGTCTGAAATAAAGTATTATACCCCAAATTCATCATATCAAACTACGAGAGAGCCACTAGGGCTACCAATTTCCAATAATCGCTAAACGATGCCGATACACTCGTATTACCACCACTGCATAGGCGGATTATGAGAACTTCTAGTCTCCATCACCCACATAACACATGAATCACTATGCCTGATTCTACACTTCCCCGTACGAATACATAACACATCGCAAACTCTTTCTTCCAATTCATTGCATAAGTTTAACTGCCAGGACTGAGTCCTTTTACCCACGTCGAGCTATGCAACTGCCAGCACTCATGAGCTTTGTTGCACCATATCTGCAAGACTCATTACTTCGAACACATACTAGGAGTTAATCGTATCCTTATCATTCTGTTCCGGTTTATTAACAAGTTTCTCCATTTACCCAATTTCCTTTCTGATTCATCTTAAATTTAATATTCTCTTTGTTGTAGAATTACAATATCTCAACTCATGTTACCACACGAGACTCATACATAAGACTACACGGTCTAAGGCTCACAGGCCGCTGAATACTCTCTCAATGTTTCCAAGAAGTACCACATTCTACAATACTTTGTTTTGAAGAACTTCCTGCGATTTTGAATTCGTTATCATTACTCCCCAACACAGATACATAGAATCCCCTCATTCACATAACATACACAAGTCTTGATTTCTTCTAACGAAACCGCCATTTTTAGCCATATACACAATCTTAAGACACATTACCGTTACAAGCAAAGTCTGGAACACCGCAAGGCCATTCTCGGGCGTCATTCACGCTTATTCAATTATAATTCAACTGTCTTATTAGACAGGACCACTCGTGCCCTGTTAGAACTCTAGCATCGTAGAACATGATTCCATACAAATGCATTTAGCTATCTTTCCTTCCTATACACCGAACATTCTTACCAGCAGCAGTTCAAACCATCCTATTAGTTCTTCATTTCTACGAAGCACCATAACCTTTATCAGAATTTCCCAACATACTTAGAGACAGAACCAACATAGCACACAACAGTGCAATCAGTTAATCAATAACAACCTCCCCAACTTGGCTCGGAGCCATACATTAAAGCACTTTTAGCCACTCATAGCATTCTTACTCAAGTGATGCCACAATGTTATAGTGAGATTAAACTCAAGTCATTTACAAGCTTGACAGAGACTCGAATCATCACAGACCTTAACTCCTCTGCAATTCTTGCATTTATTCATACTCAACATTTAAGCCTACTCTCCAGGAGACAAATATTTTTCTAAGTCCCAAATTTTTCAAAAATTTCGACAGAGTTTCCTTTGTAATTTGGCCTATCCACCTGCCAGAGAATCACCAAACCATCCTAACAATACATCCACAACTCAACAAGACATCACAATGTATTTCAACAACATTAAATCTCAATACTATACGAATCATATTATTACAATTAATACTTGAACCTGCACTACACCGGCTCGCATCATAACACATATCAAATACCCTTCAATTACACATCCGAATCCACCCACCTACATTGCATCAATCTAGTATTTCAGTACAACACCTTCCACCAGGATATACATAGCATAATCACTTTAGTCTTCCTGAGTCTAAACTCGTTTTACTACACGTAAGGCACTTTACCTTCCAACTAAGAGATATGATAAATATTCACCACGCCCATAGCTAGGGGCTACACGACAGGTTACAATAAGTATCTAACACCTGACAGCTCGTACATTATTAAGCTGTCATTTCCACAGTTAGGAACAATACCAATCACACAAAATTTCATAAGTACTTGCTCGTATAATCAGCACTTCGGTGCTCAAGCCGTAGGCAAAGATCTGGCCTCAAGTCCTCCCAACTGGCCCAACATGAACTCACGGAGATTATATCTCGCCCCTCGATCGGGGAATCACAAGCCCTCAAGGCAATTATATTACTGAGCGCCCGAAGCGTACACAGACGTGTGGAAGGAATTATTTCGAGCTTCTGAGGCCTTGAAAACCTCATTCTATGTTGCCTTGATTTACATGCACAATCCGAGCATGTAGCCGGAAAGATTTTTTGATAGAAAATATGAATTCTATGAGAAATGTGGATAAAAATGATATTAATATTGATATGGTTGACTTCGGTCAACATTTTTGGTAAACGGACCCGGACCCAAGATTGGACGGTCCCGAAAGGTCCGTAGGAAAATATGGGACTTGGATATGCGTCCGGAGTCGAATTCTGAGGCCTAGAGCCCAAGTTATGAATTTTTTCGTGAAATTGTTTTTGATGTAATTGTTAAAGGAAAATGAATTAATTGACCTTGGTATCGGGCTCGTATTTTGGTACCGATGCCCGGCACAAGTCTTAAATATTATATATGTGCTTTCTGCAAAGTTTGGTGACATTCGGATGTTGTTTGATATGTTTTGGACGTTGAGTTCCAAGTTTGAAAGTTTTGAAAACCAAAGGTATGAAAATCATGAACTTGAGGCTTGCTTTGATGAAAACGATGTGATATTGGCGATGTGATCGCACGAACAAGTTCGTAATGTGTTTTTGATGTTGTGTACAAGTTTGGTTTGGAGCCCGGGGGGCTCGGGTACAGATTTGATAGGCCGTAGGATCAAATTCTGAATTTAGCACTGCTGGTTTTTCACCCAGCTATTGGCTTCGCATTTGCGAAGAATTTTTCGCAAATGCGAAGAAGGCAGGTCAAGGCTGGGTTCGCAAATGCGAACCCTATATCGCAAATGCGATGTCTGACAGAAAACAAGCCAAGTTCGCAAATGTGAACAAAGGGTCGCAAATGCGATCCTGGCAGACCTGGGCCAGAGTTTGCAATTGCGAACTTAACCTCGCAAATGCGAGGCCTTCAGTATGTTGCCTGGCTTCGCAAAGCCTAGCTTGTTCGCAAATGCGAACATTGTTTCGCAAATGCGAAACCCCCAGCATTTGCCTTGGCTTCGCAAATGAGAACAAATGTTCGCAAATGCGAACTTTCCATCCTTAGCTTATTTTTCAAACTCCAGAAATTGGTCGGGGTTCGCAATTGAGAACCCATGTTCGCAAATGCGAAGACAGAGACCCGTAAATCACGATTTCCAGCTTCATTTTTCACATTTCACAACCCAAAAACACCCATTGGCGATTCTTCACGAACTCCCTCTTCTTCAAAACAATTGTAAGTCACTTTTTACTTAATTCTTTCAATTCCTAACAACATTAAACATGTTTTTCAATAGAAATCAAAGGTTTTCATGGTAGAATTTCTTGTTTTTGGTAGAATATAGGGTTTTTCATGAATTGGGAAATTGGACCTCGAATTGAGGTCCGATTTTGAAACAAATCATATACTTGAACTCGTGGGGGATGGGTAACCGGATTTTGGTCCGAACCCCGAGTTCCGACCATGTGGGCCCGGGGTCGAAATTTACTATTCCGGGCAAAATGTTGTAAAAGTTGTAATTGGCCTTATGAATTAGTTTGTTGAGTAGTATTGATGATATTAAATCAATTGTGTATAGATACGATTGGATTGGGGCCAAATTTGAAAGGAAAAGGCATTGCCACGGATTGAATTGTTCATAAACATTCGAGGTAAGTGTTTGTTCTATCCTAGCTTGAGGGAATAAGATTATGTGTTATGTGTTATGTGATCGAGTGCGGTGTGTCACACCTCCCTTTTTACTACCCCACTTTTGGGAAAATAATCATATAAATACGCTCGTAGGGTATACCCCGACGCTCAAATATCCGAAATGGATAAAATAACATAAGGGAAGGAGTTTTTCCAATTAAAGGACAATCGGTTCGAGATTTTATTGAGATTAATCAGAGTCGCCACTTGGGAATGATAATGGTGTCCCAAGTCACCGGTTAATGCCGAATCCGAGGAATTTTGACTCATAAAAATGTCTGCGAAGCAAAGATCCGGATAAGGAACTCTGTTAACCCGGGAGAAGGTGTTAGGCATTCCCGAGTTCCGTGGTTTTAGCACGGTCGCTCAATTGTCGTTCCTGACTCTTGCTTGACTTAATCACAGATTTTTAACAACATATAGTGCTTTTTTACATTAAGTATTATTTTTTTAGAGAATTTGCGGCACCGCGAAAACACGCCTCGAGTCATACCGCAACCAGTACGCCTATGACTTTCGGTGTATTTCAGCTTTGCCGAGATTTGGATTTGAGTCGCACCAAGTGCACACTCGTTCAATGGAAGGTATATTAAAATTGTGCCCTAAAATAGTCTATTGGCTTTCAATTGTTTTGGGTAAGACTATGGAATTAGCTAGTAGTCTTCCGAGTCTAATTGTATTAAAACATTACTAAATGGGGGCCCCACTTGTTTAAAGTCGGGCGAGGCTCATCCCAAGTTAATTTTAAAGTTCAATCCTAAGAAGCATATACTATGCTTTTCTAATCGTGTTTTTTCCCTTAACCGATTTTTACACTAAGTATTCCAGGCCCATCGGGTTTTGATATTTAATGGGGGCCTGGTCTCTTCATTCGATTAACCGGATCAGCATTAGGCCAGCCCAGGCCTTAAAGCCCAGGCAGTCTTCAGGCTTGCACTTGACCACTTCGACAGAGTTCATGACGTAGTTTAAGCCCGTTTTTATATAACAGATTCAGACTATATTGAAATAACCAAAAGCTGAAACGTAAACAAAACAATGATGTAAAATAGAATGAATTCAAAATGTTTTATTCATTAAAAGAGAAATCAGTATACAACCTATCAACAAATCATGAATCAATTATCTACTATACCCCATACTAGAGTTAAAAGACTCTTTTATGATCTCGACTTTTATTAATAAATTGATACTAACATCTACATTAGCTACTAGTTGAAAATTCTAAGGAAGAACAATTCGATTATATATGTTGCTTGAAGAACAGTTAAGTTAATTACCTATTGATCATCTAAGGCTAAAGGGAATCATGCATAGGTTTGTACAATCACACTACTGGTTTTACTGAATCAATCCTATTAGATATTACAGGTCAGGTTGATGCATTATTTAACTCTTTCCTCCCCAAATTACTCAGATTCTAACTTAGATCCACAAAATTAACTAGCTATACGAGTGATGACTTTATAAATCAGTTTTTCAAATACACAAACCCAATATCTAATCCAACTGTCTTCACGACTTAAGCATTACTAAACCACTGATTTTACTAAGATTTAAATCCTACTTACGTTTATGTACAGATTCAAGCCAGTGTAGTTAACTATGTGAGTTCATTTTTATGAAGAAGCTTACTATGAATAATTAGCGATTTTTGTAGAAAAGTGATATGCTAATTTATGTTTTAGGAGTTTTTACCTAATTAAACTAAGTGATAAGCTACTGCTACTATACTACTACTATTATACTACCTACTCTATCACTAAGCTATTACATCGTTTGTTTGATTTCTGTTTTTCAGCTACTACATACTACAACAATAAACAAATTACAATTATAAACTATAAACTATAGAACAACATGAATTTAAACTGGATCTCCATTTTTATTTCATCAGGAACGTCAATACAACATCATTCATAAGAGAAGTGTACCTGGTTTTGAAAGGAATGGAAGATGGAAAATCAACAGGGCGGTGAAAATACAGCAACAACAACAGTAACAACCAGCAGTAGCTTCAACACCTCAATCCCGAAAATCCCAGCAATACGGAGAAAAAAACAAAAACCAGTAAAAAATAGAAAAGAAAAATATATTCCAGATTTTCTCTTTGTTTTGTCTTTCTAGCTTTGAACTCTTTTCAATTCTCAAAAGAAACTCTCAAAAATTGAATTTTTTGCCGTGTATACTTCGATGTCCAGAGTGTATATCGAGTGTATACCACAGCAGGGAATTTTTTTTATTTTTCTTCTCTTCCTATTTTTCCTCTCTTTTTTCCACCCCTTTTTTCATAAATCTTCTCTTCTATTTATAGGCAAGAATTTCGAAAATTTTCAGATTTTTTATTAAAAAGAAAATATTTTTTTAATTTAAAGAAAACCCACTAATCCATGTTTTCCTCTCCTTGTTTTCTTCTTTGATTTCCTTGCCCCCACTACTTTATGTCATGTAATTATGATTATTTTTCGCGTAAAAAAATCTGAAATTTTCTTCTTGGGCCAAGGGGTTTTGGGTTGGGTAAGGGTTCTTAGCATTGGACTTGTAACTTAATTTGCAAGATGGCCCAATCCAAATTTTTTCCATTTTGTTCTTCTCCATTATTCAATTTCCTAATTAATAAAGCCCAAAATACTAAGATTAATTTATAAAAACTAAAATTATCTTGAAATACTAATCTCATAATAATAATTGTCACCTAATTTTAAATGGTAATTAAAATACAATCACACAATTTGGACATTAAAGGCTAAAATGCAAAAGATGCCTATTTTTTGTGATTTTCATTTTTGTATGATAAAATTAATTACTCCTAATTGTAGAATTAAATCCTAAATGCAAATGCGATATATATATATATATATATATATATATATATATATATATATATATATATATATATATATATATATATATATATATATATATATATATATATATATATATATATATATATATATATATATATATATATATATTGTCATTATTTTTTAAAAATGACACTAAATTCACAACAATTGCAAACAACACAAAACTCTTTTATTTTGAATTTTTGGGAGTAATTCTCATATAGGGCAAAAATCACGTGCTCACAACTGGCACTCCATGGAGAAAACACGAAGTGTTTCTGTGCAAAGACAAGTGAGCGGATACGAGCGATTTTTGCCCATTTGAGCACTCCGTGAGAAGCATTTTTTTTTTCAAAATTTTGACCGAACCTTTGCTTCAAGAGGTTTCCTACATATCCCTGGCTAAAAGGGAATCAGGTCAATGTAGTTCGGAAAATTTTGGTAGCTGGCACTACCAATGAAACTACGATTTTTTGCTGTTACTGTTGCTGCTATTGCGGTTACTGCTTGCTGACTTCCTTATTACACCAGGGGGAATGTAAAATGAAGAAGTTATTCTAAGCTATGATTCTACAATTACAATTATTCCTATCCTAGCTTTTGTTTGCTTCTCCTCGTCTCTTTTTTCTTTGATTTTTTGAGATGCTGACTCTCCTTTTTTTTGTTGATTTTCTTTCTTGTTTTCCTCTTCTTTTTTTTTTGATTTTCAATGGTACTTCTTGCTCTCGAGCCGAACCTGCTCAAAACAAAACAGCAAACTACTTTTTTTTTCTTTTTCTGCCCCAGTGTGGGCTTTTAGCTATATAAACCATGATGTGCATAAATATATTCCCGTATTTGAAGCGTGGGCGCCTAAGCTATGATCCTACAATTACAATTGTTCCTAATCTAGCTTTTGCTCTTCTTCCCTTTTCGGTGATGCAGACTCTCTTTTTTGTTGATTTTCTTTGATGCTGACTCTCTTTTTTGTTGATTTTCTTTTCTTGGTTTTTCCTCTCTTTTTTGATTTTCAATGGTACTTCTTATCCTCGAGCTGAAACCTGCTCAAAACAAAACAACAAACTATTTTTTTTATTCTGCCCAGTGTGGGCTTTTAGCTATATAAACCATAACGTGCAGAAATGTATTCCCGTATTTGAAGGTGGGCACCTAACAGAAATTAAACGTGCAATGCGATGCAGAAAAGTATTCCCGTATTTAAGGGTGGACACCTAACAGAAATTAAACGTGCAATGCGATGCAGAAAAGTATTCCCGTATTCAAAGGTGGGCACCTAACAAAAATTAAACGTGCAATGCGATGCGGAAAAGTATTCCCGTATTCGAAGATGGACACCTAACACAAATTAAACGTGCAGTGCGATGCAAAAAAGTATTCCCGTATTCGAAGCGTGGGCACCTAACGAATTTAAACGTGCAGTGCGATGCGTAAAAGTATTCCCGTATTCGAAGCGTGGGCACCTAACGTAAATTAAACGTGCAATGTGATGCGGAAAAGTATTCGCGTATTCGAAGGTGGGCACCTAACGGAATTTAAACGTGCAATGCGATGCAGAAAAGTATTCCCGTATTTGAAGGTGGGCACCTAACGTAAATTAAACGTGCAATGCGATGCGTAAATGTATTCCCGTATTCGAGGTGGGCACCTAACGTAAATTAAACGTGCAAATGCGATGCGTAAAAGTATTCCCGTATTCGAGGGTGGGCACCTAACGAAATTAAACGTGCAATGCGATGCAAGAAAGTATTCCCGTATTCGAGGGTGGGCACCTAACGAATTTAAACGTGCAATGCGATGCGTAAAAGTATTCCCGTATTCGAAGGTGGGCACCTAACGTAAATTAAACGTGCAACGCGATGCGAAAAATATTCCCGTGTTCGAAGGGTGGGCACCTAACGTAAATTAAACGTGCAATGCGATGCAAAAAAGTATTCCCGTATTCGAAGCTTGGCACCTAACGTAAATTAAACGTGCAAATGCGATGCGTAAAAGTATTCCCGTATTCGAAGCGTGGGCACCTAACGTAAATTAAACGTGCAACGCGATGCGAAAAGTATTCCCGTATTCGAACGTGGGCACCTAACGTAATTTAAACGTGCAATGCAATGCAGAAAAGTATTCCCGTATTTGAAGGTGGGCACCTAACGTAAATTAAACGTGCAATGCAAAATGCAGAAAAGTATTCCCGTATTAGATGGTGGGCACCTAACAGAAATTAAATTGCCATTCCATGCAGAAGAATATTCCCGTATTCGAAGGTGGGCACCTAACATAAATTAAACGTGCAATGCGATGCAAAAAAATATTCCCGTATTCGAAGGTGGGCACCTAACAGAAATTAAACGTCCAATGCGATGCAGAAAAGTATTCCCGTATTCGAAGGTGGGCACCTAACAGAATTTAAACGTGCAATGCGATGCAGAAAAATATTCCCGTATTCGAGGGTGGGCACCTAACAGAATTTAAACGTGCAATGCGATGCAGAAAAGCATTCCCGTATTTGAAGGTGGGCGCCTAACAGTAAATTAAACGTGCAATGCGATGCAGAAAAGTATTCCCGTATTCGAAGGTGGGCACCTAACAGAAATTAAACGTGCAATGCGATGTAGAAAAGTATTCCCGTATTCGAAGGTGGGCACCTAACAGAAATTAAACGTGCAATGCGATGCAGAAAAATATTCCCGTATTTGATGGTGGCCACCTAACAGAAATTAAACGTGCAATGCGATGCAGAAAAATATTCCCGTAGCCTGAGGACTGGGGAGTGGATTTTAAAAGATGTTACCTTCCTCTTTTTGGTATTTTCTTTTACCAATTATCTCTTGCCTGTGAATTTCTCCACTTATTGGCGAACTTCTCTTTTTGGTGTTTTCTATTTTCCACATTGGTCACATTCACTTTAAAGTGATTAGTGATAATTTGTTCCTGCATGAAACAGAACTTATTAGATATAAACTGCTGGCAACTGGCATCTGCCGTCCCTGCTTCTTATTGCTTTCTTCTTTTTGCTTTTCTCATGTTGTGTAGCTTTCAACTGCTTATCCCTTGCAGACTCTTTTTGTATTTTCTCATTTTTTCCATTTTTGTTTTGTTTTCTTTTCCTTTGGCCATATTTGCCAAGCTTCCTTATTTCCTTCCCAATTCTTCCTTCTTTCTGACCCAGCGTTGTTTCAGCTTTCGTTATCAGGAGCTGGTAGTTAGCTCTCAAAAGGTAAACAATGAAATGCAGAAAAATAAAAGAAAGGTAAGGGCGTTTTGGAGAGATGATAGAACTTATCTGGGTATTTGCCGGCTGATTCCGCTGACCATGCCATGTATTTAAACTCTGACCCAGTTCGTTCCAATCATTATTCTGTCTCCGAATTATTTCCAGCCCAAACCGATACTGTTTTTTTTTTGTTGCCTTTTCTCTTTTCTGGTAGTCCTCACGATCGCCCTATGGTGCCTCGAAAGGTTTTCACCAATAAGACTCTCTCATTTATTCTCTCAACCTCACAGTCGTCTCATAGTGCCGGTTAAGGTTTTCACTGATGAGACTCTCTCATTTTATTTCTCTCAAACTCACAATCGCCTCACGGTGCCGGTTAAGGTTTTCACCGATGAGACTCTCTTATTATTTTTTTTTTCATATTCATTTTTCCTTCTTGTATTTTGTTTTCTGTACCACGGGTATTATCCGATGTCTCGCTCATCCTTCATTGCATTTGTTATCATTTCGGAATTGATCAGAAGGTCTTTCTTTGGACCGTAACGTGGCTTTTGGATGGGTTAAGAAAGAAAGGTACAAAGGCTCAAAATCTCACGAGGGTTCAAAGATATTTACAACTCTCGGAATTATTAAACATAACTTCTGCCCCAGTTTCAATATGTGGGGAATTTTTGGATTTTTTTCTTTATTATGACTGAACCTCAGAGAGGCTGCCTACGTACCCTTTCGGGATCAAGTCAGACGTAGTTCATACAACGTCATTAGTTAGATGGATTTCTTTTTGACTTTTTCCCGATTTCTTTGTCTTTTTTTTTTCATTCGGTCATCACTTTCCATTTTGTCAATTTTAACCTTCGTTTTCCTTATTGCGCTCTAAGCGATTCCGAGAGAGGGGTATGAAAGAATATATTCATTAAGGCTCAAAGGGGGTGTCAATAGATAAAGTGTTTGGATAGAGAATAAAACGCCTTCGTCATTTCAATTCCAAAATCACAACAAAATATAAAACATACAATTGAAAAGGAATCATACATAGTATCTTTTGACTGCATCTGAATTGATAGCAGTCTCTTCGCACTTTCCTTCAATATCTGTTAAATATAATACCCCATTGGACAACACCCGTGATACTACAAATGGTCCCTGCCAATTTGGCTCAAATTTGCCCTTTGCCTCGGCCCAATACGGTAAGATACGCATCGCAACCAAAATGAGCCTATGCCTATTGGAAGCTGTTGGCTCTATCGGACCAATAACATCTATGCTCCTGTTTCAAAGCAAAGAAAAATATGGTAGTTTAAATGCGGTGGTTGGTTGTGGCCTTGAACTTTGATGGCGACTGCTTTCCACTCGAGTGCCTTGCCTGTTCACCGAATATCCATTTTTACTTCTTCTTTGTTCAAAATCCACCTCTCTTTAGGTATGTATATTGTTCCTTTCTTGACGGATCCCACAAACTTCGATCTCGATTCCTTTGATGACTCCACTTGACAACCTTGGGTGTTTCTTGACTAACTCTTAGAAGATATACCCCCTCTCTGTTCGAACCCCGTACTTCCATTTGTTATATTTTCCCTGAGTTGGCACCTTGCCGACCCTTGTGTCTTGCATGATCCCCAAACATTTTAATTTCATTGCACATGTTGCTCTTTTGGCTTAAATCACTGGCCTTGTCATTCCCTGACTTACGACAATTGTCGTGTTGGCTAAATCCCATCTTGTGCGATTGGAAAGCTTGGTGGAAATTTTTGAAATCATTTCAATACTTGTTATGACCTGACTGACTCGATAAGAAGGAGGGTAAAACAAAGTGTGAAGAATAAAGAGAAAGGAAAATATAATTCCTAACAACAAACCTACAGATGAATGACCTAACGGATTTTGAATACCGACTCTAGCGACCTTGACATGCACTTTTGGCCTTCTCCGTATAGCAAAGTTGATGTTCAACTCTTGTTGCAAAGTTCTGCTGTGAAACCGGTCTTCAATACTTCATTTCTTTGATCCTGATCCTTAGTCGACTTGCAGCGCCCGTAGGATTTTCACCAACAAGCCTCTCTCATTTGATCTTTCTTTCTCTCAACTCACCGTTGCCTTACGGTGCCCGTGCGGGTTTTCACCGATAAGACTCTCTCATTTTGACTTCTCTCATCTTGGAGTCTCGTGGTGGTTTGAGTTCTTCATTCTTCTTTATTCGGACTGGAGTGTTGCCCCTGATGTGATTCACGTTTGCTCGTTTGACTCGGCATTTCTTGAAGATTGATCGGAAGGTCTTCCTTTGGACCGTAATGCAGGCTTTTGGATGGGGTTTAGAAAAAGGATATAAAGGCTCAAAATTATTTCAATGTGGTTTAAATATTACAACTTTCGGAATCTTATTTCTTCAACTACCATAACTTCTGCCCCAGTTTCCTTCTTGGGGGATTTTTTTGGATTTTTCCTTTATTGTGACTGAACCTCAGTGAGGCTGCCTACGTACCCCTTCGGGATCAAGTCAGACGTAGTTCAGACTACAAGACCGCTTCCTTGTTGCGATTTGACTTCTCCCGATTTTTCTTTTTTTTTTCGTTTTCTTTTCTTTCTCTTTTTTGTTTTTTTTTTCTGTTCTCTTTTTTTTTCTTTTGTTTCTCGCTCAATCCTCAATTTTTGTTGTTGATTCCGAAAGAGGGATAAGAAAGAAAATATAATATGTCTCAAAGGGGTAGCAATAGACGAAGTGTTTGGATAGCAGAACGAAATGTCTTCGTCATTCCAATCTTCAAAACCTACCAAGTACAAACTACATAGTTTAAACACCTTTGATTAATTCACATATTTGTCTTGACGATTCTCAGTGCCATTGGGCAACAATCTCGATACCACGAATGGTTCCTTAGCTTTGGGGTATTTTTGCCTTTGGCTTTAAACTGATGATGCATTTCCAAGGCATTTCTTTATGTTGCGCTTTCCCCAATGTTCACTTGATTCCGGCTTTCTTCCGAGTATCATTACATCTTCAACATTGTTTCATTAACTTTTTAAAATCAGGCTTAGAATTATGTGCATGTCATGTTGCTAAAACCAGTATGAGAAGAATTGCAAAGTGACCAGAAATGGAATGACTAGGAATGATGGGAAACAAAGAGTTGTATTAAACTGATGGGTTGAAACAACAAGATGAACAACAAAATGAATAGACTAGACTAGAATTACAAACTTAGACGGCACTAAACAATTTTTATTACTAAACAAAGCAACGTGAAAGATATAAAGGTTTTGACTCTCAAGACAACGTCCGGATTACAACCCCTGAAATAACCCGGGCAACAGAGATGACACCAAAATAAACCACCAAAACTCCAGGAGGTGGAGCGCCTTCCCAATTGACAAGCATGACATCTTAGCCACTGTATTCTGCATTAAGATCGCTTTCTATTTAAATATCCTCAACTTCAATGGACAGCTTCCCAAGAAGAATCTCTTCACCCTCGTCATCGGGCATCATCTCCACAAAATGTGCAACGTTACGTGCAGGTAGAGGATTCTGTGTAATGTTCAGGGTGCCAGTGTCTTGGACCGCAATCATTCCTGCCTGAATCATTCTTTCTATTTCCTCTTTCAAATTCCAACATCTTTCAACATCACGCCCCTGAGCATTGGAGTGGTATACACATCGTGCAGCAGGATCGAAGCTTCTTGCAAGAGGATTTGGAATACATCTGGCGAGCGGCTTAATCAAGCCAACATGATTCAACCTTTCGAACATACTCGCATAAGATTCTTTGATAGGGGTGAAAGCCTTTTCTCGCTTCAGGAACCTTTCCTCCCTAAACGCCTTGTTTGGCTTGAAACTTGACCTAGGGGGTTTCCGGTATGTTTGTGGGGGTTGGTAGGCTTTTTGTGGAATTGGGTACATGGAAGGTGAAGTACGATTTTGGGTGCCCTGGGGAGAGTAGTGGTGTTGGGGACGGAAGTAGTGTTGGGAAAGCATAGCTGGGGGACGAGTAATTGAGCTACTCGAGTGGCTAGAAAGGCTGCGATAGGCAGGTATATTTGGCATCGGATTCAGTGTAAGGACCGGGTCCATGAAACTAGGTGGTGGTGGGGGTGGTGCTTTTCCATCCATCCATGCCCGATACATTTCAGCCACGTGTTGTCTTAATATTTTGACTTCTTCTACTAACATGTGGTTCCGTTCAACCAGCTGTTGTCGGGTACCGGTACCAACCCACTCAGTCTTGAGATTCTCTGCCATTGTCCTCTGACCTTGTATTATAGGGAAAAGTTATTTTGGGAACCACAACCAACCACCTTTCTGAAAATGGACACAACAAAACGAAGCCAGCATGTCAGCATTAAAGTATCCCGCTTATTGATCATTCTTTTTTTTCTATTTTCTTTTCTTTTTCCCTTTTTGTGGTTTTTTCATTTTTCCTCTTTTTTTTCTTTTGTAGTTTTTTTTCATTTTTTTTTATTATGGAAATGGTCGAATCCTATGTGGATTGCCTACGTATCATGACCCCGCATGAATCAGACCGAGCGTAGTTCTTGCAAATTAATGCAAGAAATAAAGAGATGTTTATTTGATTTTTTTGATTTTTTTTTCTTTGAAGGAAAATTATAGAAGCCGACTCCAACTACAAACTTGTGTAGGAGATTTCTACAAGAATAAGAATATTTTTGGTGTCAATTATGACTATTTCTACAAAATTGGCCATATAATGGCTTATTTGACAAAATGACTATTTTTGCAAAATTTATTTAAGAAAGATAAACTAGAAATTTTCTTATCCTGTGGCTCATGGGGCATCGTTCGGCATCACCATAAACCAACACAAGACTATTTTCATAAATTGGCCATATAATGGCTTATTTAGACAAAGTGGCTCTTTTTTCAAATTTTTTTATCCCGGGGGCCTATGGGGCATCGTTCAGCACCGACACAGGCCAACACAAGACTGAGGAAGTTAAAATGCAAAAATGTGGCTATTTCAGCAAAAACCCGGCCATGTAGTGGCTTATTTGATAAAGTGGATATTTTTTGAAAAGTTGAGCAATGACTCAAACTTAATTTTGCGGATACAGCCTTTCGACATTTCCGCGAGGGAACATTTCAAGGTTGTGTCCAAAATTATTTACAAACGACTCGAAGTGGCTATTCTTGCAAAAACAGCCTTCCAGCGTCCTTTTGAGGGACATTCGACTTATTTTAAGCAAGAATAGCATCACCCGACTTATTTATAACAAAATAAACAAAATTTGACATTTTTTTATTATTTTTGCAAAAGGGGTGTGAACCCGGACTTGATTTTGCGGCTATGGCCTTGCAACATTTCCACAAGGAATATTTCAAGGCTATGCATGCAAATTATTAGAAATGATTCAAAGTGGCCTTTTTGCAAAAACAGCCTTCCGGCGTCCTTTCGGAACATTCGGCTATTTTAAAAAACGGCATCACTTTGATTTTATTGACAAAAACACACACATTGTTTTTTGATTTTTTGAAAGGGGTGGTTGGACCCGATGAAGGTTGCCTACGTATCCCACCTAACGGCGAGAATCAAACCTCCGTAGTTCGGTCAGATTAATTGACCAATTATTTCAACAAAACTGTTCTACCTATTTTTTTCAAATTTTCTAATTTTCCGGATACCTATTTTCTATAACTCTTATTTTCCTCTTTTTTTTTTTCAACAATTTTCTACCCTCGGGATTTCCGCCGGTCCGCATAACGATCAAGGACAATAAAAATGCAACACATAACATGCTCGGTCTTTTTCAATACCGGGTCACTTGTCCTAGACGGACCCAACCCCTGTGTTGAGTCCCCTAAGTCAAATATGATGCAAATAATCGTCCTAGACCTATGTTCAAAAATCTTACGGTTTCATAGAGTGCTAGACCGTGTACCCGAGCGGACAACTCGAATCGAGGAGGGGGCTACGTACCGGTGACCCGCGGAGTCAATCGGCTTTGTAACTTATCCGGCCTCTGTTTTCTTAATTTAAGGTGACTTTAACGGAAAGGGGAGTCTCAACCAGTAAGCACATCCCCGGGGGTGAAGAGAGAAAGGTTTTCGGCACAATTTTATATACAATCCACATAATATCAAAGCGATAAAGCACATAGCATGTTGTTCAAATCATATAATGAAGTCAAATAATAACGCGAACGGCAATTCTAAGGAGCTCGAGTTCTTAAACCCCGAAACCGAGGTTCGAGGTTGGGATCCCCAGCAGAGTCGCCAGAGCTGTCACACCTCCCTTTTTACTACCCCACTTTTGGGAAAATAAGCATATAAATACGCTCGTAGGGTATACCCCGACGCTCAAATATCCGAAATGGATAAAATAACGTAAGGGAAGGAGTTTTTCCAATTAAAGGACAATCGGTTCGGGATTTTATTGAGATTAATCAGAGTCGCCACTTGGGAATGATAATGGTGTCCCAAGTCACCGGTTAATCCCGAATCCGAGGAATTTTGACTCATAAAAATGTCTGCGAAGCAAAGATCCGGATAAGGAACTCTATTAACCCGGGAGAAGGTGTTAGGCATTCCCGAGTTCCGTGGTTTTAGCACGGTCGCTCAATTGTCATTCCTGACTCTTGCTTGACTTAATCACAGATATTTAACAACATATAGTGCTTTTTTACATTAAGTATTATTTTTTAGAGAATTTGCGGCATCGCGAAAACACGCCTCGAGTCATACCGCAACCAGTACGCCTATGACTTTCGGTGTATTTCAACTTTGCCGAGATTTGGATTTGAGTCGCACCAAGTGCACACTCGTTCAATGGAAGGTATATTAAAATTGTGCCCTAAAATAGTCTATCGGCTTTCAATTGTTTTGGGTAAGACTATGGAATTAGCTAGTAGTCTTCCGAGTCTAATTGTATTAAAACATTACTAAATGGGGGCCTCGCTTGTTTAAAGTCGGGCGAGGCTCATCCCAAGTTAATTTTAAAGTTCAATCCTAAGAAGTATATACTATGCTTTTCTAATCGTGTTTTTTCCCTTAACCGATTTTTACACTAAGTATTCCAGGCCCATCGGGTTTTGATATTTAATGGGGGCCTGGTCTCTTCATTCGATTAACCGGATCAACATTGGGCCAGCCCGGGCCTTAAAGCCCAGGCAGTCTTCAGGCTTGCACTTGACCACTTCGACAGAGTTCATGACGCAGTTTAAGCCCGTTTTTATATAACATATTCAGACTATATTGAAATAACCAAAAGCTGAAACGTAAACAAAACAATGATGTAAAATAGAATGAATTCAAAATGTTTTATTCATTAAAAGAGAAATCAATATACAACCTATCAACAAATCATGAATCAATTATCTACTATACCCCAGACTAGAGTTAAAAGACTCTTTTATGATCTCGACTTTTATTAATAAATTGATACTAACATCTACATTAGCTACTAGTTGAAAATTCTAAGGAAGAACAATTCGATTATATATGTTGCTTGAAGAACAGTTAAGTTAATTACCTATTGATCATCTAAGGCTAAAGGGAATCATGCATAGGTTTGTACAATCACACTACCGGTTTTACTGAATCAATCCTATTAGATATTACATGTCAGGTTGATGCATTATTTAACTCTTTCCTCCCCAAATTACTCAGATTCGAACTTAGATCCACAAAATTAACTAGCTATACGAGTGATAACTTTATAAATCAGTTTTTCAAATACACAAACCCAATATCTAATCCAACTGTCTTCACGACTTAAGCATTACTAAACCACTGATTTTACTAAGATTTAAATCCTACTTACGTTTATGTACATATTCAAGCCAGTGTAGTTAACTATGTGAGTTCATTTTTATGAAGAAGCTTACTATGAATAATTAGCGATTTTTGTAGAAAAGTGATATGCTAATTTATGTTTTAGGAGTTTTTACCTAATTAAACTAAGTGATAAGCTATTGCTACTATACTACTACTATTATACTACCTACTCTATCACTAAGCTATTACATCGTTTGTTTGATTTCTGTTTTTCAGCTACTACATACTACAACAATAAACAAATTACAATTATAAACTATAAACTATAGAACAACATGAATTTAAACTGGATCTCCATTTTTATTTCATAAGGAACGTCAATACAGCATCATTCATAAGAGAAGTGTACCTGGTTTTGAAAGGAATGGAAGATGGAAAATCAACAGGGCGGTGAAAATACAGCAACAACAGCAGTAACAACCAGCAGTAGCTTCAACACCTAAATCCTGAAAACTCCAGCAATACGGAGAAAAAAAAAACAGTAAAAAATAGAAAAGAAAAATATATTCCAGATTTTCTCTTTGTTTTGTCTTTCTAGCTTTGAACTCTTTTCAATTCTCAAACGAAACTCTCAAAAATTGAATTTTTTGCCGTGTATACTTCTGTGTCCAGAGTGTATATCGAGTGTATACCACAGCAGAGATTTTTTTTTATTTTTCTTCTCTTCCTATTTTTCCTCTC
Organism: Nicotiana noctiflora; assembly: GCA_032618575.1. Lineage (NCBI taxonomy): Eukaryota > Viridiplantae > Streptophyta > Magnoliopsida > Solanales > Solanaceae > Nicotiana > Nicotiana noctiflora. The sequence continues at coordinate 196,263 of JASVEL010011114.1, forward strand.
TTTTTTCCACCCCTTTTTTCATGAATCTTCTCTTCTATTTATAGGCAAGAATTTCGAAAATTTTCAGATTTTTTATTAAAAAGAAAATATTTTTTTAATTTAAAGAAAACCCGCTAATCCATGTTTTCCTCTCCTTGTTTTCTTCCTTGATTTCCTTGCCCCCCACTACTTTATGTCATGTAATTATGATTATTTTTTGCTAAAAAAATCTGAAATTTTCTTCTTGGGCCAAGGGGTTTTGGGTTGGGTAAGGGTTCTTAGGATTGGACTTGTAACTTAATTTGCAAGATGGCCCAATCCAAATTTTTTCCATTTTGTTCTTCTCCATTAATCAACTTCCAAATTAATAAAGCCCAAAATACTAAGATTAATTTATAAAAACTAAAATTATCTTGAAATACTAATCTCATAATAATAATTGTCACCTAATTTTAAATGGTAATTAAAATACAATCACACAATTTGAACATTAAAGGCTAAAATGCAAAAGATGCCTATTTTTTGTGATTTTCATTTTTGTAAGATAAAATTAATTACTCCTAATTGTAGAATTAAATCCTAAATGCAAATGCGATATATATATATATATATATATATATATATATATATATATATATATATATATATATATATATATATATATTGTCATTATTTTTTTAAAAATGACACTAAATTCACAACAATTGCAAACAACACAAAACTCTTTTATTTTGAATTTTTGGGAGTAATTCTCATATAGGGCAAAAATCACGTGCTCACACCTCCGAATTTTCCTCTACGAGCATCCATATTCTGGCGTCTAGCATGACCGTGAGTCGTTGTTAATACTTGTTGTGGGACATATTTGAATATAAATTGTTGAACCCTTGCCGGGTTGTAGAAGTGTTATTGTTCTCCCTTGTCGAGACTTGTTGTGAAGATGATTGTTGATTGCCCTTGTTGGGACGGTTTATGATTTACTGTTTCATTCTTTGCCCTTAACTGTGATTGTTATTTGGGTGAGGAAGAGTGATAATGCACGAAGGGTGATGCCGTGCCTTGATTTATTATTTATGCACGAAGGTTAATGCCGTGCCATGTTTTATTGATTATGCACGAAGATTAATGCCGTGCCATATTTTATTATTTATGCATGAAGGTTAATGCCGTGCCATGTTTTATTGATTATGCACGAAGGATCATGTCGTGCCTTGTTATCGAACCATGTACGAAGGATCATGCCGTACTATGGATGTGAGGATGAGAGTAAAAGCACGAAGGGTGATGCCGTGCACTTTATTTGCTTATTTGGTGAGGATGAGAGTAAAAGCACGAAGGGTGATGCCGTGCAACTACTTGCTATTCCTTGACTTGATATTACATGTGTTTCCATTATACATTGTTTTCCTTGTGAACTTATTAACTGTTGTTAATTGTTGAGTTCTTTTGAGATATTCCTTATTGTGTTATTACTTGGTTAATTCTTGTTATTTGTGGTATACATATATATGGAACTGCACAGGTTTATGTGGGTGTCTGGTCCTAGGCTTGTCACTACTTCGCCGGATAGGCCAGGCACTTACCAACACATGGGGTCGGTTGTGCTGATACTACACTTCTGTGCGTTTTTGCACAGGTCCAGGTTACGATCATGAGCAGCAGCAGTAAATCTTTTGCGTGGGAGTTGAACACTTTAAGACCGAGGTAGCTTGCAGGTGTCCGCAGGCCCGGCGTCTCTCTCTTTACTTATGTTACTAGCTGTAGTCTCTTTGTTCCGAGACAAACAGATTATGTTATATTTCTTTCATACTTTTATGTGTAGTATTCAGTAGTAGTTCGTGAGTTGGTGACTCCACATCTTGGGTAGAGGATTTCAGTATGGTTTTACCTTGAAACTGCTTAGTACTATTTCGATAAAGTCTTCCGCACTTATTTAATTAAAGTTATGGTGTGTTGATTAATTAATTATGAAATTTTATTAAAAACAGGAAAGTATGAATACAGTGGCTTGCCTAGCTACCACGAGTAGGCGCCATCACGATCCCGAATGTTGGGGGAAAAATCCGGGTCGTGACAAGTTGGTATCAGAGCTCTAGGTTACATAGGTCTCACCACTCACGAACAAGCTTAGTAGAGTATGAGAGGTAGGTACGGAGACGTCTGTACTTTTCCTCCAGAGTCTATTGAGTTAGGAAAGAGTCTCCTATTTTTTCTTTCTTGTCGTGCGACTTGTTCCCCAAATACTGATTGAAGTTCTATTCTGTCCTTTCGCAGATGGTGAGGACACGCGCTTCTTCGTCCGCTGATCAGCAGTCTGAGCCCCAGGCAGCTCCCATGAGGGGCATGGGCCGAGGCCGTATCGCAGGCCGTGGTAGGGGCAGAGCTCAGCCCCATGCAGCTATTCCAGAGGTGGAGCCTCATGTTGAGATTGGCAATGAGGTTTCAGTCCCAGCAGCTCTAGGGGGCCCAGCTCAGGTCCCGGAGAGGCTTTATTTACCCCGGATCTTCGGGAGGCTTTGGTCAGGATAGCGGGATTTATGGACAGCATTGCCAGAGAAGGCTTATTATCAGTTGCACCAGCCGCTTCTCAGGCTGGAGGAGGGGCCCAGACTCCTATTGCTCGTACTCCGGAGCTAGTAGCTCCTCAGCCTCAGGCACCAGTGGTTCAGCCAGTTGTGGCCACTCAGTCAGGTACCACGGCTCATGCCGGAGACGGAGCGGCCATGACTTCCGATTCTTTATGGAGACTTGATCGGTTCTCCAAGCTGTTTACCACTACTTTCAGCTGAGCCACATCAGAGGATCCTCATGATTTCTTATTCAGCTGCCACGAGATTCTCAAGACTTTGGGGATTGTGGAGTCCAATGGGGTTGACTTCTGTACATTTAGGCTTTAAGGATCCGCCAAGACTTGGTGGAGGGATTATTGCTTGACTCGACCAGCAGGGTCCCCAGCTCTATCATGGGATCAGTTTGCAGAGCTATTTCTGGAGAAGTTTCTCCCTGCTACTCAGCGAGATGCACTTTGGAGGCAGTTTGAGCGCCTCCATCAGGGCACTATGACGGTCACACAGTATGAGACGAGATTTGTCGATTTGGCTCGTCATGCAGTGGTGATACTTCCCACAGAGCGGGAGAGGGTCCGCAGGTTTATAGATAGGCTTAATCAGCCAATTAGACTCCAGATGGCTATGGGCGTGGGGAGTGACATATCATTTCAGGAGGCAGCTAATGCAGCACGCAGAGTTGAGATGGCTCTTGCTAGGGGAGGCGGTTATTCTTCAGATAAAAGGCCTCGTCATTCAGGCAGGTTTAGTGGTTCTTCCTCTGGTGGCAGAGAATCCTTTGATAGAGGCCAGTCTTCCAGGCCTTTTCATTCCGCCCTTCAGGCTTCGCAGGGTGGACCAGGTGATCGTGGTTTTCGTGGGCATTATTCAAACCAACCTCCTATTAATGCTCAGCCTCTTTAGAGTGTTCGTGGAGGCCATTCAGGTCATCAGGGCCAACAGCCCTATCAGTCTAAGAGTTGCTATAGTTGTGGTGTCCCAGGTCATTTTATCAGGTATTGCCCTCTAGCAGCGGGCAACTCTAAGCAGTGAGGTCCTCGTCCTATGATTCAGGCCCCAGCTGACCCTCAGCCTGCCCAGCCAGCCGCAGGCGGGGGTAGAGATTATAGAGGTAGAGGTCGAGACCGTAGAGGTGGAGACCGTCCAGCCAGAGGTAGAGGTCAGCCAGTTGATGACCGTCCTAGAGATGTAGATTAGAGGGGAGGTGCTGATCCCCAATTCTGTGCTTTACCAGCTAGGCCAGAGGCAGAGGCATCAGACGCCGTGATTACAAGTACCATTCTCGTTTGTGACAGAGGTGCTTCAGTATTATTTGACCCTAGGTCTACATATCCATATGTGTCTTCCTACTTTACACCGTATTTGGCCGTACCTAGCTGTGTTCTAGATATTTCAATTTTTGTGTCTACACCGGTGGGTGACTCCATTGTAGTCGACCGGGTGCATCGTTCGTGCGTAGTTATATTTGGGGGTCTTGAGACCCGTGTTGATCCGTTGCTTTTGGATATGGTGGATTTTGATGTCATATTGGGGATGGACTGGTTAACCCATACCATGCTATTCTAGATTGTCATGCTAAGACTGTGACCTTAGCCTTGCCAGAATCACCCCGATTAGAGTGGAAAGGTACCTCAAGCCACTCCGTTCGCACTGTTATTTCCTATGCTAAGGCTCGACGCATGGTCGAGAAGGGGTGTCTAGCTTATCTGGCTTATGTTCGTGATTCCAGCGCAGAGGTTCCTTCCATTGAGTCAGTCCCTATTGTATGGGAGTTTCCTGAGGTTTTTCCTTCAGACCTGCCGGGCATGCCACCCGACAGGGATATTGATTTCTGTATTGATCTGGCACCGGGCACTCAGCCCATCTCTATTCCACCCTATCGTATGGCCCCGCCGGAATTAAAAGAGTTGAAAGATCAATTACAAGACCTTCTTGAGAAAGGCTTTATCAGGCCCAGTGTTCCCCCTGGGGAGCACCTGTATTATTTGGAAAGAATAAAGATGGCTCGATGCGGATGTGTATTGATTACCGGCAATTGAACAAAGTGACAATAAAGGATAAGTATCCACTGCCGAGAATTGATGATTTATTTGACCAGCTCCAGGGAGCGAGGGTATTCTCAAAGATAGACTTGAGGTCAGGCTACCATCAGCTGAAGATCAGGGCGGCTGACATTCTTAAGACAGCCTTTCGCACTAGATACGGGCATTATGAATTCTTGGTCATGTCCTTCGGGTTGACCAATGCCCCATCAGCGTTCATGGAGTTGATGAATCGGGTGTTCAGGCCTTATTTAGATCCGTTCGTGATAGTCTTTATAGATGACATCCTGGTATACTCCCGCAGCCAGGAAGAGCACGAGCAGCACCTCAGAGTGGTTCTTTAGACTCTGAAGAATAATCACCTATATGCCAAATTTTCGAAATATGAGTTCTGGTTGAGTTTGATGGCATTTCTAGGTCATATCGTATCAGTGGAAGGTATTCAGGTGGACCCAAAAAAGATTGAGGCAGTCCAGAATTGGCCTCGACCAGCTTCAGTGACTGAGATCCGGAGTTTCTTGGGGTTAGCATGTTACTACCGTCGATTTGTAGAGGGGTTTTCTTCTATTGCAGCCCCGATGACCAGGTTGACCCAGAAGGGTGTCCAGTTTCAGTGGTCAGAGGAGTGTGAGGCGAGCTTTCAGAAGCTCAAGACAGCCTTGACCACCGCACTAGTGTTGATACTACCTACGGGTGCAGGGCCTTATACAGTTTATTGTGACGCATCTCGTACAGGACTTGGAGCGGTGTTGATGCAGGATGGTAAGGTTTTCGCTTATGCTTCGAGGCAGTTAAAAATATATGAGAAGAAGTATCCAGTTCATGATCTTGAGTTAGCAGCAGTGGTTCATGCCTTAAAGATCTGGAGGCATTATCTATATGGTGTGACATGTGAGGTGTACACTGATCACAAAAGCCTACAGTACTTGTTCAAACAGAAGGAGTTGAATCTACGACAACGGAGATGGTTAGAGTTGCTAAAAGACTATGATATTACTATATTATATCACCCAGGTAAGGCCAATGTGGTGGCCGATGCATTGAGTAGAAAGTCCGCCAGCATGGGTAGTCTTGCATTCATTCCGGTCAGTCAGAGACCATTAGCACTAGATGTCCAGGCCTTAGCCAACCGGTTCGTGAGATTAGACATTTCTGAGCCTAGTAGGGTGTTAGCCTGCACGGTCGCTCGTTCTTCTTTATTAGAGCGTATCCGTGAGAGGCAATTTGATGATCCTCATTTGCGTGATTTGAGAGGTACAGTACAGCGGGGAGGTGCCACAAAGGTAAATCTAGATGATGATGGGGTATTGAGATTGTAGGGTCAAGTTTGTGTGCCCAATGTCGAAGGGATTCGAGAGTTAATCTTAGCGGAGGCCCATAGTTCGCGGTATTCTATTCACCCGGGCGCCGCGAAGATGTACCAGGACTTACGGCAGCACTATTGGTGGCGCAGAATGAAGAAAGATATCATTGCATATGTCGCTCGGTGTCTAAATTGTCAGCAGGTGAAATATGAGCACCAGAGACCTGGTGGTGTATTCCGGAGGATTGAAATTCCCGAGTGGAAATGGGAGCGGATCACTATAGACTTCGTTACTGGACTTCCTTTGACTCGGAGGAAATTTGATGCTATTTGGGTCATTGTTGATAGGCTGACCAAGTCAGCACACTTTATTCCAGTATCTGTCTCTTACTCGTCGGAGAGGTTCGCGGAAGTTTACATTAGGGAGATTGTTCATCTTCATGGGGTGCCAGTATCTATTATCTCTGATCGGGTGTAACGACCCGGCCTATCGTTACGAGAATTACCACCCCGTCATGTTGCAATTACATATTTTATGCTTTTATATTAGTGTTAGAGCCTATCGGGTGAGTTAGGAGTGAATTGAATTGAAAATGAAGCAAATAGCATGTTTGAAGGAAGTTTGAATATGGAAAGTCAACCTAGAGTTGACTATCGAGTTAGAGTGATCGGAATCAGATTCTGATGATTCGACTAGTTTCGGGGGATCATTTATGACTTAGGAGAGCAATCGAAATTGAATTTGGTGGCCCGGTGTAGTTTTAGGCTTGAATTGGCTAAGGTTGAATTTTGGCGAAATCCGAACGGTAGGTGAGATTTTGATCCGGGGGTCGGAATGGAATTCCGACAGTCGCAGTAGCTCCGTTGGGTGATTTTGGATATGCCTACAAATTTTCAGGTCATTCGGACATCGTTTGGTCGGGTTTTTGATTGAATGAGCAATTCAAAAATTTTGAAGAAACTTAGGCTTGAATCCGTGTGTAATTGGTGATTTTAATGTTTAGGATGGTGTTTTTATGATTGGAACAAGTTCGTATCGTGTTTTGGAGTATGTTGGTGGTTTTCCTTGGGGTCCCGGGAGCCTCGGGATGAATTCGGGGGTCCAAACGGACCAATTTGTGCCAAAGGCACTGCTGTTTCTGCTGCAATTAGTGCAGAAGATTTTTGTGCTTCGCGATCGCGAAGCCTAGGTCTGCGATCGCGTAGGGTTAAGCTGGGAAGTTCTGCGATCGCAAGGTTGAGACTACGATCGCGTAGGGTATCGAGATGAGGCTGGGAGATTGCTCTTCGCGATCGCAGGAGTAGTGATGCGATCGCGTGAGGTTGAGTGTTTGTGCATCGCGATCGCGGGTCGGTCGATGCGATCGCGTAAGGTTGTGTTCTTGAGCAGTGCGATCGCGACCCCTTTGATGCGATCGCGTAGGGTCGCTGAGTTGAGCACTGTGATCGCGTCCAGGCTCACGCGATCGCGTAGAGGAAAGTTGGCAGCCAGGTTTTAGTGCATCGCGATCGCACGCCCAGTGCTACGATCGCGTAGAGTAAATGGCCCAGGCAGTGAGTTTAAGTCCATAAACATTTCATTACGGGTTCATACACCCCAAAGCACCATTTTTGAGCCCTAGAGAGAAGAAATCACGGGAAAACGCTGGGAAATCATCGGGTATTCATCGGAGGTAAGTTTCTTGACTCAAAAACATCACTTTATGGTAGAATTAACATCAATCTTCATGAATTTGGGTAGAAATTGTGAAGGATTGTGGCCTAGATATAGAAAACGAAAATTTGGGTTTTGAAAGGCCAATCGAACTCCAATTTTGGTAAATTTTATATGTATGGACTCGTGGCGAGACGAGGGTTCTGGAAATATGAGTTTTGAAATTTTTCGAGATGTGGGCACAGGGCTCGGGTTTTGCAAATTTCGTGATTTTTGATATTTTTCGAGTTCTTTCGATTGGGTTATGTTCCATTAGCCTATTTTGATATATTTGTACTGATTTTGGCTAGTTTGGACGTGCGTGGATGCCGGTTCGAGGAGCTAAGGCGTCACGGGCATGAGTTTTCGTCGGTTCGAGGTGGGTAATTCTTGTAAATGATGTCCCTGAGGGTTAGTAAACCCCGGACTTGCACATCTTAGTGCTGTGTTGAGGTGACTTGCACGCCGAATAACGGGCGTGGGGTAGAGCACCATTGGGGATCGTGACTTGGTCCGTCCCGCGTAATAAATAATAACACCTAATTGTTAAAATGAATTGGACTAATTATCATGTTTGGGCTTCGTGCCAACTATTTGAATCCTTCAAGGATTGGTATCACTGTTTTGATAACATTGTGCATATTTTATTCTAAATTTAAGGTTTAAAATGGTATTTTGCTATTCAGCATTCTTATAAGGTTATGAAAAACTTGAACAAGGTCTTAATAACATTTTTGCCGTGAGCTAATATGATATTGTTGCCCGTAGGGTTTTCTTGATTATTTGTTAGACTGATTGGGGCCGAGGGCCATATGTTAGGGCATGACATTCATGAGCATATGCATACACATGCATGGATCGGACTGTACACCGCAGTGGTATATGGATCGGGCTGCGCGCCGCAGCAGGTGTGATATTGATATTGTGCTTGGGCCGTAGGAGCCCCTCCGGAGTCTGGACACCCCCAGTGAGCACGGGTACCCAAAAGGATCGGGCTACACGCCGTAGCGGTCATATGCATCGCATGGCATACATACATTGGTTTACGTGTACTACGTGGCATAACATTTTAGCACTCATACTTTACTGGCACATGTGCATTTGTTGCTTTATTGACCAGATCTCCTGGTATAAATTGTTAAGGAGTGCTGAGCCCGAGAGGCTGATTTGAGTGCTGACTTGCACTGCTTGAGATTCTCCCAGGTATTGGTATGTTATAATGAAAGAAAGTAGTTAAAAAAAATTGAGATTTCTAATAATCTACTCACATATGCTGAAAAGGAATAAAATGATAGTATTTTGAAGTTTAATGATAGTTCTGTATTGTGTAGCAAGAGATAGTACATTGCGTGGTTTTCTTCCCTTCAGCATTATTTACTTTTATTACCGCTGAGTTGGAAGTACTCACACCCGACTCCCTGCACCTTGTGTGCAGATCCAGGTACATTACGGCAGAGCTGATTCCATCGCGGCTCGGGAGTGCTTTTGGACAGTCGAGGTAGCTGCCAGCGTTCGCAGGACCTGATTCTCCAGTTTGTCTATATTTTGTTCTGATCATCCCACACTTGTGCATAGTTATATTCGCTATTTACACACTGTATACTCTGTAGAGGCTCATGACTCTTGACCCTTCGATCTATGGGAGTTGGTATGTTTTGGGACTTGGTTCCTTGTTTGATATATATATATCACTGTTGTTTATGACTTGATATGCTTAAATGGGCTAAAGAGAGCTTCTAGCTCCGTTATTGTTATTGATTGGTCAGGCTGGCTTAGCAATGTGCTGGGCGCCATCACGACCGGATTTGGGGTCGTGACAAGTTGGTATCAGAGCCTAGGTTTACTAGGCCTCATGAGTCTTGAGCCGGTTAGTAGAGTCTTGTGGATCGGTACGGGGACGCTTGTACTTATCCTCGGGAGGTTGCGAACCTTTAGGAAACACTTCACATTTCTTGGAATTCTTATCGTGCGCACTTGATTCAGCTTGAGATATAATTTGTGAAATTCCTTCCACATGTCTGTGTACGCATCGAGCGCTCAGTAATATGAATTGCCTTATGGCTTGTGATTTCCTCGATCGAGGGGCGAGATATAATCTCCATTAGTTCATGTTGGGCCAGTCGGGAGGACTTGAGGCCGGATCCTTGTCTATGGCTTGAGCACCAAGGTATTAATTTTGCGAGTCGGTATTATGAAGTTCATACGATCGGTATTGATCCTTATTGTGCAAATGGCAGCTTGATAATGGGAGAGCTGTAAGGTATTCAGTTCTTATTGTGATTTGATATTTAGCCCTAGCTATAGGTGTGAGAAATAATTATCATATCTCGTAATTGGAAGGTAAAGTGCCTTATGTGTAGTGGAACGAGTTTAAACTCAGGAAGACTAAAGTGATTTTGATATGTGTTATGATTCGGGCAGGTGGATAGGCCAATTTACAAGGGAAACTCTGCTGAAATTTTTGGAAAATTTGGGACTTAGAAAGCTTTCTGTCACCTAAAGAGAGTGGGCTTATTGGTGGTGCATGTATATCTGCAAGAATTGCAGAAGAGCTAAGGTCTCTGATGATTCGAGTCTCTGTCAAGGCTTGTAAATGACTTGAGTTTAATCTCATATTAACATTTCGGCATCACTTGAGTAATAATGATATGAGTGGTTGAAAGTGCTTTGACGAATGGCTTCGAGCTAAGTTGGGGAGGTTGTTATTAATTAACTGATTGCACTGTCGTGTGCTGTGTTGGCTCTGTCTCTAGGTATGTTGGGAAATTTTGATAAAGGCTTATGGTGCTTCGTAGATTTGAAGAAATACTAGGATGTTGTGAACTTGTGTTGGTAAAGAATGTTCGGTGTATAGAAAGGAAAGATAGCTAATTGTAGTTGTATGTGGTCATATTCTGTGATGTCAGAGTTCTAGCAAGGCACGAGTGGTTCTGTTCAATAAGACAGTTGAATTACAGCTGAATGAGGGTGAATGACGCCCGAGAATTTGTTTTACGGTGTTTAAGATTTTACTTGTAACAGTCACGTGTCTTAAGATTGTGCATGCGGCTAAAAACGTTGGTTTCGTTAGAAGAGATCAAGACTTGTGTTATATTATGTGAATGATGGGATTCTATGTAACCGTATGGGAAGGTAATGATAACGAATTCAAATCGCAGAAAGTTCTCCAAAATAAAGTATGGTAGAATGTGGTACTTTTGGGAAACATCGAGAGAGTATTCAGTGGCCTATGGGTCTTAGACCGTGTGGTCTTGTGTACGAGTCTCGTGTGGTAACATGAGTTGATGTATTATGGTACTATAGTAAAGACTGATATGAAATTAGAGATGAATCAGAAAGGAAATTGGGTAAATGGATCAACTTGTTAATAAACCGAAATGGTATAAAAAGGAATACGATTGATTTCTGGTATGTGGTTGAAGTAATGAGTCTTGCAGACATTGCAGCAAAGCTCTTGAGTGCTGGCAGTTGTGTAACTTGATATGGGTATAAGGACTCAGTCCTGGCAGTTAAACTTATGCAACGAATGGGAAGAAATAGTTTGTGATGTGTTTTATCATGGTTTGAAAATGAGTATACTCCTATCGGTATGCGAAGCGTGGAGTGTGTAATGAGTTTTCTTCTATATGGGATCACGAAAGTCCTTGACTAGTGGAGTGCGCAGATGTTGAAGCGGAGGAAAGGGATATGAATTTCCATGTTGTCTTAGTGTAATATGGTATACACGATGTGTTATGGAAAGTTGATAATGGTATATTCTAGGTTTTGAGATCGGTTCATAATATATGGGAAGTCAATAAAATTATTGAGCAGCGCGGACAGCTGCAGGTGAATTAAGAATCGATCTTTCTGATAATTTAAGAAAATGGTACTGCTATTCTATTAACTTGACAGGGAATATGATCCAAAAAGGACAAGGTAATGTAAACTGATGATATCCAGTGGTATGGTGGTATTCTCTTGTTGGATCGACTATAATAACCGAGTCGTTGATGGCATAGTGAAATTTCTGAATGGCTGTCATGGTATGAATGGACGCTTGATGTGCGTTATGTATATGTACAGTGGAGTACGGGATCAGGCATTGTGATTCATGTGTTATATATGTGTTGGAGACTTGAAGCTCTCGTTAGTCCGCCTATGCAGTGGTTGTATATCGTGTGTATCTAGTGGCTCTCTCTTAGCTTGATATGATGAATTTGGGTTATGATACCTTATTTCAGACTGGTTGACATAAGTCAGGTCGTCTAGACTAATGTGATATGGACTATGTCGGAAAATGGCACAAATTGCGTAGCAGAGAGCATCAGAGTATGCTCCAATAGAGTAGTTGTACCCAGGACCAGCGGACGGCCGGTAGGCATTGCTTTGTCAGTTGGACCTTAGTGGCGGATATCAGTGTAGAGGTATCCACCATTGAATCAGTTCCAGTATTGAGAAACGTTGTCAGATGCGTTTCATGTGGCCGAGCTTGAGGCTATATATATATATGTTTGCTGTAATGACAAAATTCGACTCGATATGCATTTCCTTTTTGCGAGATTTATGCGTGGATCGGGTGGCACGCCGCCACGGGTTATTTGGATCGGGTGGCACGCCGCCACATGTATGGTACCTGGATCGGGTGGCACGCCGCCACGGGTATGTCATTGGAACGGGTTGCACGCCGCAACAGAATATTGTGAAAATATAGTTAGTTATATGCTACCTGGTATACAATACTTCCTCGCTTCTGAGGAAAAGTCCGTTTTGAGTATCGCTTGGCGAATGGCACATCGGTTGTGTCCTTTCAGGATTTAATAGCATACGTTAATTGTTTCACCGTGGATGAGGTTGATTGCTTGGGTTCAAGACCTAGATCTGTGCGTGGCTAACCGTTTGAGCTTAGTGGCTTGAGGTGCTTCATGAGTAATAATGTTGGGATATAATCACGAGTCTTGGCAAGGCCACGTGATGTTATGACCTCTCGAGAAGGATTCAGGTACTCTATTTCTATAATGCGAGACGTGATCTAAGTTCTATGTTATGATGGCACAGAGGAATTAAATTGCAGCTCTTTTGCTGGAGACAGTTATCATGATTTGAGCTGTTATGATTCGAGTGTGTACAAACGTTTCTATTGGAGCCTATGTTGTGCTCGTCACGGCTTAGGCCGGTGGTTGAGATGTCATGTCACCAGTGTGGTGTGTTATGATCGAAATGACTGTTGGAGTCATTAATGAATACGAGCATATTGGATCTTAGCTTGTTAGAAAGGTAAAAATCGAGGTTTGGCTCCGAAACCTATCGTGGTATGAGTTTTAAAAAGGGAAATAGATTCACGAATGGTTAAACTGAGAGATGGGTTCGGTATATCGCATGCTTCAGCTGCCGTGGGCGGGATATGGAGGTGTTGGAATAAGAATCTATCTAATGAAAGAGGTTTTCAGCTAGTATTTGGTTATTGTGGCCAGTTGTTGTGATTAGAGACTATCGTCTCGAGTGATGGGGTTGTCGATACATCATATGCTCACCCGGAGTAGTGAATGTGGGTTATTGCAGTGGATTCGAGTGTATCCTGAGTATAGGCATGGGATTTGCATTTGGCATATGATTTCAGAAAGTACAATGTGATTTATGGTTCAGATGGCCTGTGAAATTTTGACTATATGGTGTTTTCGGACTTATGTGAGATAGGGTGACGTATGATCGCCCGAATATATGCTTGGTAAGGTCATTCAGCTATTGGGTTGCTTCTAGTACAACTCTGAGTACGCTCGAGGACGAGTGATTGTTTAAGTTGGGGAGAATGTAACGACCCGGCCTATCGTTACGGGAATTACCACCCCGTCATGTTGCAATTACATGTTTTATGCTTTTATATCAGTGTTAGAGCCTATCGAGTGAGTTAGGAGTGAATTGAATTGAAAATGAAGCAAATAGCATGTTTGAAGGAAGTTTGAATATGGAAAGTCAACCTAGAGTTGACTATCGAGTTAGAGTGCTCGGAATCGGATTCCGATGATTCGACTAGTTTCGAGGGATCATTTATGACTTAGGAGAGCAATCGGAATTGAATTTGGATATCCGGTGTAGAAATAGGCTTGAATTGGCTAAGGTTGAATTTTGGCAAAATCCGAACGGTAGGTGAGATTTTGATTCGGGTGTCCGAATGGAATTCCGATAGTTGCAGTAGCTCCGTTAGGTGATTTTGGATATGCCTGCAAATTTTCAGGTCATTCGGACATCGTTTAGTCGGGTTTTTGATTGAATGAGCAATTCGGAAATTTTGAAGAAACTTAGGCTTGAATCCGTGTGTAATTGGTGATTTTGATGTTTAGGATGGTGTTTTTATGATTGGAACAAGTTCGTATCGTGTTTTGGAGTATGTTGGCAGTTTTCGTTGGGGTCCCGGGAGCCTCGGGATGAATTCGGGGGTCCAAACGGACCAATTTGTGCCAAAGGCACTGCTATTTCTGCTGCAATTAGTGCAGAAGATTTTTGTGCTTCGCGATCGCAAAGCTAGGTCTGCAATCGCGTAGGGTTAAGTTGGGAAGTTCTGCGATCGCAAGGTTGAGACTGCGATCGCGTAGGGTATCGAGATGAGGCTGGGATATTGGTCTCCGCGATCGTAGGAGTAGTGATGCGATCGCGTGAGGTTGAGTGTTTGTGCATCGCGATCGCGGGTCGGTCGATGCGATCGCGTAAGGTCGTGTTCTTGAGCAGTGCGATCGCGACCCCTTTGATGCGATCGCGTAGGGTCGCTGAGTTGAGCACTGCGATCGCGTCCGGGCTCACGCGATCGCGTAGAGGAAAGTTGGCAGCCAGGTTTTTGTGCATCGCGATCGCACGCCCAGTGCTGCGATCGCGTAGAGTAAATGGCCCAGGCAGTGAGTTTAAGTCCAGAAACATTTCATTACGGGTTCATACACCCCAAGGCACCATTTTTAAGCCCTAGAGAGAAGAAATCAAGGGAAAACACTGGGAAATCATCGGGTATTCATCGGAGGTAAGTTTCTTGACTCAAAAACATCACTTTATGGTAGAATTAACATCAATCTTCATGAATTTGGGTAGAAATTGTGAAGGATTGTGGCCTAGATATAGAAAACGAAAATTTGGGTTTTGAAAGGCCAATCGAACTCCGATTTTGGTAAATTTTATATGTATGGACTCGTGGAGAGACGAGGGTTCTGGAATTATGAGTTTCGAAATTTTTTGAGATGTGGGCCCGGGGCTCGGGTTTTGCAAATTTCGTGATTTTTGATATTTTTCGAGTTCTTTCGATTGGGTTATGTTCCATTAGCCTATTTTGATATATTTGTACTGATTTTGGCTAGTTTGGACGTGCGTGGATGCCGGTTCGAGGAGCTAAGGTGTCGCGGGCATGAGTTTTCATCGGTTCGAGGTGGGTAATACTTGTAAATGATGTCCTGAGGGTTAGTAAACCCCGGACTTGCACATCTTAGTGTTGTGTTGAGGTGACTTGAACGCCGAATAACGGGCGTGGGGTAGAGCACCATTGGGGATCGTGACTTTGTCCGTCCCGCATAATAAATAATAACACCTAATTGTTAAAATGAATTGGACTAATTATCATGTTTGGGCTTCGTGCCAATTATTTGAATCCTTCAAGGATTGGTATCACTGTTTTGATAACACTGTGCATATTTTATTCTAAATTTAAGGTTTAAAATGGAATTATTGCTATTAAGCATTTTTTATAAGGTTATGAAAAACTTGAACAAGGTCTTAATAACATTTTTGCTGTGAGCTAATATGATATTGTTGCCCGTAGGGCTTTCTTGATTATTTGTTAGACTGATTGGGGCCGAGGGCCATATGTTAGGGCATAACATTCATGTGAGCATATGCATACACATGCATGGATCGGACTGCACGCCACAGTGGTATATGGATCAGGCTGCGCGCCGCAGCAGGTGTGATATTGATATTGTGCTTGGGCTGTAGGAGCCCCTCCGGAGTCTGGACACCCCCAGTGAGCACGGGTACCCAAAAGGATCGGGCTATACGCCGTAGCGGTCATATGCATTGCATGGCATACATACATTGGTTTACGTGTACTACGTGGCATAACATATTAGCACTCATAATTTACTGGCACATGTGCATTTGTTGCTTTATTGACCAGATCTCCTGGTATAAATTGTTAAGGAGTGCTGAGCCCGAGAGGCTGATTTGAGTGCTGACTTGCACTGCTTGAGATTGTATCCAGGTATTGGTATATTATCATGAAAGAAAGTAGCTAAAAATTGAGATTTCTAAATAATCTACTCACATATGCTGAAAAGGAATAAAATGATAGTGTTTTGAAGTTTAATGATAGTTCCGTATTGTGTAGCAAGAGATAGTGCCTTGCGTGGTTTTCTTCCCTTCAGCATTATTTACTTTTATTACCGCTGAGTTGGAAGTACTCACACCCGACTCCCTGCACCTTGTGTGCAGATCCAGGTACATTACAGCAGAGCCGATTCCATTGCGGCTCGGGAGTGCTTTTGGACAGTCGAGGTAGCTGCCAGCGTTCGCAGGACCTGATTCTCCAGTTTGTCTGTATTTTGTTCTGATCATCCCACACTTGTGCACAGTTATATTCACTATTTACACTTTATACTCTGTAGAGGCTCATGACTCTTGACCCTTCGGTCTATGGGAGTTGGTATGTTTTGGGACTTGGTTCCCTGTTTGATATATATATATATCACCGTTGTTTATGACTTGATATGCTTAAATGGGCTAAAGAGAGCTTCTAGCTCCGTTATTGTTATTGATTAGTCAGGCTGGCTTAGCAATGTGCTGGGCGCCATCACGATCTCTGATCGGGGAACGCAGTTTACCTCGCGGTTCTGGAAAGCGGTCCAGCAGGAGTTAGGCACCCAGGTTCAGTTGAGTACGGCATTTCATCCTCGGACGGATGGCCAGTCCGAGAGGACTATTCAGATTCTTGAGGACATGCTTCGAGCCTGTGTTATTGATTTCGGAGGCTCGTGGGACCCATTTCTGCCATTAGCAGAGTTCGCCTACAATAACAGCTACCAGTCTAGCATCCAGATGGCCCCGTATGAGGCGTTGTATGGTAGGCGATGTCGATCACCGGTTGGATGGTTTGAACCGGGAGAGGCTCGGTTGTTGGGTACAGACTTAGTTCAGGAGGCCTTGGATAAGGTCAAGACTATTCAGGAGAGATTGCGTTCAGCTCAGTCCAGGCAGAAGACTTATGCGGATCGTAAGGTTCGAGATGTAGATTTCATGGTTGGTGAACGAGTATTGCTCCGAGTGTCGCCTATGAAGGGCGTGACGAGGTTCGGGAAGAAGGGCAAGCTCAGCCCTAGGTATATTGGTCCATTTGAGATTCTAGACGAGTGGGAGGGGTGGCTTACAGACTAGCTCTGTCGCCTAGCTTATCAGCTGTGCATCCAGTTTTTCATGTATCTATGCTTCGGAGATACCACGGCGATCCCACACATGTGTTAGACTTCAGTACTGTCCAATTGGACAATGATTTATCATACGAGGAGGAGCCGGTGGCCATTCTAGATCGGCATGTTCGATAGTTGAGGTCGAACAGTTTTCCTTCTGTATGTGTTCAGTGGAGAGGTCAACCTCCTGAGGCATCGACCTGGGAGTCCGAGTCCGATATGCGGAGCCGCTACCCACATTTGTTCCCCGACTCAGGACCTTCCTTCTCTTGTCCGTTCGAGGACGAATGATCGTTGGAGCCAATAATGAGTGTGAGTATATGTGATTCCATGTGATGACCCGGCCCGTCGTCACGGGAATTACCACCCCGTTATGTTGTAATTACATAATTCATGCTTTTATATCGGTGTTAGAGTCTATCGGGGAAGTTAGGAGTGAATTGAAATGAAAATGAGGCATATAGCCTTTTTGAAGGAAACTTGAATAAGGAAAGTCAACCCGGAGTTGACTATTTAGTTAGAGAGCTCGAAATCGAATTCTGATGATTCGGATAGTTCCGGGAGGTGGACTTGTGACTTAGGGGAGCGATCGGAATTGAATTTGGAGGCCCGGTGTAGAAATAGGCTTGAATTGGCTAAGGTTGAATTTTGGCGAAATCCGAACAATAGGTGAGATTTTGATCCGGGGGTCGGAATGGAATTCCGACAGTTGCAGTAGCTCCGTTAGGTGATTTTGGATATGTCCGCAAAATTTCAGGTCATTCGGACGTCGTTTAGTCGGGTTTTTGATTGATTGTGTAATTTGGAATGTTTTAAGGAATTTAGGCTTGAATTCGATGTGAATTATGGGTTTTAATGTTATTAGACGTGTTTTAAGGATTGGAACAAGTTCGAATAAGGTATTAAGATGTGTTGGTGTGTTTGGATGAGGTCCCGGGGGCCTCGGGGTGTTTTCGGATGGTAAATCGGGAGAAAAACATGGAAAATTGCAGGTTTGAAGAGTTCTGGTTCTGTTGTTTTCGCTCCTGCGGAAATGGGGGCGCAGGAGCGAGCCCGCAGGAGCGGAAAACGAGCGCAGAAGCGCTGTGGTTCGCTGAGGTGGATCCTGGTCCGCAAGGGCAGCACCGCAGGTGCGGAAGGAAAGACCGCAGAAGCGGTCTGGGCTCGTGATGGGAGGATCCGCAGAAGCGGAAGACTTGTCGCCTAAGCGAGTCCGCAGGAGCGGACTCTGATGCGCAGAAGCGGTAAGGCTCGCAGGAGCGGAAGGGGGTTTCGCAGGAGCGGTCTCGCAGGAGCGAGACCTGGGCCGCAGAAGCGGAGCTGGGCGGCTAGGAGTATTTTCGCAGAAGCGACCATTTGGTCGCAGAGGCGGCCTCGCAGAGGCGGATTTTGGTCCGCAGAAGCGAAAATCGCGCCTGTGTTAAAAAATAACAGAAGAGTTAAAATTTCATAAGTTGCAAAACATTTGGGGCTCGGTTCTTGGAGGCGAATTGGGCGATTTGGGCGAGAAATTTCTGGGAGATCACCGGGTTATCGTCGGAGGTGAGTTTTATGGTTCCTTTACACGTTTTTATCATGAAATCCTTGGTTAAATCCCTGTAAATTCCGATTTGGGAGTTCTTGGTATGTACAGACTCGTGGAGAGACGAGGATTCCGAAAATATAAATTTCATAATTTTTTTGAGACGTGGGCCCGGGGCTCGGGTTTTGCCAATTTCGTGATTTCTAGTATTTTTCGAGTTCTTTCGGTTGGGTTATGTCCCATTAGAATATTGTGATATATTTCCCCTGACTTCTATTAGATTTGACGCGCGTGAAGGGCGTTTTGAGGGGAAAAGGCATCGCGGGCTAGAGAATTCGCCGGTTCGAGGTGGGTAATACTTGTAAATGATGTCCTGAGGGTTAGTAAACCCCGGACTTGCACATCTTAGTGCCGTGTTGAGGTGACTTGCACGCCGGATAACGGGCGTGGGGTAGAGCACCATTGGGGATTGTGACTTGGTCCGTCCCGCGTAATAAATAATAACACCTAATTGTTTGAAATGAAATTGACGCCTCAATAAAGATATTAATTATCATGAATTGGACTAATTATCGTGTTTGGGCTTCGTGCTGATTATTTGAATCCTTCAGGGATTGGTATCATTGTCTTGATAACACTGTGCATATTGTTATCTAAATTTAAGGTTTTAAATGGTATTTTGCTATTCAGCATTTTTATAAAGTTATGAAAAACTTGCACAAGGTCTTAATGACATTTTTAGTTGTGAGTTAATATGATACTGTTGCCCGAGGGGCTTTCTTGATTATTTGTTAGACTGATTGGGGCCGAGGGCCATATGTTAGGGCATGACGATTTATGTGAGCATATGCATACACATGCATGGATCGGACTGCACGCCGCAGTGGTATATGGATCGGGCTGCGCGCCGCAGCAGGTGTGATATTGATATTGCGCTTGGGCTGTAGGAGCCCCTCCGGAGTCTGAACCCCCACAGTGAGCGCGGGCGCCTTTGCATGGATCGGGCTACACGCCGTAGCGGTCATATGCATTGCATGGCATATATACATTGGTTTACGTGTACTACGTGTCATAACATTTAGCACTCATATATTACTGGCACACATGCATTATTTGCCTTATTGACCAGATCTCCTGGTGGAAATTGTTAAGGAGTGATGAGTCCAAGGGGCTGATTTGAGTGCAGACTTGCACTGCTTGAGATTGTACCCAGGTATTGGTATGTTATCATGAAAGAAAGAAAGCTGAAAATGAGATTTCTAAATAATCTACTCACATATGGTGGAAAGGAAATAAAAGATAGTACTGTATTGTGTAGCATGAGATAGTGTCTTGCGTGGTTTTCTTCCCTTCGGCATTATTTACTTTTATTACTGCTGAGTTGGAAGTACTCACACCCGACTCCCTGCACCTTGTGTGCAGATCTAGGTACATCACATCAGAGCTGATTCTATAGCTGCTCGGGAGTGCATTTGGACAGTCGAGGTAGCTGCCAGCGTCCGCAGCACCCGACTTTCTAGCTTACTTTTATTCATGTTGATATCTATTTCTGCACTTGAGCACCTCCGTAGGCACTATCACACTTTGTATACTCTATAGAGGCTCATGACTCGTGACCCCTGGTCCTTGGGGAGTTGTTATTGTTTTTGGGATGTGATCCCTGTACTTGGTTATTCCATTACTGTTGTTCTATTTTGTTTATGCCTAAAATGGTTTAAGTGAGCTAATAGCTCGGTGTTTCTGTTGATTGGTCGGGCTGGCCTAGCCGTGTGTTGGGCGCCATCACGACTGGGTTTGGGGTCGTGACAAGTTGGTATCAGAGCCTAGGTTACTAGGCCTTATGAGTCTTGAGCCGGTTAGTAGAGTCTCACGGATCGGTACGGAGACGTCTGTATTTATCCTCGAGAGGCTGCAGAACCTTTAGGAAACACTTCACTTTCTTGGAATTCTTATCGTGCGTACTTGATTCAGCTTGAGATGTAATTCTTGAAATTCCTTCCACACGTTTGTATGCGCACTAGAGCGCTTAGTAATAAATTTGCCTTGATGGCTTGTGACTCCCCAGTCTAAGGCGAGATATAATCTCCGTGATTTCATGTTGGACCCGTCCGAAGGACTTGAGGCCGAATCTTCGCCTATGGCTTGAGCACCAATGTGCTGATTTTGCGAGCTAGTATTATGAACTTATATGTTCAGTATTGTCCCTAATTGTGGTAATGTCGGCTAGATAGCCAGATGATGTGTATCATGGTGGAAGGTGTGTTGAGATACTAAATTGAGGCGAAGCAGGTGGGTTATCTCTTACGGAGTGCCATTAGGTGAGCTTGTTCTTATGTGTGATTGAAAGGTATTTGATATGTGTTATGATTCGAGCAGGTGCAACGCATGTCAGTATATCAATTTTGATAATGTAATTCGTGTAGTATTGAGATTAATGTTGTTGATATAAATTGTGATGTCTTGTCGAGTTGTGGACGTGTTGTTAGGATGATTTTGGTGATTCTCTGGCAGGTGGATAGGCCCAATTACAAAGGAAACTCTGCCAAAATTTTTGAAAAATTTGGGACTTAGTAAAAATTTTGTCGCCTAAAGAGTGGGATCAACTGTAGTGTGAATGAATGCAAGAATTAGGGGAGAGTTAGAATATTTTATGATTCGTGTCTCCGTAAGCTGGTGAAAGAGTGAGTTTAATCTCACCATGATATTACGACAACAATAAAGTATATGTGTTCTGATAAATATGGCTTCGAGCTAAGTTGGGGAGGTTTTCATTGATTAACTGATTGCGCAGTTGTATGCTACGTTGGTTATATCTTAAAGTACACTGACGAACCAATTCTGGTTGCAGAAATTGAGCCGAGAATAGAACGAGTGAAGCAAGATTTGGCAAAAGTTATACGGTGCTTTCGTAGATGTGAGAAAATAATAGTATGTCTTGAGCTGTTGTTGGTAAGGAATGCTCAGTGAATTGTGGAGAAGGATGTTTGTTGGTATTTGAATGAGATTATATCCTGTGGTGTCAGGGTGCTAATAAGGCACGAGTGGTTCTGTTCGTTAAGACTAGTAATTTGCAGTTTCGATAAGAGTGGATGACTCTTGGGAATGTTATAATGTGTTCTAAGATGGTGTATGTGACTAAAGATAGTTTCTTCATTAGAAAATATCAAGACTTGTGGTATTTTGTGATAACTACGAGACCCTAAGTATCAATATCAGGAAAGTAGTAGTAACGAATTCAGATTCGCAAGAAGTGCTTCAAAACAAAGTATTATGGAAGGTGATATTTCTGGGAGACATTGGAGAAAGTATTCAGTGGCCTATGAGTATTAAAGAATGTGGCCTTATGTTTGAATCTCTTGTGGTGAGCCTGAATTGATGCATTGTAATGCTATAACAAGAGAGAAAAATCAAAATAATGATGTAAACCAAATATGAAGGTTGTGATGGTTGCTCTTGTGCGTTATAAAAAAATAATGGGAGTTATTATGGACCTTTGAAAGGTTATCAGACTAAGTTCAATGTGATCAGAATCGGCTTGAAGTCGATGGATAGATTTAATGTGAATAATGGCTCTATATCAGGCCAGATGTATGCATTTTGTAATGCAGTCCTCATGAAGGAGTAGTTAGGGTGATGCTTTATTGTCAGATATCTCGCGTAGTGATGCCTTACGCCATGTGATTTGTGAAAAGGCTCAAGAAATTATTATGTGTTGAGAATCCGCGTATGGATCATATTACCTGAGCAGCTTGGCTATTGAAATTCAATTTCGTATACCACACATCAGTTATGCTTGGTTTTGTAGCTATAACGCTAAATACCCCTCAGGGATGATATTATGCACTTAGTATGCTTATGACCGATATTTGGTATTTGGTTATGATGAGCATATTTGGCTCGATGTGTATCTCCTTATGTGAGATCTGTGTGTGGATCGGGTGGCACGCCGCCATGGGTATGTTAACTGGATCGGGTTGCACGCCGCAACAATGTGATGTTGAGTATAATTTTATATATACTATTTCGTATGCCTTGTTCTTTGTTTTCTAAAGAAAGTCCCCATTAATGAGTGGAATTGATAATTCATTCCAGAGTTCGTTTTCTTTTGTATTGCGTTAGAATCGGTAGCCTATTGGCACTTTGGGGCCTCATATGCGATTTATAGTTATGTCTGGAGTGGCTTATTGCCCAGACAGTTCGTACTTGGAAAGACGAGATCATTGAAGTTGAGATCAATGCAATCTGAGTATGTGAAGTGAAATTATAAAACTAAGACCATTGTTTGGCTCAGAATGAGTTGATAGTTCTTGTAAAGAGTATAGAACTAATAAATTGTTGTTTCGGTAGTAGTTATGAATGTGTTCATGTCTCATCCGCTGTGTCAACATTGTAAGAATTTGAACAAGACCTGTGTATGTCATACAGAGCATGTGATGTAGAGTGATTCCTTCCAAGTGATTAGTTAAAGAATCTTCGGATGATTAAGGAAAATGGTATTGCTAAGTGGAAGTGATTTGATGAGAGTATATGTCTCAGAAAAGGGTAATGTGATTAAACTCATTATATATCAGTAGTATTGCGGCATGTTCTTGTTGGGTCCATTGGTGGTATTCGGGTTTGCTCGGCAGGTATACATTGAGCATCTATCATGGGATGAATGATTATCAAATATATGCGTGTACTGCACGGTGGAAATTGGATTAGGAATGATGATTGGTGTATTATATGGAGTTCTGATGTACAAGCTATATGGTGATGTTGGAATTCAGACTGATTGTCTTAGTGTTGGGTGATTTTGAACTATTGCATTAAGGGCAACGTCATAAATGCCACGGGTTAAGTGGTGAAGTGCGTTAGAATACATTTTAGCAAAATGATTTATATTTTAAAGAATCAGCGGACAGCTGGGAAAGACCATTTTCTTAATTGGGTATTTGAGATGGATGTCAGTGCGGAGGTTGCTATCATTGATCCCATCCCGGTATGGAGGGAATTTTTGAATGTGTTTCTTAATGGTGCATGTATTATGCAGGTTGTGGTTAGGTCGTATTGATTGTGTCATGTCACCAGGATGGTGTGTTTGGTCAAAGGAGATCGTGAGGATCATTAATGAATATAGACAAATTTGATTTCAGCATGTTTGATGGATAAATATCGAGATTTCGGTTCAAAATTTTATTATGGTAATTGCTAGAGGATAAATGGCCTCATGAATGGGTGACCTGAGGAATGAATATGGTTTATCGAGTGTTTTATTTAACATTGGCAATATATGAAAGTGTTGGAATAAGTCTCTAGCTAATAAAAGGGTTTTCCATCGACATCTGGTTATCGTGGGCAGCTGTAGTGAATGGAAGTTATTGCTGCATGTGTTTGAGTTATGCAGTATAATATATGATTTCACCTGAGGTTGCAGGTAGGGATTATTACAGCTGATTCGAGTTTATTCTGAGTAAAAAATGTGAGGTTCTGATCTTGTGTAAGATTACAGAAGGTGAAACGTAGTTCTATAGTTTATGGATCAAATGGATTGAGTAATTTCAGATAAGTTGTGTTGTCGGACCTATATGAGATAGGGTGACATGGGATCACCGTGGGTTATATGCGAGGTAAAGTTATTCAACTATTGGTGAATTTCTAGAACAACTCTGGGTCCGCTCGAGGACGAGCGTTTGTTTAAGTTGGGGAGAATGTGACGACCCGACCCGTCGTCTCAGGTGTAACCGCCCCGTGTTTCCCACATTGTGTTGCCGTATGTTTCATTATCCGTTTTGGGTGCGTTAGAATTAAATTGGAGTAATTTTGTTAAGAAATGAGAAACTTAGTCTCTTTTAAGAAGACTTAAGTTAGGAAGTCAACCTAGAGTTGACTATTGAGTTAGAGTGCTCGGAATCGGATTCTGATGATTCGACTAGTTTCGGGGGATCATTTATGACTTAGGAGAGCAATCAGAACTGAATTCGGAGGTTCGGTGTAGAATTAAGCTTGAATTGGCAAAGTTAGTATTTTGGCGAATTCCGGTTGATAGGTGAAATTTTGATCCGACGGTCGGAATGAAATTCCGAAATTTTCTGTAGCTCTGTTATGTCATTTTGGACTTGTGTGCAAAATTTGAAGTCAATCGGACTTGATTTGATAGGTTTCGGCATCGAAAATAGAAGTTGGAAGTTCTAAAGTTCATAAAGCTTGGATTGGACGTTGATTCATGATTTTAGCGTTGTTTGTTGTGATTTGAGGCCTCGAGCAAGTCCGTAATATATTATGAGACTTGTTAGTATACTTTGTTGGGATCCCATGAGGCTCGAATAAATTTTGGAACAGTTTTTGGAAGCTTTTTGCCGTTTTGAGCATAAATGTAATGATCCAAAGGTCTATTTTTAGTTCTAGAGATTCAAATTTGATTTTGAGACTTCGAGAATTTAGATAATGAATTATAGGACTGATCTGGAAAGTTTGGTCTAATTTCATCAAGTCGCGATTGGGTTTTTGATGTGAAATGTGAATTAATTGTTTAACGAGCAAAATTGATGTTGCACTGAGTAAATGAGATCCAAATTCAGTTTTGTTTGAACCACTGGATCCGTATCAAAATTATGGAGTCATAGGAAAAAGAATCGTTGAATTCCGAGTTATGATTGAGTTATAGCATTTTTAGTGAAATAAAAAGCTGCTGTAATTTTCTGGGGCAAATCTGTTATTTTCGCTTCTGCGATGAACAGTACCCGCAGAAGCGGGTGAACAGTGATTTCCGCTTCTGCGATGAACAGTACCGCAGCAGCGATGAACAGTGAAATCGCACCTGCGGTTAACAGTAATCGTAGATGCGAAAATCACTGGACATTTAATTTGGGGTATTCCGAGATGTTTCTTCATTTTTGGAGCTATGGAGCTCGGATTGAAGCGATTTTCGAAGCGATTTTCACCATATGGATGGGGGTATGTGTTCTATATCCAAAAGTGATTATATTTAATGATTCCATGGTTATTTTCATCAAGTATTAGTGAATCAATGGAAGAAATCAGAGAAAATTTATAAACTTTTCAAAAAAGAAAATTTAGGATTTGAAGGATCATTTGTGGTCCGATTTGGGAGTTCTTCGTATGTACGGACTCG
This sequence comes from Nicotiana noctiflora, assembly GCA_032618575.1. Classification (NCBI taxonomy): domain Eukaryota; kingdom Viridiplantae; phylum Streptophyta; class Magnoliopsida; order Solanales; family Solanaceae; genus Nicotiana; species Nicotiana noctiflora. Next base: position 221,899 of record JASVEL010011114.1, read on the forward strand.
TGGAGAGACGAGGATTCCGAAAATATAAATTTCATAATTTTTTTGAGACGTGGGCCCGGGGCTCGGGTTTTGCCAATTTCGTAATTTTTAGTATTTTTCGAGTTCTTTCGGTTGGGTTATGTCCCATTAGCATATTATGATATATTTGCCCTGACTTCTATTAGATTTGACGCGCGTGAAGGACTTTTTGAGGGGAAAAGGCGTCGCGGGCTAGAGAATTCGCCGGTTCGAGGTGGGTAATACTTGTAAATGATGTCCTGAGGGTTAGTAAACCCCGGACTTGCACATCTTAGTGCTGTGTTGAGGTGACTTGCACGCTGGATAACGGGCGTGGGGTAGAGCACCATTGGGGATTGTGACTTGGTCCGTCCCGCGTAATAAATAATAACACCTAATTGTTTGAAATGAAATTGACGCCTCAATAAAGATATTAATTATCATGAATTGGACTAATTATCGTGTTTGGGCTTCGTGCCGATTATTTGAATCCTTCAGTGATTGGTATCATTGTCTTGATAACACTGTGCATATTTTTATCTAAATTTAAGGTTTTAAATGGTATTTTGCTATTCAGCATTTTTATAAGGTTATGAAAAACTTGCACAAGGTCTTAATGACATTTTTAGCTGTGAGCTAATATGATACTGTTGCCCGAGGGGATTTCTTGATTATTTGTTAGACTGATTGGGGCCGAGGGCCATATGTTAGAGCATGACGATTTATGTGAGCATATGCATACACATGCATGGATCGGACCGCACGCCGCAGTGGTATATGGATCGGGCTGCGCGCCGCAGCAGGTGTGATATTGATATTGCGCTTGGGCTGTAGGAGCCCCTCCGGAGTCTGAACCCCCACAGTGAGCGCGGGCGCCTTTGCATGGATCGGGCTACACGCCGTAGCGGTCATATGCATTGCATGGCATACATACATTGGTTTACGTGTACTACGTGTCATAACATTTAGCACTCATATATTACTGGCACACATGCATTATTTGCCTTATTGACCAGATCTCCTGGTGGAAATTGTTAAGGAGTGCTGAGCCCAAGGGGCTGATTTGAGTGCAGACTTGCACTGCTTGAGATTGTACCAAGGTATTGGTATGTTATCATGAAAGAAAGAAAGCTGAAAATGAGATTTCTAAATAATCTACTCACATATGCTGGAGAGGAAATAAAAGATAGTACTGTATTGTGTAGCATGAGATAGTGCCTATCGTGGTTTTCTTCCCCTCAACATTATTTACTTTTATTACCGCCGAGTTGGAAGTACTCACACCCGACTCCCTGCACCTTGTGTGCAGATCCAGGTACATCACAGTGGAGCTGATCCTATTGCGGCTCGGGAGTGCTTTTGGACAGTCGAGGTAGCTGCCAGCGTTCGCAGGACCTGACTTTCCGGCTTACTTTTATTCATGTTGATATCTATTTCTACACTTGAGCATCGCCGTAGGCACTATCACACTTTGTATACTCTATAGAGGCTCATGACTCGTGACCCCTGGTCCTTGGGGAGTTGTTATTGTTTTTGGGATGTGATCCCTGTACTTGGTTATTCCATTACTGTTGTTCTAATTTGTTTATGCCTAAAATGGTTTAAGTGGGCTAATAGCTATGTGTTTCTGTTGATTGGTCGGGCTGGCCTAGCCGTATGTTGGGCGCCATCACGACCGGGTTTGGGGTCGTGACAAGTGTGGTGTCTTATAATCGAAATGATCGTTGAAGCCAACAATGAGTGTGAGTATATTTGATCATAGCTTGTTAGAAAGGTAATATCGAGGTTGGGCTCCGGAGCATATTGTGGTATTAGTTTTAAAAGGGAAATGGATTTACGAATGGTTGACCTGAGAGATGGATTCAATATATCGTGTGTTCGGTTGCCGTGGGCAGTATATGAAGGTGTTGGACTAATGAGAAAAGTTCTTTCTGCTGGTATTTGGTTATTGTGACAAGTGCCAGTTGTTGTGATTAGAGACTATCGTCTCGAGTGTTTGGGTTGTTGATATATCATGTGATCTCACCCGGAGTAGTGAATATGGGTTATTGCAGTGGATTCAAGTGTATCCTGAGTATAGGCATGGGATTAGCATTTGGCATATGATTTCAGAAAGTGCAATGTGATTTATGGTTCAGATGGTCTGTGGAATTTCAGCTATATGGTGTTTTCGGACTTATGTGAGATAGGGTGACGTATGATCGCCCGCATATATGCTTGGTAAGGTCATTCAGCTATGGAATTGCTTCCAGTACAACTCTGGGTATGCTCGAGGACGAGCGATTGTCTAAGTTGGGGAGAATGTAACGACCCGGCCCGTCGTTACGGGAATTACCACCCCGTTAACTTGTATTTACATATCTTATGCTTTCATATCAGTATTAGAGTATATCGGGTGAGTTGGGGGTGATTCGGGTTGAAAAATGAAGCAAATAGCATGTTTGGAGGAAGCTCGAATATGGAAAGTCAACCTAGAGTTGACTATCGAGTTAGAATACTCGGAATTGGATTCTAATGATTCGACTAGTTTTGGGGGATCATTTATGACTTAGGAGAGCAATCGGAATTGAATTTGGAGGTCCGGTGTAGTTTTAGGCTTGAATTGGCGAAGGTTGAATTTTGGCGAAAACCGGATGGTAGGTGAGATTTTGATCCGGGGGTCGGAATGGAATTCCGACAATTTTTGTAGCTTCATTATGTAATTTTGGATATGTCTGCAAATTTTCAGGTCATTCGTACGTCGTTTAATCGAGTTTTGGATTGAATGTTAGTTTTGAAAGTTTTGAAGAAACATAGGCTTGAATCCGTGTAAAAATATTGATTTTGATGTTTAGGATGACGTTTTTGTGATTAGAACAAGTCCATATCATGTTTTGGAGTGTGTGGGTGGTTTTCGTTGGGGTCCCGGGGGCCTCGGGATGATTTCGGACCATCAACCGGACATTTTGAATGTCACGACCCCAAACCCCGGTCGTGATGGCGCCCAACACATTGCTAGGCAAGCCCGACCATCTTATCCAATTACCAACCAAGTATATTAATACTGATTAATCGGCGTGATTAATCAAGAAGTGTAGAAATGAAATACAAGAACACAGTCCCAACCAAATCGTGGTGTCACAAGTCTGAGCCTCTACAAATGAGATCTACTACACAATCAAGTCTAACCAGAATGGACACAACAAAATGATAAAAAGAAAGAGGTCAGGTACTGCGGACGTCGGCGGCTACCTCGAAGTCTCCACGGAATGGGGATAATAAAGCAGTTGCGATAGCTCAACTGCCCTCCTGAACCTGTATATCCGCACAAAAAGTGCAGGGGAGTGGGGTGAGTATATTTCAACTCAGTGAGTAACAATAATAAATAATAACTGAAAATAAGAACTCCTGTACTATCACTAAACAGTTCTAAGGCAACCCCCACAGGTTAGTCATCACTATAATGAGTACTCTGATCTCCAGTCCACATCTATCTCGTCTAGGTCCCACACTAACCACATCCTCGCTCGTACCACTACGGTATACAGCCATCTCAATATATAGAGACATATACATCCGTCTATAACATATAAATATTTCAGTATATATATGAATATGAATAAGTAAAATGCTGCGGCGCGCAGCCCGCTCCAATACATATACCGCTGCGGCGAGCAGCCCGCTCAAATACATATACCGCTGCGGCGCGCAGCTCGCTCCAATACATATACTGCTGCGGCGCGCAGCCCGCTCCATTTAACATCGACGGTGCTCACTAGGGGTGTATACAGACTTCGGAGGGGCTCCCTAGGTCCAAGCACTATAATATTGCGGCGTGCAGCACGATCCACTCAAATATTACTGTGGCGTGCAGTCCGATCAAATATATATATGTATATATCTCTATACTGCTGTGGCGTGCAGCCCGATCCCATAATATACACCAGTGCTCACTGAGAATGTGTGCAGACTCAGACTCCGAAGGGGCTCCTACAGCCCAAGCGCAATAATACTACGGCGTGCAGTCCGTCCCACATGTATATTACATGTATTTTACATGTATATTACTGCGGCGTGCAGTCCGATCCAATATATATACTGCTGCGGCGTGCAGCCCGATCCAATATATATATACTGCTGCGGCGTGTAGCCCGATTCAATATATATACTACTGCGGCGTGCATCCCGATCCAATATATATATATACTGTTGCGGCGTGCAACCCGATCAAATATAGGTATATATATATAATACCCATAATGGGTCCTCGACCCTATCCCAGTCAGTATATACTTGGCCTCTCAGGCCCAATATAATATATCACAATGGGTCCTTGACCCTGTCTCGGTTAATATAGACTTGGCCTTTCGGGCCCAATATAACATCTCATAGTGGGTCCTTGACCCTATCTCATCTCAATCGGTATAGACTTGGCCTTTCAGGCCCACTCAGCTAGAACAGGGAATTCTACCCTAGACAATCTCTCTCAATGTACACATCTAGTACGGGCTCATATTATGCTATACAGCTAGAGAGCTACGGCCGAGTGTATGTTTCCAACACGATATAAGGGTCACCTAGCTCTATAGGTTCCCTAATGCTCTACAGATCGGCACAAGGCCCCAAACATGGCTATTACCCCAATTGTACAGTTATAATCTCATTAATAGTCATACAACACCGTATTCTTTTAGCCGGGAAGAACCAAGTCCAATTCCCCAATCACAATGTCACCACGCCCGTCACAAGACGCGTGTCTCATCTCAACATAGCAGTGTGAGGTGCAAGTACGGGGTTTCAAACCCTCAGTACATTATTTACTATCACCACTCACCTCGAATCGGTAGAAGCTTCATGCCCGCGACGCCTTAGCTCCTCGAACCAGCATCCACGCACGTCAAAACTAGCCAAAATCAGTACAAATATATCAAAATAGGCTAATGGAACATAACCCAATCGAAAGAACTCGAAAAATATCAAAAATCACGAAATTGGCAAAACCGAGTCCCGGGCCCACATCTCGAAAAATTTCGAAATTCATATTTCCAGAATCCTCGTCTCGCCACGAGTCCATACATATAAAATTTACCAAAATCGGAGTTCGATTGGCCTTTCAAAATCCAAATTTTCGTTTTCAATTTTTAGGCCACAATCCTTCACAATTTCTACCCAAATTCATGAAGATTGATGTTAATTCTACCATATAATTATGTTTTTGAGTCAAGAATCTTACCTCCAATGAATACCCGATGATACTCCCTTCAATCCCCATCCAAAAGCTCTTTAAATGATCAAAAATGGTGGAAAAATGACCCAAAATCGATTTTATCAACTTACTGATTTTTTTCGGAAATCACTGTTCACTGGGTACTATTCATGCGTGTCGACACTGTTCACGGGGTACTGTTCATGCGTGTCAACACTGTTCACCCGCGTGGTTACTATTCACGCACGGAAATTACTATTCATACGCTGCAGAAAAATGCAGCAGCAATACAGAAATTGCACCACACAGCCATTTTCACTAAAATGGCTCTAACTCCATCATACGAACTCGGAATTCGACGATTCTTTTTCCTATGGCTCCGTAATTTCGATACGGATCCAGTGGTTCAAAAAAAACTGAATTTGGATCTCAGTTACTCAATGCAACATCAATTTTTCTCGTTAAACAATTAATTCACATTTCGCGTCAAAAACCCAATCGCGACTTGATGAAATTAGACCAAACTTTCCAGATCAGTCCTATAATTCATTATCCAAATTCTCGAAGTCTCGAAATCAAATTTGAATCTCTAGAAGTAAAATAGACCTTTGGATCATTACATTTATGCTCAAAATGGCAAAAATCTTCCAAAAATTGTTCCAAAATTTATCCGAGCCTCATGGGATCCCAACAAAGTATACTAACAAGTCTCATAATATATTACGGACTTGCTTGAGGCCTCAAATCACAACAAACAATGCTAAAATTATGAATCAACCTCCAATCCAAGCTTTATAAACTTTAGAACTTCCAACTTCTATTTTCGATGCCGAAACCTATCAAATCAAGTCCGATTGACTTCAAATTTTGCACACAAGTCCAAAAAGGCATAACAGAGCTACAGAAATTTTCAGAATTTCATTCCGACCGTCGGATCAAAATTTCACCTACCGTTCGAATTTCGCCAAAATTCAACCATAGCCAATTCAAGCCTATTTCTATACCGGACCTCCAAATTCAATTTCGATTGCTCCCCTAAGTCACAAATCACCTTCCGGAACTAACTGAATCATCCGAATCCGATTCCGAGCTCTCTAACTAAATAGTCAACTCCGGGTTGACTTTCCATATTCAAGTTTCCTTCAAAAAGGCTACATGCCTCATTTTCAATCCAATCCACTCCTTACTCACCCGATAGACTCTAACACTGATATAAAAGCATAAAACATGTAATTGCAACATAACAGGGTGGTAATTCTCGTGACGATGGGCCGGGTCGTCACATTCTCCCCCTCTTAAGCAAACGCTCGTCCTCGAGCGGACCCAAAGTTGTACTAGAAGCAACCCAATAGCTGAATGACCTTACCAAGCATATATTGGGCGATCACACGTCACCCTATCTCTCATAAGTCCGAAAACACCATATAGCTGAAATCTCACAGACCACCTGAACCATAAACTACATTGCACTTTCCGAAGTCATATACCAATTGCTAATCATATGCCTATACTCAGAGTACACACGATCCATCTGTAATAGCCATACTCGCTACTTCGGGTGAGATCACATGATGTATCAAACAACCCAATCACTAGAGACGATAGTCTCTAGCCACAACAACTGGCCACAATAACCACACACTAGCAGTAAGAACCTTTCTCATTACATAGAGTCTTATTCCAACACCTTCATATCCTGCCAACGGCAACCGCACACTCGATATATCGAACCCATCTCTCAGGTCAACCATTCATGAATTCTCTTAGGTCAACCATTCATGAATCTATTTCCCTCTTAAAACTGATACCACAATAGGTTTCGGAGCCAAACCTCGATATTACTTTTCTAACAAGCTAAGATCAAATATGCTCGTACTTATTAATGACTCAAGCGATCATTTCGATTATAACACACCACACTGGTGATATGACACCTGAACACTAGCCTAAGCCGCGACGAGCACAACATCAGGCTCCAATAAGAACGATCTGAACACACTTGAATCATGACAACAGACTCACACAAAGAGCTATAATTCAAATTCTTCAATACCATCACAACACATAACTGAGATCTCATCTCACATCATAGAATTAGAGTACCTGAATCCTCCTCGAAAGGTCATAACATCACGTGGCCTTGCAACAACTCATGATTCTATCCAAACACTATTACTCATGGAGCACCTCAAGTCGCAATGCTCAAGACGGTCAGCCACACACATATTTAGGTCTGAACTCAAGCAATCAATCACACACGCGGTGATACATTTAGTATATGCTATCGAATCATGTATGGGCATAACCAATGTGCTATTCCCCGAGCGATATCCAATACGGACTATTCCTCAGAAGAGAGGAAGTATTGTATACAAGGTATATATAGGAAGTTATATTTCCCATATCACACTGTTGTGGCGCGCAACCCTTTCCAATAGCATACCTGTGGCGGCGTGCCACCCGATCCAGATACCATAAATGTGGCGGCGTGCCACCCGATCCAGATACTATACATGTGGCGGCGTGCCACCCGATCCACGCATAAATCTAGCAAAAGGGAATGCACATCGACTCAAGTTGCTCATTGCAACAAACATGTATATATGGCCTCGAGCTCGGTCACATGAAACTCATCCGACAAAGTTCCTCAATACCGGAACTGAATCAATGGTAGATACCTCTACACTGACATCCGCCACAAAGGCCCAACTGACAAAGAATACCTACCAGCCGTCCGTCGGCCCTAGGGTACATCTACCTTACGGGAGCATAATCTGATACACTCTACTACGCAGTTTGTGGCATTTTCTAACATAGTCCATATCACATTAGTTTGGACAACCTGGCTTATGACAACCAGTCAGCAATCATATATCATTATTCAAATTTGTATCAAGTAACAAAATAGCCACTAGGGCTTCCAATTTCTAATAACCACTAAACGGTGCCGATACACACGATATACCACCACTATGTAGGCGGATTACGAGAACTTCTAGTCTCCAACACATATGTAACACATGGATCACTATGCCTGATCCCACTTTCACCCGTACGAACACGTAACACACATCAAGCATCCATTCATACCACGTACGCCATTCAGAAATTTCCCTATGCCAACAACGACTCAATTATTACAGTTGATCCAACAAGAAAATACCACTATACCACTAGATATTATCAATTTACATTACCTTGTCCTTTTGCACCATATACCCTGCCAAATTACTAGAATAGCAGTACCATTTTCTTAAATCATCAGAAAGATCGATTCTTAAATCACCTGCAGCTGTCCGCGCTGCTCAATAATTTTATTGACTTCCCATATATTATGAACTGATCTCAAAACCTTGAATATGCCATTATCAACTTTCCACAACACATCGCATATACCATACCACACTAACACAACCAGGAAAATTCATATCCCTTTCCCTACGCCGCAAACATCGGCGCACTCAACTAGTCAAGGACTTTCATGATCTCATATAGAGAAAACTCATTACACATTCCAAGCTATACATACCAACAGGAAATACACTCATTTTCAAACCACGGTAAAACACATCACAAACCCTTTCTCCCAATTACATTGCATAACTTAAATTGCCAGGACTGAGTCCTTATACCCATACCGAGTTACACAACTGCCAATACTCAAAAGCTTTATTGCACAATATCGGCGAGACTCATTACTTCAAACATATACCAGGAATTAATCGTATTCCTTATCATACGTTTCGGTTTATTAACATGTTGATCCATTTACCCAATTTCCTTTCCGATTTATCTTTAATTTAATACTAGTCTTTATTGTAGCACCACAATGCCTCAACCCATGTTACCACACAAGAATCGTACATAAGACCATACGGTCTAAGACCCATATGCCACTGAATACTCTCTCAATTGTTTCCCAGAAATACCACATTCTACAATACTTTGTTTTGAAGAACTTCCTGCGATTTGAATTTGTTATCATTACCTTTCAATACGGATACTAAGAATCTCATCATCCCCATTACATAACAAAAATCTTGATTTCTTCTACTAAAACCACGGTCTTTAACCACGTACACAGTCTTAAGGCACCTGACTGTTGCAAGCATAAATCTTGAACACCGCAAGGCTAGTCTCGGGTGTCATTCACCCTTAACCAGTTATAATTCAACTGCCTTATTAAACAGAACCACTCGGGCCTTAATAGAACTCTGACGCCGCAGAACATGATTACATACGGATACAATTAACTATCTTTCTTTTCTATACATCAAACATTCTTTAGCAATAGCCACTCAAAACATCCTAGTATTTTCTCACATCTACGAAGCACCATAACCTTCGTCAGAATTTTTTCCCAACATGCTTGGGGACAGAACCATCATAGCACACAATAGTGCAATCAGTTAGTCAATAAAAACCTCCCCAACTTGGCTCGGAGCCATACATCAAAGCACTTTTACTCAATTGATGCTCCAATGTTACAGTGAGATTAAACTCGAGCTATTTACAAACTTTGGCGGAGACTCGAATCATCGGAAATCTTAACTCTTTTGCAATTCTCGTATTCATTCACGCGCAACAGCTAATCCCATTCCTTAGGCGACAACATCTTTTTTTTTTTTTTAAGTCCCAAAATTTTCAAAAGTTTCGGGAGAGTTTCCTTTGTAATTTGGCCTAACCACCTGCCAGAGAATCACCAAACCATTCTAACAATACATCCATAACTCAACAAGACATCGCAATGTATATCAACAACATTTATCTCAACACTATACAAGTTATATTATCAAAATTGATACATGGACATGCGCTGCACCTGCTCGAATCATAACATATGTCAAATACCTTTCACCACAATACTCGTAGCACAACCAATTCAATTTTTTTGAGTCTAAACTCATACTACCACACATTGTGCACTTTACATTTCCGCTAAGAGGCAATGAACATATTTCTCACGCCCATAACTAGGGCTACATATCAAATCACAACAAGAACCGAATACCTTACAGCTCTCCCATTATCAAACTGCCATTTGCACAATAAAGATCAATACTGATCGTATGAACTTCATAATACCGGCTCGCGAAATTAGTACCTTGGTGCTCAAGCCATTGACAAAGATCTGGCCTCAAGTCCTCCCTACTGGCCCAACATGAATTCACAGAGATTATATCTCGTCCCTCGATTGGGGAATCATATGTCATCAAGGCACATTATCACTAAGCACTCGAGTGCGCACATCAACGTGTAGAAGGAATTTCAAGAATCATACCTTCAGCTGAATCAAGTATGCACGATAAGAATTTCAAGAATATGAAGCTTTCCTAAAAGGTTTGCAGCCTCCCGAGGATAAGTACAGGCGTCCCCGTACAGATCCACGAGACTCTACCAACCGGCTCATGACTCGCGAGACCTGTTAACCTAGGCTCTGATACCAACTTGTCACGACCCCAAACCCCGGTCGTGATGGCGCCCAACACATTGCTAGGCAAGCCCGACCATCTTATCCAATTACCGGCCAAGTATAATTAATACTAATTAATCGGCGTGATTAGCCTGTTTCATAACAAATCAAGAAGTGTAGAAATGAAATACAAGAACACAGTCCCAAACAAATCGTGGTGTCACAAGTATGAGCCTCTACAAATGAGATCTACTACACAATCAAGTCTAAGCAGAATGGAGACAACAAAATGATAAAGAGGAAGAGGTCAGGTACTACAGACGTCGACAGCCACCTCGAAGTCTCCACGAAATGGGGATAATAAAGCATTTGCGATAGCTCAACTTCCCTCCCGAACCTGTATATCTGCACAAAAAGTGCAGCGGAGTGGGGTGAGTATATTTCAACTCAGTGAGTAACAATAATAAACAATAACTGAAAATAAGAACTCATGTACTATCACTAAACAGTTCTAAGGCAACCCCCACAGGTTAGTCATCACTATAATGAGTACTCTGATCTCCAGTCCACATCTATCTCATCTAGGTCCCACACCGACCACATCCTCGCTCGTACCACTACGGTATACAACCATCTCAATATATAGACACATATACATCTGTCTATAACATATAAATATTTCAGTATATATATGAATATGAATAAGTAAAATGTTGCGGCGCGCAGCCCGCTTCAATACATATACCGTTGCGGCGCGCAGCCCGCTCAAATACATATACCGCTGCGGCGCGCAGCCCACTCCAATACATATACCGCTGCGGCGCGCAACCCGCTCCATTTAACGTCGACGGTGCTCACTGGGGGTGTATACAGACTTCGGAGGGGCTCCCTAGGCCCAAGCACTATAATACTGCGGCGTGCATCACGATCCACACAAATATTACTGCGGCGTGCAGTCCGATCCAATATATATATGTATATATCTCTATACTGCTGCGGCGTGCAGCCCGATCCCATAATATACACCAGTGCTCACTGAGAATGTGTGCAGACTCAGACTCCGAAGGGGCTCCTACAGCCCAAGCGCAATAATACTACGGCGTGCAGTCCGTCCCACATGTATATTACATGTATTTTACATGTATATTACTGCGGCGTGCAGTCCGATCCAATATATATACTGCTGCGGCGTGCAATCCGATCCAATATATATACTGCTATTACTGCGGCATGCAGTCCGATCCAATATATATACTGTTGCGGCGTGCAGCCCGATCCAATATAGGTATATATATATAATACCCCATAACGGGTCCTCGACCCTATCCCAGTCAATATGTACTTGGCCTCTCAGGCCCAATATAATATATCACAGTGGGTCCTGTACCCTGTCTCAGTCAATATAGACTTGGCCTTTCAGGCCCAATATAACATCTCATAGTGGGTCCTTGACCCTATCTCATCTCAATCGGTATAGACTTGGCCTTTCAGGCCCACTCAGCTAGAACAAGGAATTTCACCCTAGACAATCTCTCTCAATGTACACATCTAGTACGGGCTCAAATTATGCTATACAGCTAGAGCTACGGCTGAGTGTATGTTTCCAACACGATATAAGGGTCACCTAGCTTTATAGGTTCCCTAATGCTCTACAGATCGGCACAAGGCCCCAAACATGGCTATTAGCCCAATTGTACAGTTATAATCTCATTAACAGTCATACAACACAGTATTCTATTAGCCGGAAGGACCAAGTCCAATTCCCCAATCACAATGTCACCACGCCCGTCACAAGACGCGTGTCTCATCTCAACATAGCACTCTGAAGTGCTAGTACGGAGTTTCAAACCCTCAGTACATTATTTACTATCACCACTCACCTCGAACCGGTAGAAGCTTCATGCCCGCGACGCCTTAGCTCCTCGAACCGGCATCCACGCATGTCAAAACTAGCCAAAATCAGTACAAATATATCAAAATAGGCTAATGGAACATAACCCAATCGAAAGAACTCGAAAAATATCAAAAATCACAAAATCTGCAAAACCCGAGCCCCGGGCCCATATCTCGAAAAATTTCGAAATTCATGTTTCCAGAATCCTCGTCTCTCCACGAGTCCGTACATATAAAATTTACCAAAATCGGAGTTCGATTGGCCTTTCAAAACCCAAATTTTCGTTTTCAATTTCTAGGCCACAATCTTTGACAATTTCTACCCAAATTCATGAAGATTGATGTTAATTCTACCATATAATTATGTTTTTGAGTCAAGAATCTTACCTCAGATGAATACCCGATGATACTCCCTTCAATCCCCATCCAAAAGCTCTCTAAATGATCAAAAATGGTGGAAAAATGACCCAAAATCGATTTTATCAACTTACTGATTTTTTTCGGAAATCACTGTTCACGGGGTACTGTGCATGCGCGTCAACACTGTTCACGGGGTACTGTTCATGCGTGTCGACACTGTTCGCCCGCGCGGTTACTATTCACGCGCGAAAATTACTATTCATACGCTGCAGAAAAATGCAGCAGCAATACAGAAATTGCAGCACACAGCCATTTTCACTAAAATGGCTCTAACTCCATCATACAAACTCGGAATTCGACGATTCTTTTTCCTATGGCTCCGTAATTTCGATACGGATCCAGTGGTTCAAAAAAAAAACACAGAATTTGGATCTCAGTTATTCAGTGCAACATCAATTATGCTCGTTAAACAATTAATTCACATTTCGCGTCAAAAACCCAATCGCGACTTGATAAAATTAGACCAAACATTCCAGATCAGTCCTATAATTCATTATCTAAATTCTCGAAGTCTCAATTAAATTTGAATCTCTAGAACTAAAATAGGCCTTTGGATCATTATATTTATGCTCAAAACGGCAAAAATCTTCCAAAAATTGTTCCAAAATTTATCCGAGCCTCATGGGATCCCAACAAAGTATACTAACAAGTCTCATAATATATTACGGACTTGCTCGAGGCCTCAAATCACAACAAACAACGCTAAAATCATGAATCAACCTCCAATCCAAGCTTTATAAACTTTAGAACTTCCAACTTCTATTTTCGATGCCGAAACCTATCAAATCAAGTCCGATTGACTTCAAATTTTGCACACATGTCCAAAAAGGCATAATAGAGCTACAAAAATTTTCAGAATTTCATTCTGACCGTCGGATCAAAAGTTCACCTACCGTTCAGATTTCGCCAAAATTCAACCATAGCCAATTCAAGCCTATTTCTACACCGGACCTCCAAATTCAATTCCGATTGCTCCCCTAAGTCACAAATCACCTCCCGGAACTAACCGAATCATTCGAATCTGATTCCTAGCCCTCTAACTAAATAGTCAACTCCGGGTTGACTTTCCATATTCAAGTTTCCTTCAAAAAGGCTATATGCCTCATTTTCAATCCAATCCACTCCTTACTCACCCGATAGACTCTAAAATTGATATAAAAGCATAAAACATGTAATTACAACATAACGGGGTGGTAATTCTCGTGACGACGGGCCGGGTCGTCACATTGAACTTGGCAAAATCTGCTATAAATTGCAGATCACTGTGCAGAAGGCTAAGCCTTCGCGTTCGCGAGGGCAAGGCCCGTGTTCGCGTAGGCTGGGGCATCTTGGTCATCGCGTTCGCGAGGAGGAGGGCCGCATTCGCGTAGAAGGAATCTGGGAAGCATCGTGTTCGCGATGGTGTTGGTCGCGATCGCGTAAGAGGAAATAGTGAAGCATCGCGTTCGCGTGGATGGAGGCCGCGTTTGCGTAGAAGGATCTCCGGATTGCTGAAGAAATGTGCACCGCGAACGCGTGGGGCATGTCGCGTTCGCGAAGGGAAAATTGATCAGTACATCGCGGATGCGTGATAGGTAACGCGAACGCGAAGAGTCAATGGGAGCTGTGCATCGCGAACGCATGGGAGCTCACGCGAACGCGTTGTGTTAAATGTTCTGGCAGTGAAATTAAATTGCAGAACAGAGGGCTCACAGGTTCATTCACCCAAAACATAATTTTGAGCCCTATAGAGAAGAAATCACGGGAAAACGCTGGGAAATCATCGGGTATTCATGGGAGGCAAGTTTTTTGACTCAAAAACAACATTTTATGGTAGAATTAACATAAAACAACAGTTCATGAATTTGGGTAGAAATTGTGAAGGATTGTGGCCTAGATATTGAAAACGAAAATTTGGGTTTTGAAAGGCCAATCAAACTCCGATTTTGGTAAATTTTATATGTACGGACTCGTGACGAGACGAGGATTCTGGAAATATGAATTTCGAAATTTTTCGAGATGTGGGGCCCGGGGCTCGGGTTTTGCCAATTTCGTGATTTTTGATATTTTTCGAGTTCTTTCGATTGGGTTATGTTCCATTAGCCTATTTTGATATATTTGTACTGATTTTGGCTAGTTTTGACATGCGTGGATGCCGGTTCGAGGAGCTAAGGCATCGCGGGCATGAGTTTTCGCCGGTTCGAGGTGGGTAATACTTGTAAATGATGTTCTGAGGGTTAGTAAACCCCGGACTTGCACATCTTAGTGCTATGTTGAGGTGACTTGTACGCCGGATAACGGGGGTGGGGTAGAGCACCATTGGGGATTGTGACTTGGTCCGTCCCGCGTAATAAATAATAACACCTAATTGTTGAAATGAATTGGACTAATTATCATGCTTGGGCTTCGTGCCGATTATTTGAATCCTTCATGGATTGGTATCATTGTCTTGATAACACGGTGCATATTTTTATCTAAATTTAAGGTTTTAAATGGTATTTTGCTATCCAGCATTTTTATAAGGTTATGAAAAACTTGCACAAGGTCTTAATGACATTTTTAGTTGTGAGCTAATATGATACTGTTGCCGAGGGGCTTTTCTGGATTATTTGTTAGACTGATTGGGGCCGAGGGCCATATGTCAGGGCATGACGATTTATATGAGCATATGCATACACATGCATGGATCGGACTGCACGTCGCAGTGGTATATGGATCGGGCTGCGCGCCGCAGCAGGTGTGATATTAATATTGTGCTTGGGCTGTAGGAGCCCCTCCGGAGTCTGAACCCCCACAGTGAGCACGGGTACCCAAATTGGATCGGGCTACGTGCCGTAGCGGTCATATGCATTGCATGGCATACATACATTGGTTTACGTGTACTACGTGGCATAACATTTAGCACTCATACATTACTGGCACACATGCATTAGTTTGCCTTATTGACCAGATCTCCTGGTGGAAATTGTTAAGGAGTGCTGAGCCCGAGGAGCTGATTTGAGTGCGGACTTGCACTGCTTGAGATTGTACCAGGTATTGGTATGTTATCATGAAAGAAAGGAGCTAAAAATTGAGATTTCTTAATAATCTACTCTCATATGCTGGAAAGGAATAAAAAGATAGTTCTGTATTGTGTAGTATGAGATAGTGCCTTGCGTGGTTTTCTTCCCTTCAGCATTATTTACTTTTATTACTGCTGAGTTGGAAGTACTCACACCCGACTCCCTGCACCTTGTGTGCAGATCCAGGTACATCATAACAGAGCTGATTCTATTGCGGCTCGGGAGTGTTTTTGGACAGTCGAGGTAGCTGCCAGCGTTCGCAGGACCTGATTCTCCAGTTTGTCTATATTTTTGTTCTGACCATCCCACACTTGTGCACAGTTATATTCGCTATTTACACTTTGTATACTCTGTAGAGGCTCATGACTCTTGACCCTGCGGTCTATGGGAGTTGGTATGTTTTGGGACTTGGTTCCCTGTTTGATATATATCTATCACTGTTGTCTTATGACTTGATATGTTTAAATGGGATAAGGCGACCTCCTAGCTCCATTATTGTTATTGATTGGTCAGGCTGCCCTAGCAGTGTTATGGGCGCCATCACGACCGGATTTGGGGTCATGATAATATGCATGCCCAATGTAGATGGTTTGCGGGAGTTGATACTTGAGGAGGCACACAGTTCGCGGTACTCTATTCACCCAGGTGCCGCGAAGATGTACCAAGACTTGAGACAACACTACTGGTGGAGGAGAATGAAGATGGATATTGTTAGGCATGTATCCAAGTGCCTCTATTGCCAGCAGGTCAAGTATGAGCATCAGAGACCGGGCGATATTCTTCAGCGTATGGCCATTCCCGAGTGGGAATGGGAGAGGATCACCATGGATTTTGTTACTAGACTCCCTCGGACAGCGAGAAAGTTTGATTCTGTATGGGTGATTGTTGATCGGCTGACTAAGTCCGCACATTTCATCCCCGTTAGTACTACTTACTCATCTGAGCGGTTGGCATCGATCTTTATTCGGGAGATTGTTAGGTTGCATGGGGTCCCGGTGTCTATTATATCTGACAGAGGCACTCAGTTCACTTCTCAGTTTTGGAGAGCATTTCAGCGAGAGATGGGTACGCGGGTTGAGTTGAGCACCGCATTTCACCCCCAGACAGACGGGCAGTCTGCGCTCACTATTCAGATCATGGAGGATATGTTGTGAGCATGTGTGATTGACTTTGGTGGTTCGTGGGATGAGTTATTGCCACTTGCGGAGTTTGCCTACAACAACAACTATCAGTCGAGTATTCAGATGGCCCCGTACGAGGCATTGTATGGAAAACGGTGTAGATCTCCCGTTGGATGGTTTGAGCCTGGTGAGGATAGATTGATAGGGACTCAGTTAGTTCAGGATGCTCTGGATAGAGCAAAGTTGATCCAGGAGAGGCTTCGCACAGCACAGTCTCGCCAGAAGAGTTATGCGGACCGTAGAGTTCGAGAGTTGTCTTTCATGGTTGGTGACAGAGTATTGTTGAAGGTTTCACCTATGAAGGGTGTCATGAGGTTTGGGAAGAAAGGAAAGTTGAGTCCTAGGTACATTGGTCCTTTTGAGATACTCGGGAGGGTTGGAGAGGTGGCATATGAGTTAGCCTTGCCGCCCAGCTTATCCAGCGTTCATCCAGTATTCCATGTATCTATGCTCCGGAAGTACATTGGAGATCCGTCTCATGTATTAGACTTCAGTACCATTCAGCTTGATGGTGATCTATCTTATAATGTGGAGCCAGTGGCTATTCTGGATAGACAGGTTCGAAAGTTGAGGTCCAAGGAGATTGCTTCAGTTAAGGTGCAGTGGAGAGGTCGGCCCGTGGAGGAGGCTACTTGGGAGATTGAGCGGGAGATGCGGAGCAGATATCCCCACTTGTTTGAGACTTCGGGTATGTGTCTTGACCCGCTCGAGGATGACCGTTTGCTTAAGAGGGGGAGAATGTGACAACACGGCCCGTCGTCAGGGGAATTGCCACCCCGTTATGCTATAATTATATGTTTCATGCTTTCATATCAGCGTTAGAGTCCATCGGGTAAGTTAGGAGTTAATTGGATTGAAAATGAGGCATATAGCCTTTTTGAAGGGAACTTGAATATGAAAAGTCAACCTGGAGTTGACTATTTAGTTAGAGGGCTCAGAATCGGGTTCTGATGATTCTGGTAGTTCCGGGAGGTGAATTGTGACTTAGGGGAGCAATCAGAATTGAATTTGGAGGTCCGGTGTAGAAATAGGCTTGAATTGGCTAAGGTTCAATTTTGGCGAAGTCCGAATGGTAGGTGAGATTTTGATCCGGGGGCTGGAATGGAATTCCGGTAGTTCCTGTAGCTTCGTTATATGATTTTGAATATGTCCACAAATTTTCAGGTCATTCGGACGTCGTTTGGTCGGGATTTTGTTTGAATGTGCAATTCAGAAAGTTTTAAGGAATTTAGGCTTGAATTCAATGTGAATTATGGGTTTTTATGTTATTAGACGTGTTTTGAGGATTGGAACAATTTCGAATAAGGTATTAGGACGTGTTGGTGTGTTTGGATGAGGTCCCAGGGACCTCGGGGTGTTTTCGGATGGTTAAACGGGAGAAAATATGGAAAATTGCAGACTTGTGCACTGGTTCTGTTGTTTTCGCTCCTGCGGAAATGGGGGCGCAGGAGCGAGTCCACAGGAGCGGACAAGGGGGCGCAGAGGCGCTTGGCTTCCCAGAAACGGAAGCAGGTCCGCTGAGGCGGCGTCGCAGGAGCGAGGATGAGACCGCAGAAGTGGTCAAGAGGCGAGATGGGGAAGACCGCAGAAGCGGATTGATGATCGCATAGGCGAGTCTGCAGGAGCGGACTTGTGATCGCAGAAGCGGGAAAGGCCGCAGGGGCGGAGGAATTCCGCAGGAGTGGACCCGCAGGAGCGGTCCGTGGATCGCAGGAGCGGAAATGGCCAAATGGGCCTTGTTTCGCAGAAGCGACCAGTTGGTCGCAGAAGCGGTTCCGCAGGGGCGGAAATGGTCCGCAGAAGCGAAAATCACAGTGAGTTAATTGTATCAGAAGTGAGAAAATTTCAGAAACATTTCACACATTTGGGTCTCGTCTTAAGGGGGCGATTTGGGTGATTTTGAAGAGAAACGCAAGGGAATTCGTCAAGTAATCAACTATGGACTCATCTTATGATTAGTATTGATAATATTATGCAATTATATCATGAAAATGGAGGAATTTGGGGTAATTCATGGAAGATTTAGCCCTAGGCTTGAACTTTAGAAAATCAAGGTTTTGAATGGGCAAATGGAGTCCGAGTTTGGTAAATCTTATATGCTTAGACTCGTATTGAGATGAGGGTTCCGAATATGTGACTTTCGTAATTTTTCGAGAAGCGTACCGAAAGTCGGGTTTTGATAATCTTGTGGGTTTTGATGCAATTTGGATTATTTCGAACGGGTTACGTGAATTTAGCATATATTGATGTATTGTCATTGGTTTTGAGCAGATTTGGCAACCGAGGAGATTGATTTGCGAGGCAAGCACAAGGCGGATTGTGGCTTCTACCGGTTTGAGGCAAGTGGTGGTAGTAAATAATGTATTGAGGGTTTGAAACCCCGTACTTGCACTTTACAGTGCTATGTTGAGATGAGACACGCGTCATGCGACGAGCGTGGTGGCATTGTGCTTGGGGGATTGGACTTGGTCCTTCTCGACTGATAGTTTATTGTGTATTACGACTGTGAATGAGCTTATAGTTGTGTAGTTGGGCTGGTAGCCGTGTTTGGGTCCTTGTGCCGATATGTAGAAGTATTAGGGAAACCTGTAGGGCTAGGTGACCCTTATATCATGCTGGATACATACACCCAGCCGTAGTATATCATGCGGGATACATACACACAGCCGTAGTATATCATGCTGGATATATACACTCAGCCATAGTACATCTTGCTGGAGACGTACACTCAGCCGTAATTATAGCTGTATAGCATATCATGAGCCAGTACTAGATGTGTACCTCGAGAGAGACTACCTAGGGTGGGATTCCCTGTTCTAGCTGAGTGGGCCTGAGAGGCCAAGTCTATACTGGCTGAGGTAGGGTTGAGGACCCATTGTGAGATATTATATCGAGCCTGAAAGGCTAAGTCTATATTGACTGTGATGGGGTCGAGGACCCACTATGAGATGTTATATGGGGCATGAGAGGCCAAGTCTATACTGACTGAGATAGGGTCGAGGACCCACCATGAGATATTATATGTATATATCTATACTGGATCGGACTGCACGCCGTAGTAATATACAAGTGGGACGGACTGTACGCCACAGTATTTTCGCGCTTGGGTTGTAGGAGCCCCTTCGGAGTCTTAGTCTGCACACATTCCCAGTGAGCGCTGGTATATTATGGGATCGGGCTGCACGCCGCAGTGGAATAATTATATATATGTATATATCTATGAGATCATAGCGCTTGGGCCTAGGGAGCCCCTCCGAAGTCTGTATACACCCCTAGTGAGCGTCGTCGATGTTAAATGGAGCGGATTGCGCACCGCAGCGGTATATGTATTGGAGCGGGCTGCACGCCGCAGCGTTATACTTATTCATATCCTTATACATACTTAAATACTTATACATTATAGACGTATGCATATATTTACATACATTGAGATGGTTTTACCCCGTAGGGGTACGAGTGAGGATTTTGGTCAGTGTGGGATCTTGTGGAGATAGATGTGGCGTGGAGATCAGAGTACTCATTGTAGCGATGATTTACCTGTGGGGGTTTGCCTTAGAACTGTTTAGTGACAGTACAGGAGTTCTTACTTTCAGTTATTGTTTATCATTATTACTCATTGAGTTGAAATATACTCACCCCACTCCCCTGCACTTTTTGTGCAGATTCACAGGTGCCCGAGAGTAGTTGAGTTGTTGTTGCTGCCTGCTCATATCTACTTTTGCAGAGACTACGAGGTAGCTGCCAGCGTCCGCAGAGCCTATTTTCTCCTTCCTTATCATCTTGTTGTTTTCATTTTGCCTAGACTTGTTTGTATTAGGGTGTTTATTCTGTAGAGGCTCAGACTCGTGACACCACATTTCGGTTGGGACCGTATTTTGTATGTTGCTACTATTGCATTTATCATATCGACATGATCATTTGCTATTTAAGTTTAACTTGATTAATTGGAATTAATAATTGGCTGGTTTAAGAGATAATATGGTCGGGCTTGCCTAGCATTGTGTTGGGCGCCATCATGACCTGGGTTTGGGTCATGACAGCTGTGGTGACGAGCATCCATACACTGGCATCTTGCATGACCGTGAGTCATTGTTAATACTTGTTGTGAGACATATTTAAAGATAAATTGTTGAACCCTTGCCGGGTTGTAGAATTGTTATTGTTCTCCCTTGCCGGTACTTGTTGTGAAGTGAGATATTGATTGCCCTTGCCGGGACTTTGTGGTGATGATTATTGTGTCCCTTGCCGGGACGGTTCATGATTTATTGTTTTCATTCTCTGCCCTTAACTGTGATTGTTATTTGGGTGAGGAAGAGTGATAATGCACGAAGGGTGATACCGTGCCTTGTTTTATTGATTATGCACGAAGGTTAATGCCGTGCCTTGATTTATTGATTTTGCACGAAGGTTAATGCCGTGCCATGTTATTGATTATGCACGGAGGATCATGCCGTGCCTTGTTATTGAACCATGTACGAAGGATCATGCCGTACCATAGATGTGAGGATGAGAGTAAAAGCACGAAGGGTGATGCCGTGCACTTTATTTGCTTATTTGGTGAGGATGAGAGTAAAAGCACGAAGGGTGATGCCGTGAAACTATTTGCTATTCCTTGACTTGATATTACCTGTTTTCCATTATACTTGGTTTTCCTTGTTGATTTAATAACTGTTGTTAACTGTTGAGTTCTTCTGTGATATTCCTTGTTGAGTTCTTAGTTGATTATTTCTCGTTATCTTGTGGTGTACATATATATAGAACTGCACATGTTTATGTGGGTGTCTGGTCCTAGGCTTGTCACTACTTCGCCGGGATAGGCCAGGCACTTACCAGCACATGTGGTCGGATTGTGCTGATACTGCACTTCTGTGCATTTTTGCACAGGTCCAGGTTTCGATCAGGAGCAGCAGCAGTAGATCTTTTGTGTGGGAGTTGAGCATATTGAGACCGAGGTAGCTTGCAGGTGTCCGTAGGCCCGACGTCTCTTCTTTTTACTTATGTTATTAGCTGTAGTCTCCTTGTTCCGAGACAAACAGATTATGTTATTTTTTTTCAGACATTTATGTGTAGTATTCAGTAGTAGTTCGTGAGTTGGTGACTCCACGTCTTGGGTAGAGGATTTCAGTATTGTTTTACCTTTAAACTGCTTATCTCTGTTTCGATAAAGTCTTCCGCACTTATTTAAGTAAGGTTATGGTTTTGTTGATAAATTGAGTATGAAATATTGCTAAAAACAGGATAGTGTGAATATAGTGGCTTGCCTAGCTACCACGAGTAGGCGCCATCACGATACCGTTGTTGGGGGGAAAATACGGGTCGTGACATCTATTGACTATTACTAGTCTATAGATTATAAGTGAGTTATATAGTATTATATCCCAATAGATTACATATTATTGAATGGACCCTATATGTTACGATAAGAATCCCAAAAATTAGTTGAATGTTCTAGTGCTATAGGATTGTATAACTATGTGATTCCGAATAAGTACTAAAAAACACTAATTGTTATGAACATTATACTTTTCTTCATTGTTGACTTATGTGGCTGTTGTAGGCCGATGATTGTATAACTGATGTTTATAATTGTATCGTATAGATGCAGTGAATGTTCTAGTGTTATAGGATTGTATAACTAGTAATCGTATTAGTCAATGGCCATTGTTCTGGTTATTATATTCTACATTCACAATTAACTATATTACTAATAGTTTCTTTAGCTCTGATACCATTTGATGAAAATATATTTGAACAAATAAAAAGTAAAGAATTAGACCTAAGTGTAGAAAAAATATTAGATATACCAAAAATGAAAAATTGGTTCAAAAGAAGTAAAGAAGAATATTATGTAATTAGACAAAGAGAACACATAATAGA
This sequence comes from Nicotiana noctiflora, assembly GCA_032618575.1. Classification (NCBI taxonomy): domain Eukaryota; kingdom Viridiplantae; phylum Streptophyta; class Magnoliopsida; order Solanales; family Solanaceae; genus Nicotiana; species Nicotiana noctiflora. The sequence goes on from JASVEL010011114.1 coordinate 244,906, forward strand.
CTGTAAATACACCAAAGGAAAAGCTAAAATACCAATAATAAATAAACGTATAATAAATAAAGAAATACAAGATATAAAGGCAAAAAACCCAATTAAATACGTACATCTAGGAGGAACAGAAATATTAATAAAGGCATGTTTTAGAGAAGGGATAGATACACCAATAGAAATTTATCTAGCAGATGATAGAATTATACAACCTATAGAAAAAGTATAATAAGTGCAGTACGAGGAAATTTGATGTCACGACCCCAAATCCGGTCGTGATGGCGCCCAGCACACTACTAGGCCAGCCCGACCAATCAACAACAATCATAGGGCTATGAGCTCGCCTTATCCCATTTAAGCATATCAATTGTAAAATAACAGTGATGTATATATCGAAACAGGGGAACCAAGTCCCAACGCATACCAACTCCCATAGACCGAAGGGTCAAGAGTCATGAGCCTCTACAGAGTATACAAAGTGTAAATAGTGAATATAACCGTGCACAAGTGTGGGATGATCAGAACAAAAATACAGACAAACTGGAGAATCAGGTCCTGCGAACGCTGGCAGCTACCTCGACTGTCCAAAAGCACTCCCGAGCCGCAATAGAATCAGCTCCACTATGATGTACCTGGATCTGCACACAAGGTGCGGGGAGTCGGGTGTGAGTACTTCCAACTCAGCAGTAATAAAAGTAAATAATGCTGAAGGGGAGAAAACCACGCAAAGTACTATCTCATGCTACACATTACAGAACTATCTTTTTATTCCTTTCTAGCATATGTGAATAGATTATTAGAAATCTCAATTTTTAGCTACTTTCTTTCATGAAAATATACCAATACCTGGATACAATCTCAAGCAGTGCAAGTCCGTACTCAAATCAGCCCCTCGGGCTCAGCACTCCTTATCAATTTACACCAGGAGATCTGGTCAATAAGGCAACTAATGCATGTGTGCTAGTAATGTATGAGTGCTAAATGTTATGCCACGTAGTACACGTAAACCAATGTATGTATGCCATGCAATGCATATAACCGCTACGACGTGTAGCCCGATCCAATTTGGGTACCCGTGCTCACTGTGGGGGTTCAGACTCCGGAGGGGCTCCTACAGCCCAAGCACAATATTAATATCACACCTGCTGCGGCGCGCAGCCCGATCCGTATACCACTGCGGCGTGCAGTCCGATCCATGCATGTGTATGCATATGCTCACATAAATTGTCATGCCCTAACATATGGCCCTCGGCCCCAATCAGTCTAACAAATAATCAAGAAAGCCCTACGGGCAACAATATCATGTTAGCTCACAACTAAAAATGTTATTAAGACCTTGTTCAAGTTTTTCATAACCTTATAAAAATGTTGAATAGCAAAATACCATTTTTAAACCTTAAATTTAGAATAAAATATGCACAGTGTTATCAAGACAATGATACCAATCCCTGAAGGATCCAAATAATCGGCACGAAGCCCAAGCATGATAATTAGTCCAATTCATTTCAACAATTAGGTGTTATTATTTATTACGCGGGATGGACCAAGTCACAATCCCCAATGGTGCTCTACCCCACGCCCGTTATCCGGCGTGCAAGTCACCTCAACACAGCACTAAGATGTGCAAGTCCGGGGTTTACTAACCCTCAGGACATCATTTACAAGTATTACCCACCTCGAACCAACGAAAGCTCATGCCCGCGACGCCTTAGCTCCTCGAACCGGCATTCACGCACATCAAAACTAGCCAAAATCAGTACAAATATATCAAAATAGGCTAATGGAACATAACCCAATCGAAAGAACTTGAAAAATATCAAAAATCATGAAATTGGCAAAACCCGAGCCCCGGGCCCACATCTCGAAAAATTTCAAAACTTATATTTCCAGAACCCTCGTCTCGCCACGAGTCCATACATATAAAATTTACCAAAATCGGAGTTCGATTGGCCTTTCAAAACCCAAATTTTCGTTTTCAATATCTAGGCCACAATCGTTCACAATTTCTACCCAAATTCATGAAGATTGATATTAATTCTACCATAAAATGATGTTTTTGAGTCAAGAAACTTACCTCCGATGAATACCCGATGATTTCCCAGCGTTTTCCCGTGATTTCTTCACTCTAGTGCTCAAAAATGGTGTTTTGGGGTGTGAAACCCGCGATTGGTTCTGTTCTGGTTTTAATTTCACTGCCAGACCATTCCTTCTATGCGATCGCAATGGCCCTATGCGATCGCATAGAGTTAAATTTTCCTGCCAATTTCCCCTTCTATGCGATCGCAATGCACTTCCGCGATCGCATAGCACAACCTTCCAGGCCTCATCTTTTCTTCTCTGCGATCGCAGCACTGGGTATGCGATCGCAATGTACAGTGTGATTAGCCTATGCGATCGCACCCCTGCTATGCGATCGCATAGCACATTTTTCTCACCCCTCCAAGCTCTTCTATGCGATCGCAATGACTCTATGCGATCGCATAGAGCAATCACTGTCTGCAATTTCTGCAGCAACTTCATGATCAAAACTTGCCCATTAGGCATCCGAAATGATCCCGAGACCCCCGGGACCTCAACCAAAGCCACCAATACATCACATTACCTCATTTAAACTTGCTCGTAGCATAAAAACACCATCGTAAACATCAAAATCTCCCATTACACACGGATTCAAGCCTAAGTTTATTCAAAACTTCCGAAACTAACATTCGATCAAAAACCCGACCGAACGACGTCCGAATGACCTGAAAATTTGTACGCATATCCAAAATCACCTAACGGAGCTACTGCAACTGTCGGAATTCCATTCTGACTTCCGGATCAAAATCTCGCCTACCGTTCGGATTTCGCCAAAATTCAACCTTAGCCAATTCAAGCCTATTTCTACACCGGATCTCCAAATTCAATTCTGATCGCTCCCCTAGCTCATAAATGATCCCCCGAAACTAGTCGAATCATCAGAATCCGATTCCGAGCACTCTAACTCAATAGTCAACTCTAGGTTGACTTTCCATATTCAAACTTCCTTCAAACATGCTATTTGCTTCATTTTCAATTCAATTCATTCCTAACTCATCCGATAGGTTCTAACACCTGATATAAAAGCATAAGATATGTAAATGCAAGGTAACAGGGTGGAAATTCCCATAACAACGGGCCGGGTCATTACATTCTCCCCAACTTAAACAAACGCTCGTCCTCGAGCGGACTGAGAGTTGTACTAGAAGCAACCCAATAGCCGAATGACCTTACCAAGCATATATCCGGGCGATCATACGTCACCCTATCTCACATAAGTCCGAAAACACCATATAGTCAAAATTTCACAGACCATCTGAAGCATAAATCACATTGCACTTTCTGAAATCATATGCCAAATGCTAATCCCATGCCTATACTCATGATACACTCGAATCCACTGCAATAACCCATATTCACTACTCCGGGTGAGATCATATGATGTATCAACAACCCAATCACCCGAGACGATAGTCTCTAATCACAACAATTGGCCACAATCACAAAATACTAGCTGAAAACCTCTTTCATTAGATAGAGTCTTATTCCAACACCTCCAAATCCTGCCCACGGCAGCTGAAGCACGCGATATACCGAACCCGTCTCTCAGGTTAACCATTCGTGAATCTATTTCCCTTTTTAAAACTGATACCACTATAGGTTTCAGAACCAAACCTCGATTTTTTTATCTTTCTAACAAGCTAAGATCCAATATGCTTGTATTCATTAATGACTCCGACGGTCATTTCGATTATAACACACCGCACTGGTGATATGACACCTCAACACCGGCCTAAGCCACGATGAGCACAACACAGGCTCCAATAAGAAACGTCTTAACACACTCGAATGATGACAACTGTCTCCAGCAAAAGAGCTGCATTTCAATTCCTCTGTGCCATCATAACATAGAACCGAGATCGCGTCTCGCATTATAGAAATAGAGTACACCTGAATTGTAACGACCCGACCGGTCGTTTTGAGTCCCAACGCGTCATTCAGCAGATTGAGGCCATGAACAACTTCATCTCAGATATATTGACTTGTGTGTATGGTCAGAATTAAAATTCAGAAAGTTTGGAGTCAAATCTAAATGGAAATTCTCATTTTGAAAGCTTAAAGTTGAAGAAATGAACTAGGATTGGAATTTTGAGTAAATGACCTCGGAATTGGGATCTAAAAGTTCCAGCATGCTCGTATGATGATTTTGAACTAGGGCGTATGTCCGGATTTGGTATTTGATAACCCGTGAGCATTTCGGCTTATATGGCGGAAGTTAGTATTTTAGAAAAATTTCATAAATTTGGGTTGGAAGGCATTTTAGAGTTATAGAAGTCCATTTGGGATTCCGAGTATAGGAATAGATCCGTATGGTAATTTTGGAGTTGGGAAAGCGATCGGAAATGAATTCGGATGTCCGGAGGTCATTTTGAAGTCATTTGGCTAAATAGAGGAATTTGAAGTTTTATGAGAAAATTCGACCGGAAGTGAAAATTTTGATATCGGGGTCAGAATGCGATTCCGAAAGTTGGTACAAGTCCGTAATGTCGAATGTGACTTGTGTGCAAACTTTGAGTCAATTCGGATCGATTTTGGTAGGAAAATGGACAATTAATCTCTTTAAGGAAAGCTTAAGTTGGAAAAGTCAACCCAACATTGACTTATGAGTTAGAGGGCTCGGAACTGAATTCCGATGATTCGGTTAGTTTCGGGGGATGATTTAAGACTTAGAAGCGCAATTGGAAGTAATTTTGGAGGTCCGGTGAAGAAGTCAGCCTATTTTGGCGAAGTTGGAATTTTGGCGGAATCCGATCGATGGGTGATATTTTGATCCGAAAGTTGGAATGGAATTCCTACAGTTGCAGCCATAGCTTCGTTAGGTGATTTTGGATATGTCTGCAAATTTTCAGGTCATTCGGACATCGTTTGGTCGGGTTTTTGATCGAAAGTGTATTTTCGGAAGTTTTTGGAAACTTAGGCCTTGATTTGATGAAAATTGATGATTTTGATGTTATTTCGGCGATTTGATCTCTCGAGCGAGTTCGTGTGATGTTTTAGAGTCAATGTGCATATTTGGTTTGGAGCCCCGAGGGCTCGGGAGTATTTCGGAGGTGTCTCGGAATAATTCCGGACTTAGAAAATGGGCAGAAAATGCAGAAAAATCTGCTGTGAACAGTGTCCATGAACAGTGCCCGTGAAACAGTGTCAGTGAACAGTACCGTGAACAGTAACAGTGAATAGCGCCGGACAAAATATATTTGAGGTCCGAAAATATATTGCCACTTTTGACGATTTGGAGCTCGGATAGGGCGATTTTTCGTGGGATTTTTGGAGAGAACAACGGGGTAAGTGTTCTTAACTCAATTTTGGTGGTATAACTCGAATCTATTGCAAGTTTTAGTGTTTAATTTGAGAATTTTTGTTGAAAAGGGTAGAAAACCTCTTGGATAGAAATAGTGATTTAAGTGGACAAATGAACTCCAATTTTTGTGAATTTGGTATGTACGGACTCGTGGCGAGACGAGTATTCCGGAAATATAAATTTCAAAATTTTTCGAGATGTGGGCCCGAGGCTCGGGTTTTGCCAATTTCGTGATTTTTAATATTTTTCGAGTTCTTTCGATTGGGTTATGTTCCATTAGCCTATTTTGATATATTTGTACTGATTTTGGCTAGTTTTGACATGCGTGGATGCCGGTTCGAGGAGCTAAGGCGTCGCGGGCATGAAACTTCTACCGGTTCGAGGTGAGTGGTGATAGTAAATAATGTATTGAGGGTTTGAAACCCCGTACTAGCACTTCACAGTGCTATATTGAGATGAGACACGCGTTCTATGACGGGCGTGGTGACATTGTGATTGGGGGTTCGGACTAAGTCCTTCCTGACTAATAGTATACTGTGTGTTATGACTGATAATAAGTTTATAACTGTGCAATTGGGCTGATAGCCATGTTTGGGTGGGTGACCCTTATATCGTGTTGGAAACATACACTCAGCCATAGCTCTAGCTGTATAGCATAATATGAGCCCGTACTAGATGTGTACATTGAGAGAGATTATCTAGGGTGGAATTCCCTGTTCTAGCTGAGCGGGCCTGAAAGGCCAAGTCTATACCGATTGAGATGAGATAGGGTCAAAGACCCACTATGAGATGTTATATTGGGCATGAAAGGCCAAGTCTATATTGACTGAGACAGGGTCAAGGACCCACTGTGATATATTATATTGGGCGTGAGAGGCCAAGTATATACTGACTGGGATAGGGTCGAGGACCCATTATGAGGTATTATATATATATACCTATATTTGATCGGGTTGCACGCCGTAGCAGTATATATATTGGACCGGACTGCACGCCGCAGTAATATACATGTAATATACCTGTGGAACGGACTGCACGCCGCAGTATTATTGCGCTTGGGCTGTAGGAGCCCTTCGGAGTCCGAGTCTGCACACATTCTTAGTGAGCGCTGGAGTATATTATGGGATCGGGCTGCACGCCACAGTAGTATAGTTATATATGTATATATATATTGTATATATATATATATATATATATATATATATATATATATTGGATCGGACTGCACGCCGCAGTAATATTTTTGTTGATCGTGCTGCACGCCGTAGTATTATAGTGCTTGGGCTCAGGGAGCCCCTCCGAAGTCTGTATACACCCCCAGTGAGCGGCGTCGACGTTAAATGGAGCGGGGTGCGCGCCGCAGCATTATACTTATTCATATTCATATATATACTGAAATATTTATATGTTATCGACAGATGTATATGTCTCCATATATTGAAATGGCTGTATACCGTAGTGGTACGAGCGAGGATGTGGTCGGTGTGGGACCTAGATGAGATAGATGTGGACTGGAGATCAGAGTACTCATTATAGTGATGACTAACTTGTAGGGGTTGCCTTAGAACTGTTTAGTGATAGTACAGGAGTTCTTATTTTCAGTTATTGTTTATTATTGTTACTCACTGAGTTGAAATATACTCACCCCACTCCCCTGCACTTTTTGTGCAGATATACAGGTTCAGGAGGGCAGTTGAGCTATCGCAACTGCTTTATTATTCCCATTCTGTGGAGACTTCGAGGTAGCTGCCAACGTCCGCAGTACCTGACCTCTTTCTTTTTATCATTTTGTTGTCTCCATTCTGGTTAGACTTGATTTTGTAGTAGATCTCATTTGTAGAGACTCAGACTTGTGACGCCACGATTTGGTTGGGATCGTGTTCTTGTATTTCAGCTCTACACTTCTTGATTTGTTATGAAAACAGGCTAATCACGCCGATTAATCAGTATTAATTATACTTGGCTGGTTTAATTGGATAAGATGGTCGAGCTTGCCTAGCAATGTGTTGGGCGCCATCACGACCGGGGTTTGGGGTCGTGACAAGTTGGTATCAGAGCCTAGGTTAACAGGTCTCGCGAGTCATGAGCCGGTTGGTAGAGTCTCGTGGATCGGTACGGGGACGCCTGTACTTATCCTCGGGAGGCTGCAAACCTCTTAGGAAAGCTTCAAATTCTTGAAATTCTTATCGTGCGTACTTGATTCAGTTTGAGGTATGATTCTTGAAATTCCTTCTACACGTTGATGTGCGCACTCGAGTGCTTAGTGATAATTTGCCTTGATGACTTACGATTCCCCAATCGAGGGACGAGATATAATCTCTGTGAATTCATGTTGGTCCAGTCGGGAGGACTTGAGGCCAGATCTTTGTCTATGGCTTGAGCACCAAGGTACTAATTTCGCGAGCCGGTATTATGAAGTTCATACGATCGGTATTGATCTTTTTTGTGCAAATGACAGTTTGATAATGGGAGAGCTGTAAGGTATTCAGTTCTTGTTGTGATTTGATATATAGCCCTAGTTATGGGCGTGAGAAATATGTTCATTGCCTCTTAGCGGAAATGTAAAGTGAACAATGTGTGGTAGTATGAGTTTAGACTCAAGAAAATTGAATTGGTTGTGCTATGAGTATTGTGGTGAAAGGTATTTGACATATGTTATGATTCGAGCAGGTGCAGCACATGTCCATGTATCAATTTTGATAATATAACTTGTATAGTGTTGAGATTAATGTTGTTGATATACATTGCGATGTCTTGTTGAGTTATGGATGTATTGTTAGAATGGTTTGGTGATTCTCTGGCACGTGGTTAGGCCAAATTACAAAGGAAACTCTGCCAATTTTTTTGGAAAATTTGGGACTTAGAAAGATTTTTGTCACATAAAGAGAGTGGGCTTATTGGTGGTGTGTGTATAAATGCAAGAATTACAGAAGGGTTAAGGTCTCTAATGATACGAGTCTTTGTCAAGCTTGTAAATGACTTGAGTTTAATCTTACCATAACATTGTGGCATCATTTGAGTAAAGGATGTTATGAGCGGCTAAAAGTGCTTTGATGTATGGCTCCGAGCCAAGTTGGGGAGGTTGCTATTAAATAACTAATTGCACGGTTGTGTTCTATGTGGGCACTGTCTTTAAGTATGTTGGGAAAATTCTGACAATGTTATGGCGCTTTGTAGATGTGAAGAAATACTAGGATGTTTTGAACTACTGTTGGTAAGGAATGTTCGGTATATAGAAAAGAAAGATAGCGAATTGTACCTGTAAGTAATCATATTCTGCGATGTCAGAGTTCTAACAAAACACGAGTGGTTCTACTCAATAGGACAGTTGAATTACAGCTGAATAAGGGTGAATGATGCCCGAGAATGGTTTTGCAGTGTTCAAGATTTTGCTTGTAACAGTCAAGTGTCTTAAGATTGTGTATGTGGCTAAAGATGGCGGTATCGTTAGAAAAGATCAAGGCTTGTGTTATATTTTGTGAATGATGGGATTCTATGTAGTATTGGGAAGTAATGATAACAAATTCAAAATCGCAGGAAGTTCTTCAAAATAAAGTGTGGTAGAATGTGGTACTTCTAGGAAACATTTGAGAGAGTATTCAGCGGCCTGTGAGCCTTAGACCGTGTGGTCTTGTGTACGAGTTTTGTGTGGTAAAAAGGGTTGAGGCATTGTCGTGCTACAATAAAGACTGATATGAAATTAAAGATGAATCAGAAAGGAAATTGGGTAAATGGATCAACTTGTTAATAAACCGAAACGGTATGATAAGGAATACGATTAATTCCTGGTATATGTTTGAAGTAATGAGTCTCACCGATATTGTGCAATAAAGCTTTTGAGTATTGGCAGTTGTGTAACTCGGTATGGGTATAAGGACTCGGTCCTGGCAATTTAACTTATGCAATGTAATTGGGAGAAAGGGTTTGTGATGTATTTTACCGTGGTTTGAAAATGAGTATATTTCCTATTAGTATGTAAAGCTCGAAATGTGTAATGAGTTTTCTCTATATGGGATCATGAAAGTCCTTGACTAGTTGAGTGCGCTGATGTTTGCGGCGTAGGGAAAGGGATATGAATTTTCCCTGTTGTCTTAGTGTGGTATGGTATATGCGATGTGTTATGGAAAGTTGATAACGGCATGTTCAAGGTTTTGAGATCAATTCATATTATATGGGGAGTCATTAAAATCCTCAAGCAGCGTGGGCAGCTGTAGATAATCTGAGAATCAATCTTCCTGGTGATTTAAGAGAATGGTACTGCTATACTAGTATATCGGCAGAGTCTATGGTCAAAAGGGCCAGGTAAAATAAACTGATAATATCTAGCGGTATGGTGGTATACTCCCGTTGGATCGACTGTAATAATTGAGTCGTTGATGACATAGTGAAATTTATGAATGGCTTTCGTGGTATGAATGGACGCTTGAGGTGCGTATGTAATTGCACGGTGAAGTACGAAATCAGGCATAGTGATTCCTGTGTTATGTATGTGTTGGAGACTAGAAGTTCTCGTAACCCGCCTACGCAGCGGTGGTATATCGTGTGTATCGGCACATTGTAGCGGTTATCGGAAATTGGAAGCTCTAGTGGCTATCTCATTACTTGATATGATGAATTTGAATAATGATATACGATTGCTGACTGGTCGTCATTAGCCAGGTTGTCCAGACTAATGTGATATGGACTATGTCAGAAACATGTCGCAAACTGCATGGCAGAGCGCATCGGATCATGCTCCAGCAGGGTGGATGTACCCTAAGGCCAGCGGACGGCTGGTAGGTATTGCTTTGTCAGTTGGGCCTTCGTGGCAGATGTCAGTGTAGAGGTATCTACCATTGATTCAATTCCGGTATTGAGGAACTTTGTCGAATGAGTTTCGTGTGACCGAGCTCGAGGCCATATATACATGTTTGTTGCAATGAGCAACTTGAGTCGATGTGCATTCCCTTTTGCTAGATTTATGCGTGGATCGGGTGGCAAGCTGCCACATATATAGTATCTGGATCGGGTGGCACGCCGCCACATGTATGGTATCTGGATCGGGTGGCACGCCGCCACAGGTATGCTATTGGAATGGGTTGCACGCGGCAACAGTGTGATGTGGGAAATATAGCCTCCTATATGTACCTTTTATACAATACTTCCTCTCTTCTGAGGAATAGTCCGTATTGGATATCGCTCGGGGAATAGCACATCGGTTGTGCCCATACAGGATTCGATAGCATATACTAAATGTATCACCGCGTGTGTGATTGATTGCTTGAGTTCATACCTAAATATGTGTATGGCTGACCGTTTTGAGCATTGCGACTTGAGGTGCTCCATGTGTAATAGTGTTTGGATAGAATCATGAGTTGTGGCAAGGCCACGTGATGTTATGACATTTCGAGGAAGATTCAGGTACTCTAATTCTATGATGTGAGACGAGATCTCAGTTATGTGTTGTGATGGTATTGAAGAATTTGAATTATAGCTCTTTATGTGAGTCTGTTGTCATGATTCGAGTGTGTTCAGATCATTTCTTATTGGAGCCTGTGTTTTGCTCGTCGTGGCTTAGGCCGATGAGGAGGTGTCATATTACCACTGTGGTGTGTTATAATCGAAATGATCGTTGGAGTCATTAATGAGTGCGAACATACATGATTTCAGCTAGATAGAAAGGTAATATCGAGGTTTGGCTCCAAAATCCGTTGTAATATCGGTCAAAAGAGAAATGGCTTCATAAATGGTGGATCTGAGGAATTGTTATAGTTTAGCCCGTGTTTTATTTATCGTTGGCGGTATATGAAAGTGTTGGAATAAGACTTCAACTAATAAGAGGTTTCCATCGGTATTTGGGTATTGTAGGCAACTGTAGTAATAAAGAATGTTATTGTGGTCATATGAGTAAAGTTATGCGAAGTGTAAATTCAACAAAGTTATGCATTAATGTTTGGGTACAACGTGTGGAGATTGATATGGTGGTCGAATGATGGAAACGGACTTGGCAGGAAATTCAGGGTGTTGGAATTTGGCCTAATGGCTTATTCGCTTGAATAAAGAATTATATCTACAAAATTATATAGCTAATATGCTCAACTAAGTAGTGGTAGCACGGGAAGGTGCATGATATGTTAAACAAGTTATTTGAGACTACATCATTGTAGTTCTCAGCACGTTCGAGGACGAACGTATGTTTAAGTGGGGGAGATTGTAACGACCCGACCGGTCATTTTGAGTCCCGACGCGTCATTCAACAGATTGAGGCCATGAACAACTTCATCTCAGATATATTGACTTGTGTGTATGGTCAGAATTAAAATTCAGAAAGTTTGGAGTCAAATCTAAATGGAAATTCTCATTTTGAAAGCTTAAAGTTGAAGAAATGAACTAGGATTGGAATTTTGAGTAAATGACCTCGGAATTGGGATCTAAAGGTTCCAGCATGCTCGTATGATCATTTTGAACTAGGGCGTATGTCCGGATTTGGTTTTTGATAACCCGTGAGCATTTCGGCGTATATGGCGGAAGTTAGTATTTTAGAAAAATTTCATAAATTTGGGTTGGAAGGCATTTTAGAGTTATAGATGTCCAATGGGATTCTGAGTTCGGGAATAGATCCGTATGGTGATTTTGGAGTTGGGAAAGCGATCGGAAGTGAATTCGGATGTCCGGAGGTCATTTTGAAGTCATTTGGCTAAATACGGGAATTTGAAGGTTTATGAGAAAATTCGACCGGAAGTGAAAATTTTGATATCGGGGTCAGAATGCGATTCCGAAAGTTGGTACAAGTCCGTAATGTCGAATGTGACTTGTGTGTAAACTTTGAGTCAATTCGGATTGATTTTGGTAGGAAAAGGGACAATTAATCTCTTTAAGGAAAGCTTAAGTTGGAAAAGTCAACCCAACATTGACTTATGAGTTAGAGGGCTCGGAACTGAATTCCGATGATTCGGTTAGTTTCGGGGGATGATTTAAGACTTAGAAGCGCAATTGGAAGTAATTTTGGAGGTCCGGTGAAGAAGTTAGCCTATTTTGGCGAAGTTGGAATTTTGGCGGAATCCGATCGATGGGTGATATTTTGATCCGAGAGTCGGAATGGAATTACGATAGTTGCAGTAGCTTCGTTAGGTGATTTTGGATAGGTCTGCAAATTTTCAGGTCATTCGGACATCGTTTGGTCGGGTTTTTGATCGAAAGTGTATTTTCGGAAGTTTTTGGAAACTTAGGCATTGATTTGATGAAAATTGATGATTTTGATGTTATTTTCGGCGATTTGATATCTCGAGCGAGTTCGTGTGATGTTTTAGAGTCAATGTGCATATTTGGTTTGGAGCCCCGAGGGTTCGGGAGTGTTTCGGAGGTGTCTCGGAATAATTCCGGACTTAGAAAATGGGCAGAAAATGCAGAAAAATCTGATGTGAACAGTGCCCGTGAACAGTACCGTGAATAGTAACCGTGAATAGTGCCGGACAGAATATATTTGAGGTCCGAAAATATATTGCCATTTTTGACGATTTGGAGCTCGGATAGGGCAATTTTTCGTGGGATTTTTGGAGAGAACAACGGGGTAAGTGTTCTTAACTCAATTTTGGTGGTATAACTCGAATCTATTGCAAGTTTTAGTGTTTAATTTGAGAATTTTTGTTGAAAAGGGTAGAAAACCCTCTTGGATAGAAACAGTGATTTAAGTGGACAAATAAACTCCAATTTTTGTGAATTTGGTATGTACGGACTCGTGGCGAGACGAGGATTCCGGAAATATAAATTTCAAAATTTTTCGAGATGTGGGCCCGAGGCTAGGGTTTTGCCAATTTCGTGATTTTTAATATTTTTCGAGTTCTTTTGATTGGGTTATGTTCCATTAGCCTATTTTGATATATTTGTACTGATTTTGGCTAGTTTTGACGTGCGTGGATGCCGGTTCGAGGAGCTAAGGCGTCGCGGGCATGAAGCTTCTACCGGTTCGAGGTGAGTGGTAGTAGTAAACAATGTACTGAGGGTTTGAAACCCCGTACTAGCATTTCACAATGCTATATTGAGATGAGACACGCGTTCTATGACGGGCGTGGTGACATTGTGATTGGGGGTTCGGACTAAGTCCTTCCTGACTAATAGTATACTGTGTGTTATGACTGATAATAAGTTTATAACTGTGCAATTGGGCTGATAGCCATGTTTGGGTAGGTGACCCTTATATCGTGTTGGAAACATACACTCAGCCGTAGCTCTAGCTGTATAGCATAATATGAGCCCGTACTAGATGTGTACATTGAGAGAGATTATCTAGGGTGGAATTCCCTATTCTAGCTGAGCGGGCCCGAAAGGCCAAGTCTATACCGATTGAGATGAGATAGGGTCGAGGACCCAGCTATGAGATGTTATATTGGGCACGAAAGGCCAAGTCTATATTGAGCGAGACGAGGGTCGAGGACCCGCTGTGATATATTATATTGGGCACGAGAGGCCAAGTATATACTGACCGGGATAGGGTCGAGGACCCATTATGAGGTATTATATATATACCTATATTGGATCGGGGTGCGCGCCGCAGCGGTATATATATTAGATCGGACTGCACGCCGCGATAATATACATGTAATATACATGTGGGACGGACGCACGCCGCGGTATTATTGCGCGTCGGGGCCCGTAGGAGCCCCGTTCGGAGTCGCGAGTACGCACACATTCTCGGTGAGCACGGGTGTGTATATATATGGGATCGGGTACACATGCACATGCATATGCAATATGATATAGTATATATATATATATATATATTGGAGCGGGGCTGCGCGCCGCAGCAGATGTATATGTATTGGAGCGGGGCGCACGCGCCCGAGCATTATACTTATTCATATTCATATATATACTGAAATATTTATATGTTATCGACAGATGTATATGTCTCCATATATTGAAATGGCTGTATACCGTAGTGGTACGAGCGAGGATGTGGTCGGTGTGGGACCTAGATGAGATAGATGTGGACTGGAGATCAGAGTACTCATTATAGTGATGACTAACCTGTGGGGGTTGCCTTAGAACTGTTTAGTGATAGTACATGAGTTCTTATTTTCAGTTATTGTTTATTATTGTTACTCACTGAGTTGAAATACACTCACCCCACTCCCCTGTACTTTTTGTGCAGATATACAGGTTTAGGAGGGCAGTTGAGCTATCGCAACTTCTTTATTATCCCTATTCTGTGGAGACTTCGAGGTAGCTGCCAACGTCCGCAGTACCTACCCTCTTTCTTTTTATCATTTTGTTGTCTCCATTCTGGTTAGACTTGATTTTGTAGTAGATCTCATTTGTAGAGGCTCGGACTTGTGACGCCACGATTTGGTTGGGACTGTGTTCTTGTATTTCAGTTCTACACTTCTTGGTTTGTTATGAAAACAGGCTAATCACACCGATTAATCAGTATTAATTATACATGGCTGGTTTAATTGGATAAGATGGTTAGGCTTGCCCAGCAATGTGTTGGGTGCCATCACGACCGGGGTTTGGGGTCGTGACATGAATCCTCTTCGAGAGGTCATAACATCACATGGCCTTGCCACGATTCGTGATTCTATCCCAACGTTATTACTCATGAAGCACCTCAAGCCACTAAGGTCAATACGGTTAGCCACGTACAGATCTAGGTCTGAACCCAAGCAATTAACCTCACCCACGGTGAAACAATTAATGTATCGAATCCTGAAAGGACACAACCGATGTGCCATTCGCCGAGCGATACTCAATACAGACTTTTCCTCAGAAGCCAAGAAGTATTGTATACCAGGTAACATATAACTAACTCTATTTTCACATTACACTATTGCGGCATGCAACCCGCTCCAATGACATACCCGTGGCGGCATGCCATCCGATCCGGATACCATACCTGTGGCGGCGTGCCACCCGATCCAAATAACCCGTGGCGGCGTGCCACCCGATCCTCGCATAAATCTCGAAAAAATGAAATGCATATCGAGTCGAATTTTCTCATTACAGCAAACATATATATATATATGTCACGACCCCAAATCCGGTCGTGATGGCGCCCAGCACATTGCTAAGCCAGCCCGACCAATCAATAACAATAACGGAGCTAGAAGCTCTCTTTAGCCCATTTAAGCATATCAAATCACGAAGCAATAGCGATACATATAGTGAAAACGGGGAACCAAGTCCCATAATACATCAACTCCCATAGACCGAAGGGTCAAGAGCCGTGAGCCTCTACTAGACACAAGTGTATAAAGGTTTACAAAATACCAAGTGCGGAAAGAAATGTCAATACGGAATCGAAAGACAGTAAGAAGGAATATCGGGTCCTGTGGACTCTGCATCTACCTCGTATATCCCACAGATGTCGCCTCGCACAGCTACTAGATCACTGCTGAGAGGTACCTGGATCTGCACACAAGGTGCAGGGAGTAAAATGAGTACTGCCAGACTCAGTGGTAATAAACAGGGGTAAGACAGCGCATATATGAAATCCGCAATAAAACACTATGTAAAGCTGTAATCCAATACCCTGTCACAAAATCAACATCAACTGTACTTGTACCATCAAGTACCAGCAAAACAGTATAACAACTAGCAGATGTAGCTAAATGCAATGCAATGCATGATATGACCGCTACGGCGCGTAGCTCGATCCAATTTGGGTACCCGTGCTCACTGTGGGGGTTCAGACTCCGGAGGGGCTCCTACAGCCCAAGCACAATATCACTGCGGCGTGCAGTCCGATCCAACATATATACTGCTGCGCGCGCAGCCCGATCCACTACCAGTCAGCTAATATGCAAATACAGCCTCACAGGCTCAAAAGTAGTTTTGAAAACATCTTTTATCATTTTTCAGTTGAAAACAGTAATATCAAGTTCCAGAGATTGGAAGTAGCATGATAACAGAGATAGCTACGGACTGGTAGTAACTAACATATCAATATGATAAGACAATGATAACGATCCTCGCGGGATCCAATAACTGGCTCACGGCCCACATGTATACTCAACCGCCCGAGAAGCGGGTTCAACGGCTCAAGAGTGGCCAATATCACCATATATAGTATGCAACCATCCGAGAAGGAGGTTCAACGGCTCAAGAATAGCCAATGTCATAACACAGTGCTAACAAGTCGGACTAGGCCATAGTCCTCAATCACAATCGACCCCGCACTCACATGAGAGTACGTGTCTCGCCGCTATACAGCGTCACAAAGTGGTATACCGGGGTTTCGAACCCGCTGATCATCACCCACATCTATTACTCACCTCAATACCGCGCGACAACTACTCCACAATGCCCTTGCCACGAGAATCAAGCTCCGCACGCGTAGAATCTGATCAAATATAGCAGAAACACAACAAATTAGGCCAATGGGACGACACCCAATCAATACAACTCAATTTACATCAAAATTCCCAAAGTTGTCAAAACCCGACTTTCGGTACACTTCTCGAAAAATTACAAAAGTCACATATTCGGAAACCTCATCTCGATACGAGTCTAGGCAGATAAAAATTTACCAAAATCGGACTCCATTTGCCCACTCAAATAAGTGTTTTTCTTCAATTTAGGCCTAAGGCTCAAACCCACCTTTAATCTTCCATTTACAGAAGAATTAACCAAGGATTTCATGTTAAAATGATGTAATTAAGCCACAAAACTTACCTCCAACAAAACCGCGATGATTACCCAGCAATCTCCCGTCAATTTCTTCTCTTGGAACTCAAAAATGGAGGTTTTGGGTATGGGGTTCACGACTGGACTGTTCTGTTATATTAATTCACTGACTGCCAGGCGACCTTCTGCGATCGCAGCCCCAGGCTCGCGATTGCATCACTCCTTCCGCGATCGCGAAGAACAAATTTTCCGGCCTCATTCCAATACACTACGCGATCGCAGTCTCCCCCTTGCGATCGCAGAGCTTCCCAGCTTTACCCTACGCGATCGCAGACATAGCTTCGCGATCGCGCAGCACAAAAATCTTCTGCACTAATTGCAGCAGAAACAGCAGTGCATTTAGCACAAAATGATCCGTTTGGACCCCCCAATTCATCCCGAGGCCCCCGGGACCCCAACGAAAACCACCAATATACTCCAAAACACGATACGAACTTGTTCCAATCATAAAAACACCATACTAAACATCAAAATCACCAATTACACATGGATTCAAGCCTAAATTCCTTAAAACATTCCGAATTACAGAATCAATCAAAAACCCGACCAAACGACGTCCGAATGACCTGAAATTTTGCGGACATATCAAAAATCACCTAACGAAGCTACCGCAACTGTCGGAATTCTATTCTGACCCCCGGATCAAAATCTCACCTACCGTTCGGATTTCGCCAAAATTCAACCTTAGCCAATTCAAGCCTATTTCTACACCGGGCCTCCAAATTCAATTCCGATTGCTCCTCTAAGTCACAAATCGCCTCCCGGAACTAACCGAATCATCAGAATCCGATTTCGAGCCCTCTAACTAAATAGTCAACTCCGGGTTGACTTTCCTTATTCAAGTTTCCTTCAATAAGGCTACATTCCTCATTTTCAATCCAATTCACTCCTAACTCACCCGATAGACTCTAACACTGATATAAAATCATAAAACATGTAATTATAATATAATGGGGTGGTAATTCTCGTGACGACGGGCCGGTCGTCACATTCTCCCCCTCTTAAGCAAACGCTCGTCCTCGGGCGGGTCAAGAAACATACCTGAAGTCTCAAACAAGTGAGTATATCTGCTCCGCATCTCCCGCTCGATCTCCCAAGTGGCCTCCTCCACGGGTGGACCTCTCCACTGAACCTTAACTGATGCAATCTCCTTAGACCTCAATTTTCTCACCTGACGTCCCAAAATGGCAATAGGCTCCACATCATAGGATAGATCACCATCAAGCTGAATGGTACTGAAGTCTAATACATGAGACGGATCCTCCAATGTACTTCCGGAGCATAGATACATGGAATACTGGATGAACGCTGGATAGGCTGGGCGGCAAGGCCAACTCATATGCCACCTCTCCAACTCTCTAAAGTATCTCAAAAGGACCAATGTACCTGGGACTCAACTTCCCTTTCTTCCCGAACCTCATGACACCCTTCATAGGTGAAACCTTCAACAATACTCTGTCACCAACCATGAAAGACAACTCTCGAACTCTACGGTCCGCATAACTCTACTGACGAGACTGTGCTGTACGAAGCCTCTCCTGGATCAACTCACGAAGGCCATCAACATTGGGCACATATATCCGGCCCTGCATCCTCAATACACTGTCACTATCAATGGTGACATCTCTAGCATCATCATGCTGAACTCTATCCCTCAGGACAGCCAAATGTGGATCATCATATCGGCGCTCACGAATACGATCATATAGAGATGACCGAGATACAACACAAGCCAATACCCGGCTGGGCTCCGAAATATCTAACCTCACTAGCCGATTAGCTAGCACCTGAACATCATAAGCAAATGGCCTCTCCTCAGCTGGAATATATGCCAAGCTCCCCATACCTGACCGCCTTCCGGCTCAAAGCATCGGCCACCACATTGGCCTTCCCCGGATGATATAAAATAGTAATGTCATAATCCTTAAGCAACTCAAGCCATCTTCGCTGTCTCAAATTAAGATCTTTCTGTTTGAACAAGTGCTGGAGACTACGATGGTCGGTATACACCTCACAAGACATGCCGTACAAATAGTGCCTCCAAATCTTCAAGGCATGAACAATGGCGGCTAGCTCCAAATCATGAACAGGATAGTTCTTCTCATGTGGCTTCAACTGCCGAGAAGCATAAGCAATCACCTTACCTTCCTGCATCAACACACAACCTATCCCCACTCTCGAGGCATCACAATAAACAGTATATGAACCCGAAGCTGATGGCAATACTAACACTGGAGCTGTGGTCAAAGCTGCCTTGAGCTTCTAAAAGCTCTCCTCGCACTCATCCGACCACACGAATGGTGCACCCTTCTGGGTCAATTTAGTCAATAAAGAAGCAATGGATGAAAATCCCTGAACAAACCGGCGATAATATCCTGCCAAGCCAAGAAAACTCCTGATCTCTGTAGCTGAGGACGGTCTAGGCCAACTCTGCACCGCCTCTATTTTCTTTGGATCAACCTGAATACCATCACGAGACACCACATGTCCCAGAAATGCTATGGACTCGAGCCAAAACTCGCACTTGGAGAATTTAGCATATAACTTCTCCTCCCTCAATCTCTGCAACACAATACTCAAATGCTGAGCATGCTCCTCATGAATACGGGAGTAGACTAGAATGTCATCAATGAACACAATCACAAATGAATCCAAATAGGGCCTGAACACACTGTTCATCAGATGCATAAATGTTGTTGGGGCGTTGGTCAGCCCAAAAGACATCACAAGGAACTCATAGTGACCATATCGGGTCCTGAATGCAGTCTTCATAATATCCGAGTCCCTGATCTTCAGCTGATGATAGCCTGAACGAAGATCGATCTTAGCAAACACCCTCGCACCCTGTAACTGATCAAACAAGTCATCTATGCGCGGTAGAGGGTACTTGTTCTTCACTGTCACTTTGTTCAATTGCCTATAATCAATACACATTCGCATGGAACCATATTTCTTTTTAACAAATAATACCGGCGCACCCCACGGGGACACACTAGGGCGGATGAAACCCTTATCCAGAAGCTCCTGAAGTTGCTCTTTCAGTTCTTTCAACTCAGCTGGTGCCATCCGATAAGGAGGAATGGATATGGGCCGAGTGCCCGGCACCAAGTCAATGCCAAAATCAATATCCCTGTCCGGCGGCATGCCCGACAGGTCTGAGGGGAATACATCTGGAAAATCCCTCACAACAGGTACAGAATCAATGCTAGGAGACTCAACTCCCACATCTCTCACAAAAGCTAAGTACGATAAACACCCTTTTTCAACCATCTTCTGAGCTTTTAAGAACGAAATAACACGGCTAGGGACGAAATCAGTCGAACCCCGCCAATCAATCTGAGAAATACCAGGAATGGCCAATGTAACTGTCTTAGCATGACAGTCTAATATAGCGTGGTACGGAGACAACCGATCCATACCCAATATAACATCAAAGTCCACCATCTCCAACAATAATAAATCTGCCTGGGTCTCCAGACCCCCAATAGATATAACACAGGATCTATAGACGATCCACAACAATCGTATCACCCACGGGGGTGGATACATGAACAGGTAAATCAAGACTACCACAAGTCGCACCCAAATGATGTGCAAAATAAGAGGACACGTAAGAATATGTAGACCATGGATCAAATAGAACAGAGGCATCTATGTGACAGAATGATACCTATAATCACTGCATCGGTGGCAACTGCATCGCGCCAGTCAGGAAGTGCATAGAATCGTGCCTGGCCTCCACCAGATCTCTCTCCGCCCCTGGGGCGACAACGAGAAGACCGACCTCCACCTCTACTAGACTGAGATGGTGCTGAAGATGAGGGCTGGTCCCTCTGCTGAGTCCTGTCCCTACGGAGTCGAGGGCACTGTCTCCTCATGTGGCCAAACTCACCACACTCATAACATGCACCTGGTGCTGGAGAAGGGGACTGAAGGGAACCCCTCGCCGCAGAAGAACCCTGGGCTGAAGAAGTAGGTGCTGCACTCTGGGCTGGAAGGGCACTAAGTGATGACTGACCCTGCTGAAACCCCTGTCGACCACGACCATAAGAACCTTCGCTCTGCTCTGGGCGGCCTGAATGAGAAGGTCTAGATGAGCGACCTCTGCTCTGCTGGGAATGCCCTCTAGATGGAGCACCAGTGAAACTGCTAGAACCACGAGGCCTCTTGGCCTCCCGCTCCTCTCTCTCTCGGCAACGATCCGCCTCAATGGAGCGTGCCATATCGACAACCTGCTCAAATGATGATGACAAAACTCGCTCTCTGGTCATAAGAATGCGGATAGAGTAGTTGAGGCCATCAATAAACCTCCTTATCCTCTCCCTATCAGTATGGATCATCCATGTGGCATGCCTAGCCAAGCCTAGCCAACCGTGTGAATCTAAGCTCATACTGAGTCAACCACTCGAACTGGCGATGTAGCTCCTCGCGACGAGACCGAGGTACATATTTCTCTAGAAAGAGAGTGAGAACTGCTGCCATGTGAGAGGTGATGCTCCTGCGAGCCTACATCTCTCAAACTCTTCCCGCCAATCGAATGCGGGACCAGCGAACCGAAAGGTAGTAAATGAAACTCCGGCGGACTCGAGAATACCCGGTGCCCAGCGACATCTGCGACAACATCCAAGAAACACGGGCATCATAGCCCTCGCGCCGGCCACGATGGGTCTGGCAGTCTGCCAGGTCTCGGGGAGCGACGCTGCTTTCATCGTGGGGCCTCAGCACTGGGCGCCACCATCTTCTGGGTGGGCTGGTGGTCGGAGAATAACGATTCTCGCCACCTTGGTGGGGTTCGCCTACGGCGTCGGGGTCACGGAACAGCGGGGTCGGTGTGCGTCGGGGGGTGTGAGCCGCCCTGTCTGAGATGTTGTTTCTGCCATTGTTCGTGGGCAGAGAGTACACAAAACAAAAAGCAAGACACACGGGGTATGTCGAGGCAAGGAGTCTCTACGAAGACCGAGGACGGGCGGTGGGTGGCTGCCGACTGGGCTCGCCGGAAGACGCTCGACATTGGAAACAACAACGACGGCCAAACGGGCGGGTGGTGGCTTCGCACCTCGGAGAAGAACCGCCTGCCTCTGCCTCTGTCGACCGCGCCCCGACTCTCGCAGGTGGCAGGCGGGTGCGTCCCTCCGTCTTTCGTGCTCACGTTCTCGCCATCCTGCGAGAAAATAAGTGTAAGTTGAGTTCTCGGAAACAACAATACGTACAATCCTAGCACCATGTAACAAGAACATTGCGAAAATATCTTTA
>JASVEL010011115.1:0-11900 GCA_032618575.1 Nicotiana noctiflora
GCTTATACACAACGGAGTACAAACATCCATAATATAATATATTTTTAACAAAAACCAGTTATTTCAAATTATATCCAAACAGATATACTCATATTTTTCATTTTTATGTAACATTCTTTTTTTTAACCAGTTTAACAAAGAAAAACACCTTTTTTATATTCAAAATAAATAAATATAGAGTATAAACTTTCAATTTTACTCTTAATATCATAATTATATAGCAATATAAATTTCACGAATTGTTTTATGACCATATGTTTCAAAAGTCAATTCTTTTTTATATTGTGCTTAATCAAACACTTTGAAAAACAAATATTCCCTCTATTTCACATGAGGTACTTTCCTTTTTAGCATGTTCTAAAACAAATGACACGTTTCTAAATTTAGAAATAATTCAACTTTAAACTCTTCATTTTACGCATTTACCCTTAATGAGAAGCTTTTATAGCCACACAAATGTCATGGCCCCACAAACCTTTTATCCCTTAAGTTTTTAAAATCACAAGTTTCAAAAGTCTTTTCTTTTTCTTAAACTCTATGTCGAGTCAAACTATCTCATCTAATATTAGATGAGTTACTTTTCTTTTTAGTCCGTTCCGAAATAAATGATAAATTTGGAAATAATTCGACTTTAAACTCTTCATTTTAGCCATTTACCTTTAATGAAAAGCTTTTATAAGCACACAAATGTCACGGCCCCACAAACCTTTGACCCCTTAAGCTTTTAAGACCACAATTATCAAAAGTGTTCTTCTTTTTTCTTAAATTTCGTGCCGAGTTAAACTACGTCATCTAATAAATAGAGTGGGGTATTGTTTTTCATAAAATAAATCAAATGGTTCGATAGTCGTCAAGAAAACATCAAGGTAATTATGATGTTGCTAGTTCAACAAGATCGCCTTTATAACATGACAAAATTACATAATAATGCACTCCATAAGTTGACCTTGCATTATTTTAGCCCACTTACAAGTTTGCAAATGTATAGCCAAATATCAATAAGCTTAACTCTGATTTTTTTTTTTCTAGTTTTTATGCTCTATATCTTCAAGCGTGAAACATTTTCATTCTCTTTTTTTCCTCAAATTTCTGCACACCTATCACAACTACGAAAATAAAAAACAGACGCGAGAAATCTAAAATCTCATCTTACTTAATGCTAATCTTGTTAGATTTTGAATATAATTTTGTGAGAAATTTGGAGTGGGTATTTTTTGAACTTATTATAATTAGTCTAAGTAGACTGTATACAAAGTTTGGAGTCGTTTAATGGAGATTTGGAATAGTTTTAATCACGAATAGCAAGTGAAAATCGTACAAAAAGTTCGTCGGAGAAGCTTATACATTTTTATACAATATTATTCACTTTTATACAAAGAGGCATATTATATATATAGTTGTATAAAGATGTATAAGCATAGTAATGAAAATGTTAGTAATATACCATGTAAGAAGAAGAAAGAAGAAATGTGAAAAATCCACCATATACCTGTAAATAATGTATCAACCTTGTATAAAATAATGTATAAGAGGTGTTTATACACCATTGTATATTACTTATACATTATTATATAAATGAATCCTATTAATGGAGTTTCACGGGTTCTTCTTCTTCTTTGGGCATCTTCTGAAATTCAACTCAAATCGAGCTCAAATTTGTTCCACATCACTTCAAATTTGAGTTTTGAACTGCCCTTGACGAAACACTTAATCCAAATATCTAACAAAATTGAAAAGCTCAATTTCTGAAATTGAAGCTTCGAATGCCCTTTAATGGTGATTCCAAAAATAATAATTCTTTTAAGTTGTATTTTTTCTTCTTATCTTAATAGTGATTGTAAACTTTGTATCTGGAAGGAGAATTGAAGAATATATAATGGTAGAGAAATTTTGGGGTGCAATATTGTGAAAGAGGTAGAAGAAGAACCAAGAAAAGAAAAACAATAGGGTGGGCTAACTAGTGAAAAATAACTTTCAGATTATGTACAACCTGGGCCATATCAGGTAAGAGCTTCAAACGTGGACCATTTTTTGATGGACTGTTGGGCCAAGTGACAAGGAGCATAATTTCCGCTTATAACATTTGGGCACGTTTAGTTGCTGATAAGATGGATATCTATCGATTAGTAAATAAATGAAGTAGGAATGAGATTACTCCCTCCGGTTCACAATAAGTGAACAATTTACTTTTAGCACGCTCATTAAGAAAATACTAAATTTTATACAAAAATTACCTACTATAACAGTATAACTAAACTACCCCTAATTAAACATTTTAGTGTGAGGAGTAAAAAATTTTTTTAGGGATATGTACATAGGGGTTATTTTGTAAAAACAAATTGAATTCTTTCTTGATTACATAACTGAACACTTATTTTGAACCAAAATGAAAAAGCAAATTGATCACTTATTGTGAACCGGAGGGAGTATAACATAATTATACTGCAAATATGGTAAAATATACATTACTCAGAACCATTGAACCAAATGAGCAAATTGTATAATAAATCAGTTAGAGGACCACCTTACAATTGAAGTGATAGACCTTTAGTCGAATATTAGCAAAACCAAAACACTGTACTAAAGCAAAAGCTGTAAACTAATCTAGAAGTGTGAGACCCTAAATTTCCACTGCCCTTCCACTGGATCATAAGAAACAAATTCTGCACTTTGCTCCTTTGCTTTCTTAACAAGCATATCTCTGTACTTGTTAACCACTGGTCCATCTGTGTACTCCTTCCATTTGTTGATGCATTTGACATTAAGGAGAGTTATCTCAGCTGGCTTGTTGAGGCCTTGTCCGACCGGAGGTTTCTTGCTCTCATCCATATAGATGATCACCTCACGTCGCTTAAAATAGATAGCAGAATCAAGATCAAGATTCCGAACATCTGTTTCTCCCAAGAACTTGATGCTTCCATAGCCATGTCTTCCTACCACAAAGTCCTTCACGTGGCAACAGAAACCAGGATTTTCCTTCTCCTTTGATATCAATTCCTGCATAGGAGGAACTGTGTAGTAATCAGCGCGTTGGAGCTTGGGCATTATGGTGTCAACATCCTCACTTTCAAGTGAAACTTGGACACAATGTCCAGATTTATCATAATGCATCTTCTCTTCAGGTGCTATGTTAGGCTTGTCACAACTGTCATTAACCTTGACTCCATCGTCCATCCCTACATTTTCACACCAAAAAAAAAAGGGAAATTAGAAACTTCAAAGAAATAATCAAGTAATAAGCAATTCAATTACACTATAAACTAGAATATGCATTGATGTCTACAGACGTGGGAAAATGCTCCAGACTTCAAGCAGATAAATATAGCTATATATGGAGAACAGATAGTGTTACTGCCTCTATATATATCTGCTTGAAATTTGTATACAAACGATTTTCCCTTTTCTCTTGCTTTTTCATGTAAATTACGTTTACTCCCATTGCAAGTCTAATAGCAAGTCAACTTCTTTATATATCTTAGATATACTCAAAAATAGATAACAAAATCTAATCTGTGAAGTTATTTGGTGCTAATTTGAACTATTAGAGATTCAGAGTTTTGAACTTATGATAATTGATATACGTATCTCCAGCTGAACAATAGTTTCGAAAGCTAAATGTCTCAATCTAACAGCCTCTTGGTGCTGAATATGTTTTGGATTTTATCAGCTCCTATATCTAATAAAGGAGGTGAAAGGAAGGCATGCAAAAGTACATTAATAAAGAAAGCTTACCATCCGCGGATGCATGCTTCAGCTGAGACAATCTACATGAATCAGAGCCCAAAGGAAATTCTCTAGTGGTAGGACGAATCCAATCCCTTGGATTTTCCCTTGAAATGATCACATTTTTGTTGCTTACTATGCCAGAAGCGTTTTCTTTATCCATAAAAAAGGGAACCTGCATAAACAGAAATTAATAGTCCTGTTAGATTTTCCAATATTTTATTTTGAGCTGATAATTGAATACCAATAACTTGCATTTTGAATATGATCTCTTTGCTTTTTCCCCTACACAAGCATCTATTATTGCACTCTAGATTTCTTTCCAGATAAACAATACTACTTCTCACCTTTGGTTTATCACTAGTAGGATTGTATTTTTGAGGTGGCAACCTATGCCGACTTAGAGATGAATGTCGAATTATCAACGAGGATCTTTGTCTGACCGGAGCAGTTTTGTCAGAAACCTGTAATTGCAACCAAAGAGAATTGTTCATAAGAACCTACAACATCTATTTTCACCTTAATCAGACAATATGACTTCAAAAAAATGGCTATAAAAACCAAAATAAAGTTGATAGTTTGAATTGAACTTGGCCACCTATATTGATGTTTATGCTTATTGGAGAAATACAAGAAATTATTTATTCACACCTATTTAATGTAAGCCAAACAAATGAAAAACCAAAGCCCAGCAACCAGGGGTCTAGGGAGCTAATTCTACATTGGTAGGAAAAAAAATAATGAATGCAACATACTAAAAGTGAAAAGAATATTATCGCGAATGTGAACAGAATGAATGACAAACAAGTTATTATAAAGAGGCATATTTGTACACCATATAACTGCTACTGCGAAGTATGATGCTTTTTTTGAGACCAATGAAGACGTCCAGAAGCGTAGGTTTATTAAACTTACAGGTAAGCTTGATATTCCATACTGTGGGGATGTTGCCGGATCTGGGCGTCCAACGAATACCTGGACTGCAGGTTGTGTTTCTGAAGGAACCATAATTGGTGATGACTGCAATCCTGTGATGCTTGGAGAGTAAGACCTGAAAACAGGTTAAGGTATCAGCTAGTGCATAAGCAAGAAGTAATACAAGGATCACAAAGGAAAGGAAAAAGAGAAAAAGAAGATGAATAAAGGCTAAGACAACAACTGTAGAGTACTTCTTACTAAAGCAGCAGAAATAGGCCTTTTAACAAGAGAACAAAACAAAAGGATAGCTAAGTTTGATTACTCACTGTTGCAAATTGATACCCGGATGACCAACTCCTTGTCCATTTTCTGAAAGAAACAGGAGCCAGGGGGTGATTAGTTTACATGGATTGTTAATCCAACATATTATCAATGTGAAAAAACACTGTGAAGTAATTAGTACCAGTCAATGGCTGAGAAGAGATGGCCGGTGAAATTGTTGCTTCAATATTAGGAGTCTTTTCTGGCTGCAAAGGAACAAAGAACAGTGGATGCAAATCAACTTAAATGTACAACACCAGAAAGAATTATTCCACTACCCACAACAGGAGTGGCCAAACTTTTTTTTTCTTCTCCTTTTCTCCACCGAGACCACAATGTGGGATATAATTTATTTATAACAGAAAGCAAATGGCACAGGTATATAAATGTTCCTTACAGGTTGAGAATCACTTACAGTAATTTGACTAGGAGCAAGTGGAACGAATGTGGGAAACAAAGATGATGGTGTGCTTGGAACATTAAAAAGCCTTGGTAAAGTAGGCTGTAACTGCCAGGATGATTGAGCTGGTGTTGTAGTCGAGACAGGAGTTGGAAGAAGGGATGGCGGTGATACAGTAGGTAAGGTGGGCAAGTTAAAAGGAGAGAAAGAGCGATTCTGATCAAAATGATGGGCTGGGGAAGATGAGACCAAACATGGAGAAGTAGTAGATGGTGGAGACAATAGAACAGAAGACGTTGATAAAGCCCATGGATTACTTGACGGAGAAAAGATGGAGTTAGTGGAAGAAGTGGAAGCCGCTTTTAAAGGTGCAAAAGGGCTTGAATTGGTCCATGGAGGAGAAGAAACATCTGAGTTTAAGAATGATGTTTTGGGGGGAAATATATGGGAAACAGTTGACTGCTGTGACTTTGAAAATAATGGGGTAGATGAAGTTGTGCTAGAATTCTCATTTGGTAGTAAGTCAATCCCTGGTCTTTTCAAGGCAAATGGATTTGGACAATGAGAATGAAAAGGTTGATCAACAGTCGATGGGTTAAATACTGGTGATGTGAAAGGCCTTGACTTGTCAATGACACCAAATTTAGATGTACCTGAAACACCAAATATAGAAGCACATGTCTGACCTGCAAATTCGCACATGAAATATAAAGCTAAGGTAGAATTGCTTGTTATTTAAAGATAAAGAAAACAAGTTTAGCGTACCTTTATCACCTAACTGATAGTCCTCAAACCTCAACTCTTCGTGGCTTTTATCTTCATAAGTCTGCATGCCGCAGATGGATTGAATTTTTTCCTTGTTCTCTTTCCCTTTAGTTGCAGTGTATGATGCCATTCTACTTCCTTTCTTATTGATACCGAATGCTGACTTTCCAAAATCAGAGCTCTTGAGCAATGGTGTAGTAACTACTTTTCCTGGATTGAAAATTTGATCAAGAAATCGATAAATATTTAATAAAAATTCAACATAGACTTCAGAGCTATATGGAGCATGTCGTAATGCACATTGAACGGTATTATTCTCTTATATCAATCACATTATCTACATGACAACAAAATTCTCAAAATGTTGAATAATCTGCTCTAGTTCATGAGAAAAATGGATTACTCCTATAATGTAAAACCTTTGCTCACCTGACGTGGATACTGCTGGCTGACCGAAGGAGTAGGAACCACATATTGAGGAGTCTGAAACACTGGCATCTCTGGACCACAACAGAGGTTTATTGGCCACA
Source organism: Nicotiana noctiflora (assembly GCA_032618575.1). Lineage (NCBI taxonomy): Eukaryota > Viridiplantae > Streptophyta > Magnoliopsida > Solanales > Solanaceae > Nicotiana > Nicotiana noctiflora. The sequence goes on from JASVEL010011115.1 coordinate 6,658, forward strand.
CTATTACCTTCATATTTCTTTCCAAATGTTGGTAAAGTGGACGACAAGCCAAGAGATTTGTCTTGTGTTTGAAAAGCTGTAGCATTGTTTGTTGCATTAAAGGCTGTGGTTCCTGCAGTTACGAGAAGCAGACTGAACTGATTTCTCTAATCACTAAAGACAACTACAAGCATCAGTAGCAAGCATGAGATTGGTTGAATAACTTTTCCGGAAATAGTAAAGCAAGAACATTACCCACCATACTGAGATATTGCAGTTATTACTAACATTTGGAAAAAGAGTAGAGCTCTATGCCACTTCATTGCATAGCTACTTTTCCCAAAAGGAGCAGATTTATTTTTTCAACCAATTCCATAAACCACCTCACAGCTCTGTCAAAGAAGATATGGTAACTCTGCTTTCATGAAATCGGCAGTATTAAGTATAGCATCTGTACCAATCCTCACCTGCGCCATAGGCGACAGAGAATATCATTTAGTAAATAGACCATGGAAAAGCATAGTCAAAGGGTGCCTTTAGTTCATTCGCATGTAACAACATCCAAAATAGCCTAACTGGTCTTTCTTCTGACTGTATAGATTTGGACAGAGATGGGGGAGTGTTCTATGGAAAATTCAGTTGATAAGACATAATAATGCAAAGGGGAGCCTCGGAGCAACAGTCAAGTTGTCTCCGTGTGACCTATAGGTCACGGGTTCGACCCATGGAATCAGCCACTAATGCTTGCATCAGGGTACATCACACCCCCTTGAGGTGCGGCCCTTCCCCGAACCCTGATGCTTTGTGCACCCGGCTGCCCTAAGACATAATAATGCACCATAATCAAAGCTAGAGACGCAATTTTACTGCAGAAAGTTTCACAAAAAAGAAGAAAAAAACGTGTTGATATGGTGACAAGTGACTTTTTCTGAGAAAATTGCAGAACGTAATCTTTTGGGATTGAATATGATCAAGCAAGGTGAAAATTTTCATAGCAGTGAGCAGATTGTGGGGTTTTCTTGGAGAAATCAATCGCCTATTCCAAAATCATTATGCATAAATAATCGAGTTATATTAAAGTTTTTACCACCAAAAGACATTGAACTTCCAAAGGGAGAAAGTAGTGATGCTGATGAGGTTGCTCCACTACTTCCAAACCATTGTGGCGCAGAAGGATTACCATTAGAGTTCGTAATCTGTTGAATTCCAGATGTAGGACCAAAAAGATTGATGTTGCTAAATGACGGGCTTGAAGCTGTCAAAAGAGAGAAAACAGTCCATCACAATGTTAATTATGTAACCAAGGAAGTTGTTCAACAACTATCACAATCAACCAGGAGAAAAAGTAGTCCAATCATAAAACATACAGGAAGAAGACAATCATGCTATGTAATTAGAGGCGGATATAGAACGGGGCTCAACCCATAATTCTTTGGTTCAAGCTAAGTATGCATATGCAAAAAACATTTAGACACGTATAATAAGATTACATTCTGAAAGCACCGACTTTAGATTCTAATTTCGCCTATGACTATGTATGTATATGTGATAGCAGTTAGATTCACAGAAGATGAATGAATAGTCTATTAGTGTTACGATTGATGCTTGAGAAATTATTAAGGAACTAATTAGACTAGAAAAGATTGCACAAAGCTTTAAAACTTTAATAATCTATCTATTTGGTCCTTTATATTACATCAACATCAACATACCCAATAAAATCTCACTAGTGAGGTCTAGGGAGAGTAGAGTGTACGCAGAACTTACCCCTACCCCGAAAAGGGCAGAGAGGTTGTTTCTACGAGACTCTTGGCTCAAGAAGAGAGACAATAATATCAGAGAAGAAACAAAAAAAAAGGCATATAACAACAAAAGATGCCAGAAAAAAGAATAACAACATCGAATAAGGGAAAGGACAATACACAAAACTATGCAACCAACTATGTGAACACTATAAAATGCTAACAAATCTAAACAAAACTCTATCAGTCTGCCCGATAAAAAAAGGGAAAGAACTCTCGTCTACCCCCTAGCCCACCAGCCTAATGCTCGACCTCCGCATGTTCCTATCAATCGCCTATTCCAAAATCACTATGCAAAAAAGAAAAGAAATAATCGAGTTTTTACCACCCAAAGAAGACGCTGAGGTTCCAAATGGCACACAAGGATTCCCATTCTGTTGAATTCCGGATGTAGAACCAAATAGGTTGCTACTGCTAAAGAGGCCTGAAGCTGTCAAAAGAACATGAGAGAAAACAATCAATCACTATATTAATTATGTAACCAAAGAAATTGTTCTACAAAAAAATTATAATCAACCAGGAGAAAACATAGTCGAAACATAAAACAAACAGGAAGAAGACAACTATGAGAAATCATAATACTATATGTAATTAGAGGAGGATATAGGACGATTTCTGTGGGTTCAACCCATTGTTTTTTTTTGTATAAATATGCAACAACTTTTAAAGTACATATATAAAATAAGATAACTCTCCTTCTGAAGATTCTGAATTCGCCTATGACTATATATATAATGTGATAGCAGTTAATAGTTCTTGACAAATTTTTAGGAAGACACTAAGGACCTGTTTGGTCATAAATTTTGTCAAAATAAACTTAGATTTTATTTGGCAATACATATTTGACCATAGATTTTGGCAAAATCGCAAATCTCAAAATATCTTTATAAACACTAATAATATTCATGTTTTTCCAAAATAAATTTGGGAAATATGTTTTGAAAACGTATGTCCAAACACATTTTCATCTTCAAACTAAACTATACCCAAATGATATTTTTCAAAACAAATTTGAGAATCTATGGCCAAATGCTAGCTAAGAGTGTGTTTAGTACGAAGAAATATTTTCCAATTTTTCTATGTTTGGTTGAACCAAATATTTTGAAAAATATTTTCCTCATTAACGCATCTTTCTCCAATTATAGAAAAATAGTTTCTCTATAAGTGATAAAACCACGAAAATATTTTAAAGGAACATATTATAGGAAAACATTTTCCATACCAAACACACCCTACGACTTGGAAAGATGCTCAAAGCTTTAATACTTTTATTGTTATTTGTTACTGGTCTTTTTTGTTTAGTGTATATAGTAATATACCAGCAATTATTAGCATCATTCTACTCCGTTGAAGACGAAAGCTGCTGAAACTTGACTAGCTTTTGGATATAAATTTGGTTGAAACATGAAAAAATAGTTTTTTAAAATTATGTTAAAAAAACAATTTTTGAAAGTTAAAGTTGTGTTTATTGAAAAAACATAGTCAAAATCTATGACCAAATGAAAGCTTAAATTATATACTATTAAGTGTTTATCAATATATAATTAAGAACTCATTCTTGTTCAAAAATATCAAGGATATGGAGAAACCGCATAAACTTTCAACTTAGAATTAAGTTAGAACCGACCGAAATAGAGGAGGAACAAAAGCAAGCAAACGTAAGAGCTGAAAGAATAAATTTCACTTACATGGTGCGGTATTATTTTTAAAGGAAAACATCGACATGTTTTGAAACAGAGATATATAGCAAAGAGAAAGATCACTGGTATATTCTCCTTAAAAGTTAAAAATTGGAATGTTGGAAAAGACAATGGCCGTATGGGAGTGAGGAAACATGATCGTATTGTATATATATATATAAATAGAAAAGAAGAGTAGTTAGTTGCATATTATGTACGCTGACTTAAGTTTTAAGCCGAGTAACCGCACGTGTAGCTTACTCTTAAAGCTACTCGGTTCTCCCTCTCCCATATCATGCCCAAATCAACTAATTATCGAACAAAATAATCCTAATACAATTTGGTACCGAAAGCAAAATATCGTTCGTTTTTTTTACCTCTTTAAAATAGAGTTCACACTGGATAAAATAGTTATTTAATTATTTTCCTATATATTAATTTTCCTAATATTTAAAAATAGTCATTTAATTACTTTCATATTAGGACCTCGATTTAGAAAAGTAAAAAAACACGTTCTTAAAATTCCTACATTAAATAAATGAGAAAAGTATATTTTAGAGAAGGAATTAAAATATCTTCGATTCCTAAACTCTTAAGTTAATTAAAAGAAAAATATATATTTCAATAAGGAATCAAATTATTTTAAATTCTACTTTTTCCTATACATTAATAGAATAGGAAATACATTAAAAGGAACCTTTTACCTACGTTTTTTATGAGCAAATTTTCGGCAACTTTGTCAAACAAATAGTACAATCATTGTTTCCTTTTTTTAAAAAACTTTTCTATTTACATGTTAAATTTTGAAATGTTATATATTTACTTTGAATATATATAATTATATAATCTATAAATACAATTATTTAGGAAGGGTTAGGAGGAATGAGTTGTTTTGAAGTGTTCCTACTTTCTCATGTGGTGTATAAGTTAGAGTTAAATAAAAAAATTTGAGATGAGAAGAACATAAGACCCAGAAAAAGGAATTAAATTGGGAGTGTCTGGCTGACGATCTACGAAGATTACCGAAATACATATCAGTTTACCTATATTATAGGAGTGCATAGGGTACATGCAGAATAAATTTATTCTTTTTGTATATATTTTATTGATTAAAACAATAGACACGTGCAACGCACGTACACTAAAAACTAGTATAATAAAAAGAACAAGAATAATATTGCAGAGAAAGAGTGAGAGGAATTCTTATTGAATTTTGGGATAATTTATAATGGGTTAAGACCCTTCTATTTGTAGGGAAAAAATGACTTAGTACAAAGTAAAACTCTCTACAAGATAGATATTCACTCCAAGTATAATACAATTTTTGGAATTTGAAAGACCATTCGAACTCCGTTTTTTGATAAATTTTATATGTACGGACTCGTGGCGACACGAGGAATCCGTTGGTACGATTTTAGGAACTTTTTGAGAAGTGGGTCCGGGGCTCGGGTTTTACCAACTTCGTGACTTATTGTACTTTTCGAGTATTTTTTATTGAGTTATGTTTCTTTGACCCGTATTTATGTATTCGTTGTGGTTTTGGCTAGATTTGACGCACGATGAGGTCAATACGAAAGGAAAATGCATTGCAGACGAGTCCACGGCCGGTTAAAGGTGACTAGTTAGTATATATGATGACCTGAGGGTTTGAAACCCCGACTCATCACACTGTGACGCTATTTAGGGCACGACTCGCATCCCATGGTAGGTGCGGGATTGGTTATGACTGGGATTGTGACTTGGTCCATCCCAAACGAGAATAATATTATATTGGCTATTGAAA
>JASVEL010011116.1:0-32458 GCA_032618575.1 Nicotiana noctiflora
TATCTTCAACTGTCTGGATGCGTAGGCAATCACCCTACCATCATGCATCAACACTGCTCCAAGTCCAACCCGTGAGGCATCACAATAAACTGTATAAAACCCCGAACTGACAGGCAGCATCAAGATTGGGGCTGAAGTCAAAGTTGTCTTGAGCTTTTGGAAGCTAGCCTCACATTCGTCTGTCCACTTAAATGGGGCACCCTTTTGGGTCAGTCTAGTCATAGGGTCCACAATAGATGAAAACCCATCCACAAGGCGACATTAATAACCCGCCAAGCCAAGGAAATTGCGAATCTTTGTAGCTGAGGAGGGCCTGGGCCAACTCTGCATGGCCTCCACCTTCCTCGAATCCACCTGAATGCTCTCACTCGATACCACGTGGCCTAGGAATGCCATGGAACTCAACCAGAACTCACATTTTGAGAACTTTGCATATAACTTCTTCTCCCTCAAGGTCTGAAGCACGATACTCAGGTGCTGCTCATGATCTTCCCTACTCTGGGAATATACCAGTATAACATCAATAAAAACAATAATGAATGAGTCAAGATATGGCCTAAATACACTGTGCATCAAATAAATGAAAGTTGTTGGGGCATTGGTCAGCCCAAATGACGTAACAAGGAACTCGTAATGACCATACCAAGTCCTGAAGCCAGTCTTCGAGATATTTGTCTCCCGAATCTTCAACTGATGGCACCCTGAGCGCAAGTCAATCTTAGAAAACACCTGTGCGCCCTAAAGCTGGTCAAACAGATCATCAATACGAGGCAAGGATAACGGTTCTTCACTATAACTTTGTTCAACTAGAGATAATCAATGCACATACGCATAGACCATCCTTTGTCTTCACAAACAAGACAGGAGCAACCCACGGTAAACACTGGGCCAACTAAAACCCTTACCAAGTAATTCCTTCAACTGATCCTTCAACTCAGAAGGAGCGATGCGATATGGAGGACTGGAAATGTGCTGAGTGCTCAGCAACAGATCAATACCAAAATAAAATTCTCTATCAAGCGGCATGCCTGGGAGATTAGCTGGAAACATATTGAGATAATCTCGTACCATTGGAACTGAATCAACAGAAGGGGTATCAACACGGATATCTCTCACATTATACATTGAGCCTTAAGGAAAGAGATAACTCTACTGGGAGTGTAATCTAAAGTACCACTCCACTCAATATGCGAAACACCTGGCATAGCCAATGTCACCGTCTTGGCGTCACAATCAAGAATAGCAAAATGGGGCGACAACCAGTCCATGCCCAAAAGAATGTCAAAATCCACCATACCGAAAAACAATAAGTCTACTCTAGTCTCAAAACCACAAAGGGTAACCAAACACGATCCATGAACGTGGTCCACAACAAGAGAATCTCCCACAGGAGTAGAAACATAAACGGGGGCACTCAAAGAATTTCGGGGCACCCAAATGCGGAGCAAAGTAAGAAGACACATAAGAATAAGTAGAACCTAAATCGAATAGAACCGATACACTTTTATAAAAAACCATGACGATACTTGTGATGATAGAATCGAAGGCAATAGTCTCGCTATGGGTAGAAGGGGTAGAAACTGCAGTTGAAACTAAAGCTTGAGAACTCTGCGGGGAGCACTGTGGCCAAGAAGTCTGTGGAGGTGCACTCCTCCTAAGTCTAGAGCAATACCTCACCACATGGGTTATGTCACCACACTCAAAGCAACCTCGTGACTGACATGGCAGTGGGAACTGTGGGGTACGGGTACTCTAAGACCACTGAACACCTGAAACTCTGTGGGAGCTCTAAGATGCAAACTAACCTGGCTGACCCACAAAACCTCTACCATGATGCACCCTGCCTCCAAAATAAGGACAAGTATATCTCCCAGTCCACGAGGTCTACTCACTCCTCTATACTCTCCCTCTTGACCTCGTCTCTCCTCTCTCCCCTGGACCCACCTGTCCTTTGCTCGGCGAGAGGTCCTTATCACCCGATGAACCGGTGCTATAGGCTGTGTCGCCATGACACTTCGAACCTGACCAACAGATACTCTATGCTCTGGAGTGGGGGCGGCGAGAGTTTGGGTCCCCCTCCCCCCCATGGATTTGGGAAGTAGTCGGTATAACCTGAATCAATCCGACCTAAATTAATATACCAAACATGCTCAGGAATTGTGCCAAAGTCTCCTGAAGGGCGGGAGTAGTAGTAGCTGTAGGCGCGTCAGGTGCCTGAACTCTGGTTGGATCTATTGGTGATACCTCTGCGGCAGCTTGTGTAGGTGCTCTAGCTGCACCACATGCGCGTCCTCCACCTCTCCCCCAGCCCCGGCCTCTGACGGCTGCAGTAGGAGGAGCAGGTTCCTGATCGTCTCGAGTAGCGCGTATCCTCACCATCTGTAAGAGAATAAAAGGAAAAAGTTTAGGACTGTGATGTCAAAAATCTTCCACGACAGGGAATCAAATGAAGTGAAATTTTCCTAACGGTTACATAGCCTCTCGTAGATAAATACAGACATCTCCATATCAATCAGTGAGACTCCAAATAAACGGCCTATGTTCCGTGACTCGTATGAACCTAGAGCTTTGATACAAACTTGTCACGACCCTAGTTCACCCTTCATGAACATGTCATGATGGCACCTAATTCCTACGACTAGGTAAGCCTAACAATACGGAAATTTAGCAACTTAACTTGCGGAATAAATAATTTAAAGCTAAACATATTTAAATAATAACTGCAATAAGGTTGCTAGGCCTAAACAACTCAAAAGAATTGCAGAAGTCTACAACTCAATCCCAAAACTCGGAAACTCACGGGAACCACAGGCTAACAAAAACACAGTACACTGCTCTAACTCAAAAATATCTAGACAACTGGGAGAAAAGGAATAAACTAAATACTAAAGCTAGAACAAAATAGAGACTCATGGTCTGCGGACCTGGCAGATATAACTTGAAAGTCTCCGTGTATCTCCTCGCCTCAAGGATAGTGCGCCTGAGTAGAGGTACCTGAAAAATCTGCTCATGAAAAACATGCGTAGAAAGGAAATGAGTACAGCACAACAGTACTCAGTAAGTGCCAAGCCTAACCTCGGTTGGGTAATGACGAGGAAGGTCAGAGCCCTACTGAGACAAAATATAATAATAATAATAATAATAATAATAATAATAATAATAATAATAATAATAATAAACAGTGTAATATCTAATAGAAATAATAAATACGATAGTGAAATATGGCATGTCAATAAGGTAATAACAACTACAAAGACAGTGTAAACACAGTTCAATGTCAACGATACCAATGAGGGTCTCCCAGGATATCGTTCTGTATCCGTTTACTCAACTGTCCAGGGGATCTCTCGGGATACCGTCCCGTAGTCCAACTCATGTACCAATATGCAGGGGGAATTTATCGGGAATCTAATCCGTAGTCCCAACGTAAAAGTGTAGGGGATCAATCGGGAATCTAAGCTGCAGTCCCAAAGTAAAAGTGCAGGGGAATCTATCAGGAATCGAACCCGTAGTCCCAAAGTAAAAAAATAAGGGGAGAATCTATCGAGAATCGAATCCGCAATCCCAACGTAAACAAATAAGGGGAGAATCTATCGGGAATTGAATTCGCAGTCCCAATGTAAATGTGCAACCACATCCAAAAACAAACCAAGGAATGAAGTACGAAAAATAAACAACAGATAGAACTTGCCTAGCATGCTTCACGTAGTGCACTCAAAACAACTTAAGTAATTTGACAGTCAAATCAGCTAATCATGCTTTTCCTAATCTATCATAAGTCATAACTTCAAATAGAATAAAGCAAATAAGAATAAGAACTAAATTTCCATAGCTTAAGTAAAAACCGGGATTTTATCAATCGGCTCAAGTACGCGCTCGTTACCTCATGCACAAGTCACTCAAATATCAAGTAAAATCCTAAAGGGAAAGGTCCCCCACATAAGTTTAGACATGTCACTTACCTCAAACCGGCTCCATACCAATAGAAACCACGCCTTTGCCACGAGTATCTAACTCCAAATAGCCCAAATCTATTCAATTCAATTACATATCATAAAATAATATAGTAAACAATTGATTTCACTATTAAATTTAAAGCTAGGGCGCAAAAATAGGTAACATGACCAAAATGCCGCTTCATCCAACTTCTCGAAATTGAATTTTTTTTACATTTTTAGAACCATCGTACTCTCACGAGTCTAACCATATGAAAATCTCCCAAATCGGAGGTCAAATGCCCACTCAAAACCCGATAGATTAGCCAATGAAGTTTCACCCAATTTTCATTCAAAAATCCGAAATTAAGGAGGAAATTGTGATTAGATTAGAAGGTTTTAAGCATAAGGGAGTATCGTATCGTTGCCCCATTGATGCTCTTGAAAACACCTCGAAAGTTTTCTCAAATCCGAGCTCTCTAGCTTGAGTTTTGTTAAAAATGGCAAAACCCTCATTTTTGAATGTTAAGTACTGTTCAGGTCCGTAAACCACCACGAACGGAGAGGAGCTCACGTTCGCGAAGAATGAAAAATTAAGTGGCCTAAAATGCCCTTTGTGATCACAAAGGTAGGACTGCGAACGCGAAGTCCTGGGGGTCATGAGCTATGCAAATGCAACGTAGGGCATGCGAACTCATTGAAGAAAAAAAATGAAAGGGCCAGAAATTGCCCTATGCGAACGCAAAGCAGTCCATACGAACATGATGGGGAATATGATGAAGTTACTGGAATGCGTGGGTAGGTACGCGAACGCGTAGTAAGGAAATTGGCCCCCTCCAGGATTACACTACGCGAACACGTGAGAGGGGCCGCAAATGCGAAGGAGGAGTAAGACAAACCTACGCAAACGCGATCGAAGCGCTGCGAACACGAAGAAGAAAATGCAACCTGCAACAGCTGAGAATATTTCTGTAATCTTTCAAACTCTAAAATGCCCCGTTGAGCATCCGAAACACACCCGAGGCCCCGGGACCTTAACCAAATCCACGGACATATCCCATAACATCATTCAAACATGTACCAATTCTTAAACCACCTAAAACAATGCCGGAAATACAATTAATCAAAGATTCAAGCCTAAGAACTTCAAATTCCAACAAAACATGCTTTCGATCAAAAACCTAAACAAACCTCGTCTGAATGACCTGAAATTTTGCACACACGTCCCAAATGACATGACGAAGCTACTACAACTTCCGAAATTTCATTTCGACCCTCGGATCAAGAACTCACTATCAGACTAGAAACTTTAAAAATATAAACTTCAGCATTTTAAGCCTAAATGAGCTACGGACTTCCAAAATACATTCCAAATACGCTCCCAACCCTGAAATTACCTAACGGAGATAATAAAACCATCGGATTTCCACTTCGAGGCCTTCTTCACAATGTTCCCACTGTGGACCATTTTCTAACACTTAAGCTTTTATTTTGGGACTAAGTGTCCCAAAACTATCCGAAACCCAACACCGAATGTCTCGGCAAACCAAAATAGCATAAATAAACTTAGAGGAAGCAGTTAATTGGGTAACGGGGCATAAATTCCAAAAATGGCAGGCCGGATCATTACAATCCCAATGGCCAAGGCCATCGACACAAGTTCGACCTTGTTCAAACTACGATGGATACTAATTTGACCACGATCTAACCAACATCTCAATGGCTAAGGTCATCGACACAAGTTCGACTTCGTTCGAACTACGATGGATTAAACGGTCGAAGTAACATCCCAATGGCCAAGGCCCATGGACACAAGTTCATCCTCGTTCGAACTACGATGGATACTATTTCGACCAAGGTCAATACAGTATCCCAATGGCCAAGGCCATCGACACAAGTTCGACCTCATTCGAACTACGACAGATACTATTTCGACCACGATTGAAGCAACATCCCAATGGCCAAGGCCATCGACATCTTCGACCTTGCTTAAACCACGACGAAATATATTTTTAACAATAAACGAAATATCTCTACAGAGACTAAGTGTCACGTAACAAAATAAAAAGAAAAAATGGCGAACAAGACAAAGCGACAAAAAGGAATTTTATATTAAAATAAAATGATATTTACATTCGTCCATACGGGTGAGACCCAGTACAACCCGTGGCAAAAAATTCTCAAATAAAACGAACAAACTAAAATTACTCATCAACCCCACCAGGGTAAGCATCTTCATACAATGAGTTTGAATCAAGGAGGTTCACGCCATCGGAAGAGATACCCTACCCATCACGAGTGTTAGGCTCATACCCACATGACTCGCGAGTCGTAGGTGCTTCAACATGCACCGTCTGAACCTCCGCCTCTGTCGCTCGACCCTCGACACAAAAAGCTCTGTATACATCAAGCCGAGCCTTAGCATAGACCCACATCTCACATAAACAATGAGTTGAGCCCTGACCGGCTAGAGGACAAGATGTGGAAGGCCTAAGACGATGATCTATTTCTCCTTCCCTCTGCAGAGCCACATGCCTTTGCAGCGAGGATAATTTCGGCCTCAGCTCAACTATACGCCTTTAGGACTCAGCAACCTGACCAGATGCCTCTCTTTCCCGGGTATGTTTCGATCTAGATATACAGAGGGCATCCTCCAATGAGACCATCTCAAAAAATAATGGTCGCTAACTTATTAGCAGTAGCATTTAACACACCCTTGAGCCCGCCGATCTCCACTTCCTTGGCATTCAACTTGATGCTCAAGCCGGCCACCTTCAGTTGTAGGTCATCATTCTCTGCCATTACTCCTTGACTTAGTTCGAGCTCATCCTCCCTAGCCTTAAGAAGGACCTCCATCTCGCTATTACGAGAAATAGCCCTTACGAGCTCCTCATCCCTCTCCTCCATATCCTCCACCCTACGCTCCTCCAACTACTTAAGCCCCTCGCGGAACACTTGGAACTTAGGATCCTAACAGTAGATGTCGGCCATCACTCGGTTCTTAGAGCGGTACTGTTGGTATTTCATCGATATCTTCCTGTAGATGTCCATCCTCTTGCATTCATGACAATCTCTCTCTGCCTCCAAGATGCAAAATTTAAACACATCATTCCCATACCAACCACGACGTAAGGAAAACAAAAGGAAAATACCTGTAAGGCCATGTCGATGACCTTCTAAGATAGCTCCGCATCATTCGTCGTCACAAGTATCTCGTTCTCGGAAGCGGCGCATAAAGGAGCGAGGGTTGAAGCAACCTGCTTACTATTTAACAGCAAGTTATAACCCTTAGAATTATCACATGACGCTCAGACCCATCCATCATCACCTCCACATGAGTGTGGTAACTCAAAAACCCATTGATGTCCTCCAGGGCGATGTCAGAACCCTGCCCATCATCTTCTATGTGAGGCCCTCCGACATACCCCCTTCAGTGGAATGTGCCGAACTAGCTTCAGGGATAACCATCCTCTTGTGGGCTGATCTCTCTGATAAAATGGCATAAGCCATGAACACGGGCACCGGGGTCGCCCGAGATGCCCCACTCCCGTCAGCTTCAGTGGCTACCCCTTTCCCATATCCAATCTCCTCTTTTTTATCTCTAATGGCTTGTCATAATTAGAGGATCCATCGACAGGATGAGGGGTCGGCTCTAACGAGGATGAATCTCTCACAGTTACAAGAACGGACGTGGTCCTCTACTGAAAAAGTAGAGGATGACCCTCTCGGACAGATGCACATAAAACATCTTAAGTAGCTGTGGCAGCAGCTAGTCTTCTAAAAGCAGGGACTGACGCCCTCTTCCTAGAGGCTCCCCGACCTATCGTTAACAAGAATTACACTTTTAGACAGGGTCACACGACCGCCAACGCAGTAAATTAAAAGTTTACCTGAAGAAACCTTAGGGCCATAGCGTTGAATGAAAGCAGTCTAGGTTCGAGTCTCCTCCACATGGGGAAGTAGGCCACCGACCTATTTCCTGAGGCCAATAACGGGCTGGGGTGGATGTGCCACAGCTGCACAACAAGCAGTCAGAAGCAATATTTGTGGAAGACGGAGAACTTAATGAATTATGGTACTTACGATTTTTGTTCCACTTTTCTAGAAACCTGGCGGGGTTAGAAACCACGTGCTCAGTCTTGATAAAGAAATATTTATATCAATTCTTATGGCTCGGCCGGTGTGACGGCCCAAAGGGTCATCACTTGTTTGCTCAATCATTTAGAGCTTCTAAGGCCTTGAAAACCTCATTTATAGTTGTCTCTATTTGCGTACACAGTTCGGGCGCGAAGCTGGAAAAGTTTTATGTCGAAATATATGAAATATGTGAAAATGTTGAAGAATTTTTATATTAATATTGATATGGTTGACTTTGGTCAACATTTTGGGTAAACGGTCCTAGACCCGTGATTTGACGGTCTCAGAAAATCCGTAGAAAAATATGGAACTCAGACGTATGCCTGGAATCGAAATCTGAGGTGTAGAACCCCTGGTAAAAGAATTTTTCTGTTAAATTGTTTTCTGAAAATGTTTAAGGAAAATGAAACTGAAATTTGATTAAAAAGTAATGGTATTGGGCTCGTATTTTGGTTTCGACATCTGGTACAAGTCATATATATTGGTTAAGCGCTTCCTGTAAAGTTTGGTTGAAAATGGACGTCGTTTGACGTGTTTCGACCTTAAATTGGAAATTTAGGAAGTTATGAAATTTTGAAAGAAATCTTGAGTTTTAAGGCTCAATTCATTGATTTTGATGTTATTTTGGAGATTTGATCGCGCGTGCAAGTTCGTATGATGTTTTTGAGTCAGTGTACATATTATGTTTGAATCCCCGAGGGCTCGGGTGAGTTTCAGATAGGTATCGGGATGGTTTTGGACTTGAAAATGCAGCAGAAATTCTGCAATTTTTGCACAGAGATTTTCTTCTATTCGAACGCATAGGTATAGCTAAGATCGCATAGAGCAAAGTTCAGGGGTCCTGAAATCCTTCTATGCGATAGCATTAGTGGGCATGCGATCACAAAGCTTGCCATTTTTCCTCTACACGATCGCACAAGCTTCCATGCGATCGCATTGTATAAAAAGCCAGCCCCCTATTTCTCCTTTATGCGATCGCACAGTGTGTCCCGCGATCGCATAAGGTAGCATGCCCCTTCTATGCGATCGCAGCTTCTTCTACGCGATCGCAGAGTACAAATTACCTTACTCTATGCGATCGTATCCCTTGATCCGCGATCGCATAGAGCAAATTTCAGCCCAGCGATTTTATGTTTTGAAATAGAACAAAACGGGATAAAAATCCCATTTCTCAAACTCTCTCTTCTCCATAGCTTCTTGGGCGATTCTTGAGCAATTATTCATCAAACTTCTTGGGTAAGTGATTCTTGACTCGTTTTCTTCGTTTTCCATCAATATTATTTGAATTCCTAGGCGTAAATAAGTGTAAATGGGTAGAAAAATTAGAGAAATGGGTATAGTTAGGGTTTTCAAAGAATTTGCGATCTAGACCTCGTTTTGGGGTCGAACTTAGGAACAAATTGTATATTTGAACTCGTGGATGATTGGGTGAATTTATTTTGGTTCGAACCTCGAGTTTCGGTCATGTGGGCCCGGGGTCGATTTTTACTATTCCGGGTAGATTGTTGTAAAAATTATATTTAGTCATATGAATTAGTTTATTAAGTCGAATTGGTCATATTAAATCAATTGTGTATAGATACGATTGGATTGGAGCCAAATTTTAAAGGAAAAGGCATTGCTACAGATTGAATTGTTCGTAAACTTTCGAGGTAAGTATTTGTTCTATCCTAGCTTGAGCGAATAGGAATTGAGTTTATGTGTTAATTGTTAAATGTGGAGTCCGACATATAGGCATGGTGACGAGTATCTATACGTTGGGGGTCGAGCATGACCATGGGTCTTAAATGGATTAAATTCCTATTAATCCTATGTAATTATGTGAAGGGAAAATATTATTGGTTTCATATCGGTAATATATATAAATTGTTGATTAAAGGTTATTGGTGTCACACCGGTAACAGACATATATTGTTGATTTATTATTATTTATTGGTTTTACACCGGTAATATAAATATTGTTGAAATTGAAGATTATTGGTTTAATACCGGTAATACTTTTATATACTTACTGCTGATCAAAGATTATTGGTTCAATGCCGGTAATATACATTATTAAAGAATTGGGATCGTGTGGCACGCCGACCACTTATATATTAAAGAATTGGGATTGTGTGGCACGCCGACCACTTATATAATAAGAAAATGGGATCGTGTGGTACGCCAACCACAAAGTTATTTGAATCTTAGCATTGGCCATAGTTGCCGGTAGCATATTATTAAATCTGGGAGCGAGTGGTACACCTACCACAAGATATGCAATGAAAATGAATTGAGACATGAAAGTAAGTTTTGTTCCATTGTTCAGATTATTTCTGATATTATAAATTATTGGTTGCTATTTCAGAGCAGATTCTTTCCTTATAAATGTTCGTTAATGTTTTCCTGTTGTTGTATATGTATATATCCCAACTGTACATGTTTATGTGGGTGTCAAGTCCTAGTCTCGTCACTACTTTGCCGGGTTATGCCAGAGACTTACCAGCACATGGGGTCGGTTGTGCTGATACTGTACTATGCGCTCTTTTTGTGCAGATACAGGTTACGGACAGCAGCAGCAACAGTAGCACGATTGTGGATATTCCGACTACTGAGACTTCGAGGTAGACTTGCAGGCGTCCGTAGGACCCGTTGTCTCCTCTATCTATATTTTTCATTATGTTATCTCATGTATTCGAGATAAATAGCTTATATTTCTTTCAAACGATTTTGTGTATTATTCTTAGAAGTTCGTGAGTACTGTGACACCAGTCTTGGGTAATGTATCCTGCTTGGGTTTTCTCTATCGTATTTATTAAAATTTGCTAAATCTTTCGCTAAACTTTCTTTATTTCGCTGTAAATTCATAATTTTATTTAAAGTCTTAAAAATAGAGTTGTAACTAATGGAAATATAAGTAAGAATCGGCTTGCCTAGCTTCCACTAGTAGGCGCCATCATGACTCCCGATGGTGGAAAATCCGGATCGTGACAAGTTGGTATCAGAGCTCTAGGTTGCACAGGTCTCACAACTCACGAACAACCTTAGTAGGGTCTGAGGAATCGGTACGGAGATGTCTGTATTTATCCCCCAAAGTCTATAGAGTTAGGAAAATCTTCCCTTTATTCTTTCCAGCCGTGCGACTTTGATCTTTCAAATGCTAATTGAATTTCTACTCTGTTCTTCCGCATATGGAAAGAACATGCGCTTCCTCATCTACTGACCAGCAACCCGAGGTCGCAACAGCAACAACTTCCTCTAAGGGCAGAGACCGAGGTCGAGGCCGTCCTAGAGGCCGAGGTAGGGGAAGAGCTTAGCCCCGAGCAGCAACACAAGTGGCAGAACCTCAGGTTCATATGAAGGAGGAGGTTCCATCCCCAGCATTTACAGTGGGCCCAGCTCAGGTCCTAGAAGGGGTTATGTTTACACCGGACCTTGAGGATGCTCTAGTCCGGATAGCAGGTTTAATGGGTAATATCACCAGAGCAGGTTTACTGCCAGTAGCACCAGCCACTTCTCAGGCTGGAGGAGGGATTATTGTCTATCTAGGCCAGCAGGATCATCATCTTTGACTTGGGGCCAATTTGCAGAGTTGTTCTTGAAAAAGTTCCTTCCAGCAACTCAGAGGGAGGCCATGCGTAGACAATTTGAGCGTCTTCATCAGGGTTCAATGTATGTCACACAGTACGAGACTAGGTTCATTGGCCTGGCTCGTCATGCCATTGTCATACTTCCCACAGATCGGGAAAAGGTGAGAAGATTTATTGATGGCTTGAATTGGCCAATTCAACTGCAGATGGCTGTGGGAGTAGGGATTGAAATCACTTTTCAGGAGGCGGCTAATGCAGCCTGCCGGATCGAGATGGCTCTGTCACAGGGAACAGGTCATGGATTGGATAAGAGACCCCGTAATTCGGGCAGATTCAATGGTACCTCGTCTGGAGGTAGAGATTTTCATGGTAGAGGCTATCCTCCTAGTCCTTATCAATCCGATCTTCAGGTTTCTCACGATGCTTCTAGTGGTCGTAATCCTCAGCCACACTATTCTGATCAGCAGCCTATCAGCGCACCACCACTTCACTATTCTCAGCAGCCGATGGCTTGCTATACGTGCGGCGACCTTAGGCCCATTGAAAGGTATTGCCCTCGAGCTTTTGACAGCTCTCAGCAACAGGGTTCTCATGCTATGGTTCAGGCGCCGATTCCCCCAGAGCCTGCCCAGCCAGCTAGAGGCGGGGGTAGAGGACATAGAGGTGGAGGCAGAGGTCATAGAGGTGGAGCTCAGACCGATAGAGGTAGAGACCAGCCAGCAACTAATCGTCCCAGAGATACTGCTTAGGTTGATAGGGCCCAGCCCGGATGTTATGCACTTCCTGCCAGACCAGAGGCTGAGTTCTCAGATGCCGTCATTACAAGTATTATTTTGGTTTGTGATAGAGAGGCATCAACATTATTTGACCCTGGGTCTATATATTCGTACGTGTCTTCCTATTTTGCACTATACTTGTTTCGGCCTAGTGATCCACTGGGTGTTCCTGTTCATGTGTCTACACTAGTAGGCGATTCTATTGTGGTTGATCGAGTTCATCGGTCATGTATTATAGTGATTGAGGTTCTTGAGATCCGTGCTGATTTATTGCTCATAAATATGGTGGACTTCGATATTATATTAGGCATGGACCGGCTATCTCCATATCATGCTATTTCAGATTGCCATGCCAAAACTGTGACTTTAGCTCTGCCAAATTTTCCTCGCCTAGAGTGGAAAGGAATTTCTTGTCATACTAGCTGCAATGTTATTTCTTACGTTAAGGCTCAGCGTATGTTTGAAAAAGGGTGTTTGGCTTATTTGGCCTATGTCCGTGATTTCTATTGACTATATGCCCGTGGTTCGCGAATTTCCTAAGGTGTTTCCTTCAGACCTACCGGGTATGCCACCCGATAGGGATATTGATTTTTGTATTGACTTGGCTCCAGACACTCAACCCATTTCTATTCCCCCATATCGTATGGCTCCGCCAGAGTTAAAAGAATTGAAGGAGCAGTTGCAGGATTTACTTGAAAGAGGTTTCATTAGACCAAGTGTTTCGCCGTGGGGTGCGCCGGTATTATTTGTGAAGAAGAAAGATGGTTCGATGAGAATGTGCATTAACTATCGGTAGTTGAACAAGGTGACTATCAAAAATAAATATCCACTCCCACTAATTGATGATTTATTTGATCAGCTTCAGGGTGCCAAGGTCTTTTCGAAGATAGACTTGAGATCTGGCTATCATCAGCTGAAGATTAGGGCATCCTGATGTCCCTAAGACCGTATTCCGCACTCGGTACGGACATTATGAATTTCTAGTCATGTCTTTTGGGTTGACAAATGCCCCAGCAGCTTTTATGGAATTGATGAATCGGGTGTTCCGGCCTTATTTAGACTTGATTGTAATAGTCTTCATTGATGACATATTATTATATTCCTGCAGTCAGGAGGAGCATGCGCAACATCTCAGAGTGGCTTTGCAGACTCTGAAAATAGCCAACTATATGCAAAATTTTCAAAATGTGAATTTTGGCTAAGTTTAGTGGCATTCCTGGGTCATATTGTGACGGCGGCAGGTATTCAGGTTGATCCAAAGAAGATTGAGAGAGTCAAGAACTGGCCTAGACCGACATCAGCCATAGAAATTTGGAGTTTCTTGGGGTTAGCGGGTTATTATCGACTATTCGTGGAGGGGTTTTCATCTATTTCAACCCCACTGACCAGATGACACAGAAAGGTTTTCAATTCGAATGGTCAGATGAATGTGAAACGAGCTTTCAGAAGCTCAAGACAGCCTTGACCACAGCACCGGTATTGGTTTTACCCACAGGTACGGGACCTTATACTGTTTATCGTGATGCTTCCCGTATTGGGCTTGGTGCAGTGTTAATGCAGGATGGCAAGGTTATTGCCTATGCTTCGAGGCAGTTGAAGATTCATGAGAAGAACTATCCAGTTCATGATTAGAATTGGCGGCGATTGTTCACGCATTGAAGATCTGGAGGCATTATTTGTATGGTGTGGCATGTGAAGTATACACCGATCATAAGAGTCTTCAATATTTGTTCAAATAGAAGGAGTTGAATTTGAGGCAGAGAAGATGGCTAGAATTGCTGAAAGATTATGATGTCACCATTTTATATCATCCGGCAAAAGCAAACGTGGTGGCCGACACTTTAAGTAGGAAGTCAGCCAGTATGGGCAGCCTTGCTTATATTCCAGTCAATCAGAGGCCGCTTTCTTTGGATGTTCAGTTCTTAGCCAACCGATTTGTGAGGTTGGATATTTCTGAACCTAGTCGAGTGCTAGCTTGCACAGTCGTTCGCTCTTCAATATTGGAGCGTATCCACAATCAACAATATAATGATTCTTATTTATGTGAGCTTAAATACACGGTTCAGCGAGGAGGTGCCAAGCAGGTCACCTTAGATGCTGATGGGATTCTGAGGATGCAACGGCGCATTTGTGTGCCAAATGTTGATGGGCTTAGAGAATTGATTTTAGAAGAAGCTCGCAGTTCGTGGTATTCTATTCATCTAGGCCTAGCAAAGATGTATCAAGATTTACGGCAACATTATTGGTGGGCGTAGAATGAAAAAGGATATTGTGGCATATGTAGCGCGGTGTCTGAATTGTCAGCAGGTTAAATATGAACATCAGAGACCTGGCGGTTTATTTCAGAGAATTGAGATTCCTGATTGGAAGTGGGAGCGGATCACTATGGACTTCGTTTCTGGACTTCCGATGACTCGGAAGAAGTTTGATGTTGTTTGGGTTATTGTTGATAGGCTGACCAAGTCAGCTCATTTTATTCCGGTTGCCACTACCTATTCGTCCGAGATATTAGCTGGGATTTATATCAGGGAGATTGTTCGCCTTCATGGTGTGCCTATCTCTAATATTTCAGATCGAGGTACGCAATTTTACCTCACATTTATGGAAGGCGGTTCACAAGAGTTGGGCACCCAAGTCCAGCTAAGTACAACCTTTCATCCCCAGATGGACGGTCAGTCCGTGAGGACTATTCAGATATTGATAGATATGCTTCGAGCGTGTGTTATTGATTTTGGAGGTTCGTGGGATCAATTCCTACCTTTGCCAGAGTTTTCTTATAATAATAGCTATCAATCGAGCAGTCAGATGGCTCCTTATGAAGCCTTGTATGGTAGGCGGTGTCGTTCTCCGATTGGATGGTTTGAACCGGGAGAAGCTAGGTTGTTGGGCACGGATCAAATTTAGGAGGCCTTAGATAAGGTCAAGATCATTCAAGATAGGCTTCGCATAGCTCAGTCCAGGCAAAAGATCTATGCATATCGCAAGGTTCAAGATATAGTTTTCATGGTTGGGGAGAGGGTATTGCTTCGAAAATCGCCTATGAAGGGCGTGATGAGATTTGGAAAGAAGGGCAAACTTAGCCCTTGGTTTATTGTCCCATTTGAGATTCTTGATCGTGTGGGATGGCATATAAGCTTGCCTTGCCGCCTAGCTTGTCAGCTGTACATCCAGTGTTTCATGTGTCCATGCTCCGAAGATATTACGGCGATCCATCGCGCGTGTTAGATTTCAGCACTGTCCAATTGGACAAGGATCTATCTTATGAGGAGGAGCCGGTAACTATTCTAGATCGGCAGGTTCGACGGTTGAGGTCGAAGAGTTTTCCTTCTGTGCGAGTTAAATGGAGGGGCTAGCCTCCTGAGGCATCGACCTGGGAGTCCGAGTCTGACATGCGGAGCCGATATCCTCATGTATTCCCTAACTCAGGTACTTCTTTCTTTTGTCCGTTCGAGGATGAACGGTTGTTTTAGAGGTGGAGAATGTGACGACCCAAAGGGTCATCACTTGTTTTCTCAATCATTTCGAGCTTCTGAGGCTTGAAAACCTCATTTATAGTTGCCTCGATTTGTGTGCGCAGTCCGGGCGCAAAGCTAGAAAATTTTTATGTTGAAATATGTGAAAATTTTGAAGAATTTTGATATTAATATTGATATGATTGACTTTGGTCAACATTTTTGGTAAACGAACTCGGACCCATGATATGACGGTCTCAGAAAATCCGTAAAAAAATATGGAACTCGGGCGTATGCCCGGAATCGTTATTTGAGGTCTAGAACCACGGTAAAAGATTTTTTCTGTTAAATTGTTTTCTGAAAATGTTTAAGGAAAATAAAACAGAAATTTGATTAAAAAGTAATGGTATCCGGCTCGTATTTTGGTTCCGACGCCCGGTACAAGTCATATATATTGGTTAAGCGCTTCCTGTAAAGTTTTGTAGAAAACGGACGTCGTTTGATGCGTTTCGACCTTAAATTGGAAATTTTTAAAGTTATGAAATTTTGAAAGAAATCTTGAGTTTTAAGTCTCAATTCATTGATTTTGATGTTATTTTGGCGATTTGATCACGCGAGCAAGTTCGTATGATGTTTTTGAGTCAGTGTACATATTTGGTTTGAATCCCCGAGGGCTCGGGTGAGTTTCGGATAGGTATCGGGATGGTTTTGGACTTGAAAATGCAGTAGAAATTTTGCAATTTTTGCACAGAGATTTTCTTCTATGCGCTCGCATAGAGCAAAGTTCAGGGGTCCTAAAATCCCTCTATGCGATCGCATTAGTGGGCCCTGTCACGACCCCAAATCTGGTCGTGATGGCGCCCAGCACATTGCTAAGCCAGTCTGACCAATCAATATCAACAACGGAGCTAGAAGCTCTCTTTAGCCCATTTAAGCATATCAAGTCATGAAGCAACAGAGATACATATAACGAAAATGGGGAACCAAGTCCCATAATACACCAACTCCCATAGACCGAAGGGTCAAGAGTCATGAGCCTCTACTGAACATGAGTGTATAAAGGTTTACAAGATACCAAGTGCGGGAAGAAAAGTCAATACAAAATCAAGAGACAGTAAGAAGGAATATCGGGTCCTGCGGACTCTGCAGCTACCTCGAATATCCACAAATGTCGCCTCGCACAGCTACTGGATCACTGCTGAGAGGTACCTGGATCCGCACACAAGGTGCAGGGAGTAAAATGAGTACTGCCAGACTCAGTGGTAATAAACAAGGGTAAGACAGCGCAGATAAGAAATCCGCAATAAAGCACTATATAAAACTGTAACCAAATACCCTGTCACAGAATCAATATCGACTGTACCTGTACCAACAAGTACCAGCAACACAGTATAACAACTAGCGTATGTAGCTAAATGCAATGCAATGCATGATATGACCGCTACGGCGCGTAGCCCGATCCAATTTGGGTACCCGTGCTCACTGTGGGGGTTCAGACTCCGGAGGGGCTCCTACAGCCCAATCACAATATCACTGCGGCGCGCAGTCCGATCCAACATATATACTGCTGCGGCGCGCAGCCCGATCCACTACCAGTCAGCTAATATGCAAATACAGCCTCGCAGGCTCAAAAGTAATTTTGAAAACCTTTTTATCATTTTTCAGTTGGAAAACAATAATACCAAGTTCCAGAGATTGGAAATAGCATGATAACAGAAATAGCTACGGACCGGTAGTAACTAGCATGTCAATATGATAAGACAATGATAACGATCCTCGCGGGATCCAATAACTGGCTCGCGGCCCACAAGTATACTCAACCACCCAAGAAGGGGGTTCAACGGCTCAAGAGTACCCAATATTACAGTATAATATGCAACCATCCAAGAAGGAGGTTCGATGGCTCATGAATAGCCTAATATCATAACACAGTATCAGCAATCGGACTAAGCCATAGTCCCCAATCACAATCGACCCCGCACTCACAAGAGAGTACGTGTCTCGATACTATACAGCGTCACAAAGTGGTATACCGGGTTTTGAACCCGCTGGTCATCACCCACAACTATTACTCACCTCAATACGGCGCGATGACTACTCCGCAATGCCCTTGCCACGAGAATCAAGCTCCGCACGCGTAGAATCTGATCAAATACAGTAGAAATACAACGAATTAGGCCAATGGGATGACACCCAATCATTACAACTCAATTTACATCAAAATTTCCAAAGTTGTCAAAACCCGACTTTCGGTACACTTCTCGGAAAATTACAAAAGTCACATATTCGGAATCCTCAACTCGATACAAGTCTAGGCATATAAAATTTACCAAAATCGGACTCCATTTGCCCACTCAAATCAATGTTTTTCTTCAATTTAGGCCTAGGGCTCAAACCCACCTTTAATCTTTCATTTACAGGGATTTAACCAAGGATTTCATGTTAAAATGATGTAATTAAGCCACAAAACTTACCTCCAACGAAACCCCGATGATTTCCCAGCAATCTCCCGTCAATTTCTTCTCTTGGAACTCAAAAATGGAGGTTTTGGGTATTAAACCCGCGACTAGTTCTGTTCTGAATTCACTGCCAGCCTATTTCCTTCATCGCGTTCGCGACGCCTCTCACGCGAACGCGATGCCTTTTTCCTCTTCTTCATCGCGAACGCGTCACACCTTCACGCGTCCGCGAAGGTCAACTTCCCAGCTCCGGATTTTTACTCTACGCGAACGCGTAGTCTCCCACGCGAACGCGTGGCCCCGCCAACTCCTTCTTCGCGATCGCGGCCTAGTCCCACGCGAATGCGATGCGTTCCAACACCCTCATACGCGAACGCGACCTTCACCCACGCGTTCGCGATGCTTCCCAGCTTTTCCAATACGCGAACGCGATACCTCCCTCGCGAACGCGAAGCATGCTGGACCTGGCCTACGCGAACGCGGGCCTTGCCCTCGCGAACGCGAAGGCCAAATCACTGCCCAGTGATCTGCAGATTACAGCAGGTCACTTCTTGCTTCCAAATGCCGGATGATGGTCCGGATTCACCCCGAGGCCCCCGGGACCCCAACGAAAACCACCAACATACCCCAAAACACGATACGAACTCATTCCAATCATAAATAAACGTCTAACAACATCAAAACCCATGATTCACATCGAATTCAAGCCTAATTTTCTTAAAACTTTCCGAATTACACATTCAATCAAAAACCCGACTAAACAACGTCCCAATGACCTGAAATTTTGCAGGCATATCCAAAATCACCTAACGAAGCTACTGCAACTGTCGGAATTCCATTCCGACCCCCGGATCAAAATCTCACCTACCGTTCGGATTTCGCCAAAATTCAACCTTAGCCAATTCAAGCCTATTTCTACACCGGCCTCCAAATTCAATTCCGATCGCTCCCCTAAGTCACAAATCACCTCCCGGAACTAACCGAATCATCAGAATCCGATTTCGAGCCCTCTAACCAAATAGTCAACTCCGGGTTGACTTTCCTTATTCAAGTTTCCTTCAAAAAGGCTATATGCCTCATTTCCAATCCAAATCACTCCTAAATCACCCGATAGACTCTAACACTGATATAGAAGCATAAAACATGAATTTACAACATAACGAGGTGGTAAATTCCCGTAACGACGGGCCGGGTCATTACATTCTCCCCAACTTAAACAATCGCTCGTCCTCGAGCGTACCCAGAGTTGTACAGGAAGCAATTCCAAATAGCTGAATGACCTTACCAAGCATATATTCGGGCGATCATACGTCACCCTATCTCACATAAGTCCGAAAACACCATATAGCTGAAATCTCACAGACCATCTGAACCATAAACCACATTGCACTTTCCGAAATCATATACCAATTGCTAATCCCATGTCTATATTCACGATACACTAGAATCCACTGCAATAACCCACACTCACCACTCCGGGTGAGATCATATGATGTATCAAACAACCCAATCACTCGAGACAATAGTCTTTAATCACAATAATTTCTCACGATAACCAAATACCAACTGAAAAACCTTTTTCATTTGATAGAGTCTTGTTCCAACACCTTCATATCATGCCCACGGCAACCGAACACGCGATATATCGAACCCATCTCTCGGGTCAACCATTCATGAATCCATTTCACTTTTAACCGATACCACAATAGGTTTCGGAGTCAAGCCTCGATTTTTACTTTTCTAACAAGCTAAGATCCAATATACTCACATTCATTATTGGCTCCAACGACCATTTCGATTATGACACACCGCACTGGTGATATGACACCTCAACACCGGCCTAAGCCACGACGAGCACAACACAGGCTCCAATAGAGACATCCGAACATACTCAAATCATGACAACTGTCTTCAACAAGAGAGCTGTAATTCAATTCCTTTGTGCCATCATAACATAGAACTGAGATCGCGTCTCGCATTATAGAAATAGAGTACATGACTCCTTCTCAAAAGGTCATAACATCACGTGGCCTTGCCACGATTCATGATTCTATCCAAACATTATTACTCATGAAGCACCCCAATTTACCAAGCTCAAAACGATCAGCCACGCACATATTTAGGTCTGAACCCAAGCAATCAACCTCACCCACGATGAAATAATTAACGTATGCTATCAAATCCTGAAAGAACACAATCGATGTGCCATTCGCCAAGCGATACTCAATACAGACTCTTCCCCAAAAGCCAGGAGGTATTGTATACCAGGTAACATATAACTAACTATATTTTCACAATATTCTGTTGCGGCGTGCAACCCGCTCCAATGACATACCCGTGGCGGCGCACCCGATCTAGATACCATACCCGTGGCGGCGTGCCACCCGATCCAAATAATCGTACCTGTGGCGGCGCGCCACCCGATCCATATAGAACCCTCGCTAAAGAAATGCGCGTCGAGTCAAGTTGCTCATTATGGTAAACATATATATATAGCCTCAAGTTCGGCCACCAGGAACGCATCCGACAAAGTTCCTCAATACCAGGAACTAAATCAATGGTAGAAACCTCTGCACTGACATCCGCCACTAAGGCCCAACCAACAAAGCAATACCCACCAGCCGTCTGCTGGTCCTGAGGTACAACTACCCCGCTGGAGCATACTCTGATGCACTTCGCTACGCAATTTGTGCCATACCATCATAGTCCATATCACATCAGTGTAGACAACCTGGCCCAATGATGACCAGTCAGCAATCAAGTATCATAATCCAAATTCGTCATATCAGGTTGAGAGAGAAAGCCACTAGAGCTTCTGATTTTCGTTAATCACAAAACGGTGTCGATACACATGATATACAACCACTGCATAGGCGGACTAACGAGAATTTCAAGTCTCCAACACATATATAACACATGAATCACAATGCCCGATCCCGTACTTCACTGTACAAATACATAACGCACATCAAACGCCCATTCGTTCCACGAAAGCCATCCCAGAATTTCACTATGCCATCAACGACTCAATTATTAGAGTCGATCCAACAAGAGAATACCACCATGCCATTAGATATTATCAGTTTACATTACCTGGTCCTTTTTGGACCATATTCCCTGCCAAGTTAATAGAATAACAGTACCATTTTTTTTTTAATCATCAGAAAGATCGATTCTTAATTCACCTGCAGCTGTCCGCGCTGCTCAATAATTTTATTGACTTCCCATATATTATGAACCGATCTCAAAACCTAGAATATACCATTATCAACTTTCCATAACACATCGTGTATACCATATCGCACTAAGACAACATGGAAATTCATATCCCTTTCATCCGCCTCAACATCGGCGCACTCAACAAGTCAAGGACTTTCGTGATCCCATATAGAAGAAAACTCATTACACATTCCACGCTTCGCATACCGACAGGAATATACTCATCTTCAAACCATGATAAAACACATCACAAACTATTTCTTCCCATTCGTTGCATAAGTTTAACTGCCAGGACTGAGTCCTTATACCCATATCAAGTTACACAACTGCCAGCACTCAAGAGCTTTGCTGCAATGTCTGCAAGACTCATTACTTCAACCACATACCAGGAATCAATCGTATTCCTTTTTATACCATTCTGGTTTATTAACAAGTTGTTCCATTTACCCAGTTTCCTTTTTGATTCATCTCTAATTTCATATCAGTCTTTACTGTAGTACGACAATGCCTCAACCCCTCTTACCACACAAGAGACGTACACAAGACCACACGGTCTAAGACCCATAGGTCACTCAATACTCTCTCAATGTTTTTTCCAGAAGTACCACATTCTACAATACTTTATTTTGAAGAGCTTCCTGCGATTTTGAATTCGTTATCATTACCTTCCAATACGGATTACATAGAATCCCATCATTCACATAATAAAACACAAGTCTTGACCTCTTCTAACGAAACCACCGTCTTTAGCCACATGCACAATCTTAAGACACCCGACTGTTACAAGCAAAATCTTGAACACTGCAAAACATTCTCGGACATCATTCACCCTTATTCAGCTGTAATTCAACTGTCCTATTGAGTAGGACCACTCGTGTTTTGTTAGAACTCTGACACTGCAGATCATGATTACATACGGATACAATTAGCTATCTTTCTTTTCTATACACCGAATATTCTTTACCAACATAAGTTCACAACATCCTAGTATTTCTTCATATCAACGAAGCACCATAACCTTTATCAAGATTCCCCATCATACCTAGAGACAGAACCAACATAGCACACAACAATGCAATCAGTTAATCAACAACAGCCTCCCCAACTTGGCTCGGAGCCATACATCAAAGCACTTTTAGCCACACATATCATTCTTACTCAAATGATGCCACAATGTTCTAGTTAGATTAAACTCAAGTCATTTGCAAGCTTCGGCGAAGATTTGAATCATCAGAAATATTAACTCTTTCATAATTCTTGTATTCATTCCCACACAACAGTTAAGCCCACTCTTTAGGTGACAAAAATCTTTTCTAAGTCCCAAATTTTTCAAAAATTTTGGTAGAGTTTCCTTTGTAACTTGGCGTATCCACCTGCCAGAGAATCACCAAAACCATCCTAGCAATACATTCACAACTCGACAAGACACCACAATGCATATCGACAACATTAGTCTCAATACTACACAAATCATATTATCATAATTGTTACATGAACATGCGTTGTACCTGCTCGAATCATAACACATATCAAATACCTTTCAATGACACATGAGGATCAGCCCTCCTACTTCTTCTCAATCTAGCATTTCATCACAATACATTCCACCAGGATACACATAGCAAAATCACTTTAATCTTCCTGAGTTTAAACTTGTTCCACTACACATAAGGCATTTTACCTTCCAATTACGAGATATGATAAATATTCACCACGCCCATAGCTCGGGGCTACACAACGGTTTAGATAAGAGTCGAACAATTAACAACTCATCCATTAGTAAACCTTCCATAATACTCTACAGATCGGCACAAGGCCCCAAACATGGCTACTAGCCCAAGTACATAGATATAAGCCCAGTCTCAGTCACTTTACACAGTAATTTATCAATTGGGAAGGATCAAGTCCAAATCCCCGGTCACAATACCACCACGCTCGTCACATGATGCATATTCCATCTCAGCACAGCACTGTATAGTGCAAAAATACGGGATTTCAAAGCCTCAGTACATTATCTATTGCCACCACTCACAAAATCAGCACCTCGATTCTCAAGTCATAGATAAAGTCCAGCCTCAAGTCATCCCGACTGGCCTAACATGAACTCACAGAGATTATATCTCGCCCCTCGTTCGGGGAAATCACAAGCCATAAGGCAACTATATTACTGAGCGCTCGATGCGTACACAGACATGTGGAAGGAATTTCAAAAATTATATCTCAAGCTGAATCAAGTGCGCACGATAAGAATTCCAAGAAATGTGAAGTGTTTCCTAAAGGTTCGCAGCCTCCCGAGGATAAGTACAGGCGTCCCCATACCGATCTACAAGACTCTACCAACCGGCTCAAGACTCATAAGGCCTAGTAAACCTAGGATCTAATACCAATTTGTCACGACCCCAAATCCGGTCGTGATGGCGCCCAACACATTGCTAAGCCAGCCCGACCAATCAATATCAACAACGGAGCTAGAAGCTCTCTTTAGCCCATTTAAGCATATCAAGTCATGAAGCAACAGAGATACATATAACGAAAATGGGGAACCAAGTCCCATAATATACCAACTCCCATAGACCGAAGGGTCAAGAGTCATGAGCCTCTACCGAACATGAGTGTATAAAGGTTTACAAGATACCAAGTGCGGGAAGAAAAGTCAATACAAAATCAAGAGACGATAAGAAGGAATATCGGGTCCTACGGACTTTGCGGCTACCTCGAATATCCACAAATGTTGCCTCGCACACGCCTATCGGATCATCTGCTGAGAGGTACCCGGATCCGCACACAAGGTGCGGGGAGTAAAATGAGTACTGCCGGACTCGGTGGTAATAAACAAGGGTAAGACAGACACAGATAAGAAATCCGCAATAAAGCACTATATAAAGCTGTAATCAAATACCCTGTCACGGAATCAATATCGACTGTACCTGTACCAACAAGTACCAGCGAAACAGTATAACAGCTAGGAGATGTAGCTAAATGCAATGCAATGCATGATATGACCGCTACGGCGTGTAGCCCGATCCAATTTGGGTACCCGTGCTCACTGTGGGGGTTCGGACTCGGAGGGGCTCCTACAGCCCAAGCACAATATCACTGCGGCGTGCGATCCGATCCAACATATATATCTGCTGCGGCGCGCGGCTCGATCCACTACCGGTCGGCTAATATGCAAATACGACCTCGCAAGCTCAAAAGTAATTTTGAAAACCTTTTTATCATTTTTCGGTTGGAAAACAATAATACCAAGTTCCAGAGATTGGAAATAGCATGATAACGGAAATAGCTACGGACTGGTAGTAACTAGCATGTTAATATGATAAGACAATGATAACGATCCTCGCGGGATCCAATAAGTGGCTCACGGCCCACAAGTATACTCAACCACCCAAGAAGGGGGTTCAACGGCTCGAGAGTACCCAATATCACAGTATAATATGCAACCATCCAAGAAGGAGGTTCGACGGCTCATGAATAGCCTAATATCATAACACAGTATCAGCAATCGGACTAAGCCATAGTCCCCAATCACAATTGACCCCGCACTCACAAGAGAGTACGTGTCTCGATGCTATACAGCGTCACAAAGTGGTATACCGGGGTTTCGAACCCGCTGGTCATCACCCACATCTATTACTCACCTCAATACGGCGCGACGACTACTCCGCAATGCCCTTGCCATGAGAATTAAGCTCTGCACGTGTAGAATCTGATCAAATACAGTAGAAATACAACGAATTAGGCCAATGGGATGACACCCAATCATTACAACTCAATTTACATCAAAATTCCCAAAGTTGTCAAAACCCGACTTTCGGTACACTTCTCGGAAAATTACAAAAGTCACATATTCGGAATCCTCAACTCGATACGAGTCTAGGCATATAAAATTTACCAAAATCGGACTCCATTTGCCCACTCAAATCAATGTTTTTCTTCAATTTAGGCCTAGGGCTCAAACCCACCTTTAATCTTCCATTTACAAGGATTTAACCAAGGATTTCATGTTAAAATGATGTAATTAAGCCACAAAACTTACCTCCAACGAAACCCCGATGATTTCCCGACAATCTCCCGTCAATTTCTTCTCTTGGAACTCAAAAATGGAGGTTTTGGGTATTAAACCCACGACTGGTTCTGGTCTTTAATTCACTGCCAGCCTATTTCCTTCATCGCGTTCGCGACGCCTCTCACGCGAACGCGATGCCTTTTTCCTCTTCTTCATCGCGAACGCGTCACACCTTCACGCGTCCGCGAAGGTCAACTTCCCAGCTCCGGATTTTTACTCTACGCGAACGCGTAGTCTCCCACGCGAACGCGTGGCCCCGCCAACTCCTTCTTCGCGATCGCGGCCTAGTCCCACGCGAACGCGATGCGTTCCAACACCCTCATACGCGAATGCGACCTTTACCCACGCGTTCGCGATGTTTCCCAGCTTTTCCAATACGCGAACGCGATACCTCCCTCGCGAACGCGAAGCATGCTGGACCTGGCCTACGCGAACGCGAAGGCCAAATCACTGCCCAGTGATCTGCAGATTACAGCAGGTCATTTCTTGCTTCCAAATGTCGGATGATGGTCCGGATTCACCCCGAGGCCCCCGGGACCCTAACGAAAACCACCAACATACCCCAAAACACGATACGAACTCATTCCAATCATAAATAAACGTCTAACAACATCAAAACCCATGATTCACATCGAATTCAAGCCTAATTTTCTTAAAACTTTCCGAATTACACATTCAATCAAAAACCCGACTAAACAACGTCCCAATGACCTGAAATTTTGCAGGCACATCCAAAATCACCTAACGGAGCTACTGCAACTGTCGGAATTCCATTCCGACCCCGGATCAAAATCTCACCTACCGTTCGGATTTCGCCAAAATTCAACCTTAGCCAATTCAAGCCTATTTCTACACCGGGCCTCCAAATTCAATTCCGATCGCTCCCCTAAGTCACAAATCACCTCCCGGAACTAACCGAATCATCCAGAATCCAATTCCGAGCCCTCTAACCAAATAGTCAACTCCGGGTTGACTTTCCTTATTCAAGTTTCCTTCAAAAAGGCTATATGCCTCATTTCCAATCCAAATCACTCCTAAATCACCCGATAGACTCTAACACTGATATAGAAGCATAAAACATGAATTTACAACATAACGGGCCGGGTCGTTACAGGCCCGCGATCACATAGCTTGCCATTTTTCCTCTACGCGACTGCACAAGCTTCCATGCGATCGCATTGTGTAAAAATCAAGCCCCCTATTTCTCCTTTATGCGATCGCACAGTATGTCCTGCGATCGCATAAGGTAGCATGCCCCTTTTATGCGATCGCAGCTTCTTCTACACGATAGCAGAGTACAAATTACCTTACTCTATGCGATCGCATCCCTTGCTCTGCAATCGCATAGAGCAAATTCAGCCCAGCGATTTTAAGTTCTGAAATAGAACAAAAACGGGATAAAAATCCCATTTCTCAAACTCTCTCTTCTCCACAGCTTCTTGGGCGATTCTAGAGCAATTCTTCATTAAACTTCTTGGGTAAGTGATTCTTGACTCGTTTTCTTCATTTTCCATCAATATTATTTCAATTCCTAGGCCTAAATATGTGTAAATAGGTAGAAAAATTAAAGAAATGGGTATAGTTAGGGTTTCAAAGAATTTGCGATCTAGACCTCGTTTTGAGGTCGAACTTAAGAACAAAATGTTTATTTGAACTCATGGATGATTGGGTGAATTTATTTTGGTTCGAACCTCGAGTTTCGGTCATGTGGGCCCGGGGTTGATTTTTACTATTCTGGAAAGAATATTGTAAAAATTATATTTAGCCATATGAACTAGTTTGTTAAGTAGAATTGATGATATTAAATCAATTGTGTATAGATACGATTGGATTGGAGCCAAACTTGAAAGGAAAAGGCATTACTACGGATTGAATTGTTCATAAACTTTCGAGGTAAGTGTTTGTTCTATCCTAGCTTGAGGGAATAGGAATTGAGTTTATGTGTTAATTGTTAAATGTGGAGTCCAACGTATAGGCATGGTGACGAGTATCTATACGTTGGGGGTCGAGCATGACCGTGGGTCTTAAATGGATTAAATTCATATTTGTGACGACCCGGCCCGTCGTCACGAGAATTACCACCCCGTTATGTTGTAAATACATGTCTTATGCTTTTATATCAGTGTTAGAGTCTATCGGGTAAGTTAGGAGTGAATTGGATTGAAAATGAGGCATGTAGCCTTTTTGAAGGAAACTTGAATAAGGAAAGTCAACCCGGAGTTGACTATTTGGTTAGAGGGCTCGGAATCGGATTTCTGATGATTCGGTTAGTTCCGGGAGGTGAATTGTGACTTAGGGGAGCGATCGGAATTGAATTTGGAGGCCCGGTGT
Organism: Nicotiana noctiflora; assembly: GCA_032618575.1. Classification (NCBI taxonomy): domain Eukaryota; kingdom Viridiplantae; phylum Streptophyta; class Magnoliopsida; order Solanales; family Solanaceae; genus Nicotiana; species Nicotiana noctiflora. The sequence continues at coordinate 27,948 of JASVEL010011116.1, forward strand.
AGAAATAGGCTTGAATTGGCTAAGGTTGAATTTTGGCGAAATCCGAACGGTAGGTGAGATTTTGATCCGGGAGTCGAATTGGAATTCTGACAGTTGCAGTAGCTTCGTTAGGTGATTTTGGATGTGCCGACAAAATTTCAGGTCATTCGGACGTCGTTTGGTCGGGTTTTTGATCGAATGTGTAATTCGGAAAGTTTTAAGAAATTTAGGCTTGAATCCGTGTGTAATTGGTGATTTTGATGTTTAGGATGGTGTTTTTATGATTGGAACTAGTTCGTATCATGTTTTGGAGTATGTTGGTGGTTTTCGTTGGGGTCCCGGGGGTCTCGGGATGAATCCGGGGGTCCAAACGGACCATTCTTGGCCAAAGAAGACAGCTGGTTTGCTGTCATAAGTGCATCAGAATTTTACCCTTCGCGATCGCAGAGATAGGGACGCGATCGCGTAAGGTCAAGTACGGCAGCAACGCGATCGCAGGAGCACGGACGCGATCGCGTAGAGTTAACCGGGTGGTCATCGCAATCGCATGAGCATCTACGCGATCGCGTAGAAGAGAAATGGGGTCCAGGGAAAAATGTTCTACGCGATCGCAGGAAGAGGGACGCGATCGCGTGAGACCGGATGGTTGTACATCGCGATCGCGTGAGGAGAGTCGCGATCGCGTGAGGGCGAAATGTTTGAGCATCGCGATCGCGTGAGTGGAGTCGCGATCGCGTAGAGCAAATGGGTCTGGCAGAGAATTTAATTACAGAACAGAGGGGCTACGGGTTCATAAACCCAAAACGCCATTTTTGAGTTCTAGAGAGAGAAACTCACGGGAATTGCTTGTAATTCATCGGGGATTCATTGGAGGTAAGTTTTGTGGCTTAATTACATCATTTTAACATGAAATCATTGGTTAAATTTCTGTAAATGGGAGATTAAAGGTGGGTTTGAGCCCTAGGCCTAAATTGAAGAAAAACACCGATTTGAGTGGGCAAATGGAGTCCGATTTTGGTAAATTTTATATGCCTAGACTCGTATCGAGATGAGGATCCCGAATATGTGACTTTTGTAATTTTTCAAGAAGTGTACCGAAACTCGGGTTTTGACAACTTTGGGAATTTTGATGTAAACTGAGTTGTATTGATTGGGTGTCGTTCCATTGGCCTAATTTGTTGTGTTTCTACTGTATTTGATCAGATTCTACGTGTGCGGAGCTTGATTCTCGTGGCAAGGGCATTGCAGAGTAGTCGTCGCACCGTATTGAGGTGAGTAATAGATTTGGGTGATGACCAGCGGGTTCGAAACCCCGGTATACCACTTTGTGACGCTGTATAGCGGCAAGACACGTACTCTCTTGTGAGTGCGGGGTCGATTGTGATTGGGGACTATGGCTTAGTCCGACTTGTTGGCACCGTGTTATGATATTGGCTATTCTTGAGCCGTCGAACCTCCTTCTCGGATGGTTGCATACTATATATTGTGATATTGGCCACTCTTGAGCCGGGGAACCCCCTTCTTGGGCGGTTGAGTATACTTGTGGGCCGTGAGCCAGTTATTGGATCCCGCGAGGATCGTTATCATTGTCTTATCATATTGACATGCTAGTTACTACCAGTCCGTAGCTATCTCTGTTATCATGCTATTTCCAATCTCTGGAACTTGATATTACTGTTTTCAACTGAAAAATGATAAAAGATGTTTTCAAAACTACTTTTGAGCTCGCGAGGCTGTATTTGTATATTAGTTGACTGGTAGTGGATGGGGCTGCGCGCCGCAGCGGTATATATGTTGGATCGGACTACACGCCGCAGTAATATTGTGCTTGGGTTGTAGGAGCCCCTCCGGAGTCTGAACCCCCACAGTGAGCACGGGTACCCAAATTGGATCGGGCTACGCGCCGTAGCGGTCATATCATGCATTGCATTGCATTTTAGCTACATCTGCTAGCTGTTATACTGTTTTGCTGGTACTTGATGGTACAGGTACAGTTGATATTAATTCTGTGACAGGGTATTTGACTACAGCTTTACATAGTGCTTTATTGCGGATTTCTTATCTCGCTGTCTTACCCTTGTTTATTACCACTGAGTCTGGCAGTACTCATTTTACTCCCTGCACCTTGTGTGCAGATCCAGGTACCTCTCAGCAGTGATCCAGTAGTCGTGCGAGGCGACATTTGTGGATATTCGAGGTAGCTGCAGAGTCCGCAGGACCCGATATTCCTTCTTACTTACTATCTTGATTTTGTATTGACTTTTCTTTCCGCACTTGGTATCTTGTAAACCTTTATACACTCATGTTCGGTAGAGGCTCATGACTCTTGACCCTTCGGTCTATGGGAGTTAGTATATTTTGGGACTTGGTTCCCCGCTGTTGGTATAAGTATTACTATTGTTTCATATTTTGAAATGCTTAAATGGGTTAAGAAGAGCTTCTAGCTCCGTTGTTGATATTGATTGGTCAGGCTGGCTTAGCAATGTGCTGGGCGCCATCACGACCGGATTTGGGGTCGTGACAAGTTGGTATCAGAGCCTAGGTTTACTAGGCCTCATGAGTCTTGAGCCGGTTGGTAGAGTCTTGTGGATCGGTACGGGGACGCCTATACTTATCCTCGGGAGGCCGCGAACCTTTAGGAAACACTTCACTTTTCTTGAACTCTGTCGTGCAATCTTGTTGTTCTGGGAACTGAACTTCTATATTCTACTCTCTCGCAGATGACGAGAAAGCGAGCATCAGGACGAGGTGGACTCCATTGTCACCTGTTAGAGGCCGTGGGCGCGGTCGTGCTAGAGGTAGAGGTAGGGCGGCTGAGGCAGTGCCAGCTGACCCGCCCGTTGTACCTGTTCAGGAGCAGCCCCCAGTGGTTGATGCTCCAGCAGCCCCAGTTCAGGGCCAGACTGCATCTATTGCTATTCCTGGTCTTCAGGAGACTCTGGCCCAGATATTATCGGTGTGTTCCGGCTTGGCTCAGGTAGTATCAGCTATCGCTACTGCAGCGACATCTCAGACAGGGGGTGGTCAGCAGACCCCTGCAGCTCGCACACCTGACCCGATTGTTCGGGGACTTCAGACACCAGAGGCGGTCCCCGCTCAGGTGGTTGCACCGGTTATTCCTCCAGCTGCACCAGCTCCAGCTCCAGAGCATATGGTTCAGGTTATGCCCGACGACGAGCAACGTCGTCTTGAGAGATTTGGTAGACTTCAGCCACCCCATTTCGGTGGCGTTGAGGGCGAGGATGCCCAGGGTTTCTTGGACAAGTGTCAGAGGATGTTGCGGACGGCTGGTATTCTTGAGTCCAGCGGAGTTTCATTTACTACCTTTCAGTTCACTGGTCCCGCATTTGATTGGTGGGAAGAGTTTGAGAGGCGTAGGCCTGCAGGAGCGGCACCTCTCACATGGCAGCAGTTCTCTACTCTCTTTCTAGAGAAATATGTACCTCAGTCTCGTCGCGAGGAGCTACGTCGCCAGTTCGAGTGGTTGGTTCAGGGCGACATGTCTGTGACCCAGTATGAGCTCAGATTCACACAGTTGGCTAGGCATGCCACATGGATGATCCCTAATGATAGGGAGAGGATCAAGAGGTTCATTGATGGCCTCAACTACTCTATCCGCATTCTTATGACCGAGAGAGAGTTTTGTCATCATCATTTGAGCAGGTTGTTGATATGGCACGTTCCATTGAGGCGGATCATCGCCGAGAGAGAGAGGAGTGGGAGGCCAAGAGGCCTCGTGGTTCTGGTAGTTTCAGTGGTGCTCCATCCAGAGGGCATTTCCAGTAGAGCAGAGGTCACTTATCTAGACCTTCCCATTCAGGCCGCCCTGAGCAGAGTGGAGGTTCTTATGGTCGTGGTCGACGGGGGTTTCAACAGGGTCAGTCATCACTTAGTGCCCTCCCAGCCCATAGTGCAACACCTACTTCTTCAGCCCAGGGTTCTTCTGCGGCGAGGGGTTCCCTTCAGTCCCCTTCTCCAGCGCCAGGTGCATGTTATGAGTGTGGTGAGTTTGGCCACATGAGGAGACAGTGCCCTCGACTTCGTAGGGACAGAACTGAGCAGAGGGATCAGCCCTCCTCTTCAGCACCATCTCAGGCTAGTAGAGGTGGAGGTCAATCTTCTCAAGGTCGCCGCAGAGGCGAGGAGAGATCTGGTGGAGGCCAGGCACGATTCTATGCACTTCCTGATAGGCGTGATGCAGTTGCCTCCAATGTGGTGATTTCAGGTATCATTTCTGTCTGTCATAGAGATGCCTCTGTTCGATTTGATTCAGGGTCCGCATATTTTTACGTGTCCTCTTATTTTGCATATCATTTGGGTGCGACTCGTGGTAGTCTTGATTTACCTGTTCATGTATCCACCCCCGTGGGTGATACGATTATTGTGGATCATGTCTATAGATCCTGTGTTATATCTATTGGGAGTCTGGAGACCCAGGCAAATCTGTTATATTTGGGGAAGGTGGACTTTGATGTGATATTGGGTATGGACTGGTTGTCTCCGTACCATGCTATATTGGACTGTCATGCTAA
>JASVEL010011117.1:0-49813 GCA_032618575.1 Nicotiana noctiflora
GGGTTGACTCGATCGGGACAATGTTTTACTCCTGTAGAGTTGAGGATATCTAACCCCGCAGTGGTGAAGAAACCAGTAACAGAAGAGGAAGATAAGGAGTTCTTAAAGAAGATGAAAGCCCAAGACTACTCTATTGTGTAGCAGTTAAGAAAAACCCCAGCCCAAATTTCATTGCTATCCTTGTTAATCCATTCCACTGATCATTGCCAGGCCTTGATGAAGATCCTGAATGAAGCCCATGTTCCATATAAACTCTCTGTAAATCACTTGGAGAAGATAGTACATTAAATTTTCGAGGTAAACCGAGTGACATTCTATGATGATGAATTACCAAAAGAGGGTACGGAACATAATAAAGCCTTATACTTGACTGTGAAGTGTGAAGACTCGGTGGTCACCCGAGTATTGGTGGATAATGGTTCAAGCGCCAACATTTGTACTTTGACTACTCTGAACAAACTGAAGATTGATAGTCCATAGGAATGGCGTCTGCATCAGAGGTTTTGATGGAGGGGTACTAACTCAATGGGCGATATCATACTGGAACTAACCATTGGTCTAGTAGATTTCACCATGGAATTCCAAGTGGTGGACGTGGCCGTATCATACACTCTGCTATTGGAACGACCCTGGATTCATGCTGCCAAAGCAGTACCTTCTACGTTGCACCATATGGTGAATTTTGAGTGGAATAGGCAAGAAATAGTGATGCACGGGGATGACGGCACAGGCATTATGGGTGATGACGTGGTGCCATTCATAGAAACAGAGGATGATAAGAGGCCATGGGTATACCAAGTCTTCGAAGGGGTTTCAGTGGACAAGATTTCTGAAGGTGAGGACCTCGCATTTCCCAGGATCGCAGCTGTAACCTTCATGATCGCCTCAGAAATGATGAACTGTGGGTTTATACCAGGAAAAAGGTCTGGGGGCTAAACTCCAAGGTATTATTCAACTCGTTTCTTTGCCCAAGAATTTTGAGACATTCGGGTTAGGGTTCAAGCCGACGGTAGCGGATGTGAAGAGAGCTCAAAAAATGAAGAAGAAAGTCTGGGTCATTCCCAAGCCAGTTCCACGCCTCTCCCGGTCTTTTGTTAAAGCAGGTATCAGGAGGTTGTCGAACCCAAAGATTCTTTGACCGTCGATTGGACCAGATGGAGATTTGGATCAAAGTTTTGAAAGGTTATTTGATGATGTCAACATGAACAAAGCTGGAGAAGGTTCCAGTAAAGCAAACATACAATATGTGGGGACTAAGGCCAATACCAACAATTGGACGGCTACTCCTCTTCCCATCCGGAAGGAGTCTTGGTAGTAGGCTCTGAATTTTCTTTTGTTTCCTGGATTATTCCATAGTTGTAATCTAGTTTTGGTTCTGTTTGTACTAAGTGAAGTGTGAAACTCTGTTATTCCGCATTTTAATAAAAATAAAAGTTTCCTTTCTTTGTCTTGTTTTTAATTTTGTTTCTTTTTTTTATTTCTGAACAATTCTCTTTATGCCGGTTCCAATGACGTGGCATGCACAACGATCTTCAACCTGGTCTAAAAAATCAATTTGAATTTGAATTAATTGCATGCGAGGTCGATTATGAGGATGAATAAGAATACGAGGAAGATGAGGCTTTTGAAGAGATAAACAGGGAATTAAGTCATTTTGAAGAAAAACCTAAGCTAATCTAAACGATACTGAAGCTGTCAATTTAGGAGATGCAGATAATATTAGGGAAACCAAAATCAGCATTCACATTGAGTCGAGTATCAGGGAAGAGCTAATCAAAGCACTCATTGAATTTAAAGATGTTTTTGCATGGTCGTATGATGACATGCCAGGATTAAGTACCAATTTAGTGGTTCACAAATTGCCTACTAACCCGGCATGTCCTCATGTCAAGAAGAAATTGAGGAAATTCAGAACAGATATGAGTGTGAAGATTAAAGAAGAAACAACCAAACAACTACAAGCAAAGGTCATTCGTGTTACCAGATATCCCGATTGGTTGGCTAATATGGTCCCCGTACCGAAAAATATGGGAAGATTTGGGTATGTGTCGACTACAACAATCTTAATAGGGCAAGCCAAAACATAACTTTCCATTGCCCAACATTCATATTTTGATCGACAATTGTGCTGGGCGGGAGATTGGGTCTTTCGTGGATTGTTTTGTTGGGTATCATCAGATCTTGATAGATAAAGAAGATGCAGAAAAGACAGCTTTCATCACTCCATGGGGAACTTATTGCTATCGGGTAATGCCGTTCGGTTTGAAGAACGCTGGGGCAACATACATGAGAGCAATGACTACTGTGTTTCATGACATGATACATAAAAAAATTAAGGTGTATGAGATGATGTGATCATAAAATCCAAGCGTCAAGAGGACCACGTGGCAGACTTAAGGAAATTTGTTCAAAGACTTCGGAGATTTGACATTAAGCTCGACCTGGCCAAATGTGTATTTTGGGTTCCCTTAGGAAAAATGTTAGGATTTATTGTCAGTCGGCGAGGCATTGAGTTGGACCCATCAAAGATCAAATCCATCCAAGAATCGCCAGCACCGAAGAATAAGACCGAAGTAATGAGTCTTCTGGGAAGATTGAACTACATCAGCCGATTCGTTTCTCAGCTCACATCGACGTGTGAACCTATTTTCAGGCTGTTAAAGAAGGATGCTGCAGTCAAATGGACTGAAGAATGCCAAGAGTCTTTTGATAAGATAAAAGAGTATTTGTCAAACCCACATGTGTTGGTTCCACCTGAACCCGGGAGGCCTCTGATTCTTTATCTAACAGTCTTGGATAATTCGTTTGGCTACGTATTGGGGCAACATGACATTACTGGCAAGAAGGAACAAGCCATTTATTATCTTAGTAAGAAGTTTACAGCGTATGAAGTTAAGTACACTCATATTGAGAAGACGTGTTGTGCCCTAACTTGGTTAGCACAAAATCTAAAGCATTATCTGTCTTCCTAAACTACTTATCTCATTTCACGCTTGGATCCATTGAAGTATTTCCAGAAACCTATGCCCACATGGAGGTTAGCAAAATGGAAAATATTACTTACGTATTTCGATATTGTCTATGTGACGAGGACGACTACAAAAGCTCAACCCTTAGCCGATCACTTGGCTGAGAATCCTATTGATAATGAATATGAACCTTTAAGGACGTATTTTCCCGATAAAAAAGTGCTGCATGTAGACGAACTGGAATTGACTAAGCAGCCAGGATGGAAACTTTTCTTTGACGGAGCTGCGAATGCAAAGGGAGTTGGAATAGGAGCAGTACTTATTTCTGAAATAGGACATCATTAACCTGTTACAGCTCAACTACGCTTCTATTGTACCAACAACATGGCTGAATATGAAGCATGCATGCATTTTGGGGTTACGGTTGGCAGTGGACATGGATATCCAGGACGTCTTAGTCTTGGGAGACTCGAACCTTCTGGTACAACAGGTTCAAGGTGAATGGGAAACAAGGGATTTGATGCGTATACCATATCGTCAATGTTTGCATGACCTGATTAAGCGATTCCGATCAGTGGAGTTCAGACATATCCCAAGAATGCATAATGAGGTTGCTGATGCTTTGGCTACTCTAGCATCGATGTTGCATCACCCAGAAAAGATTTATGTTGACCCGTTACATATTTAGATTCGGGATCAACATGCTTATTGCAATATGATAGAGGAAGAAATGGATGGCGAGCCATGGTTTTATGATGTCAAAGAATACATTGGGATGGGAATATACCCAGAGCAGGCAACTAGAGATCAAAAGAGAGCCATTCGACGATTGTCAAATGGATTTTTCCTCAGTGGAGGAGTGCTATACAAAAGAACGCCAGATTTGGGTTTGTTGAGATGTATAAATGTTGGTCAAGCCATGATAGTAATGACAGAGGTACATGCTGGAGTATGTGGACCCCATATGAATGGATACGTATTGGCTAAGAAGATTCTGCGAGCAGGACATTATTGGCTCACTATGGAGCATGATTGCATCAATTTCGTACGAAAATGCCATCAATGTCAGATACATGAGGATCTGATTCAGTCTCCACCGACAGAATTTCATACAATGTCAGTGCCATGGCCACTTGTCGCTTGGGGTATGGATGTTATTGGACCCATAGAGCCTGCAGCTTCCAATGGTCATAGGTTCATTCTGGTAGCCATTTACTATTTCACCAAATGGATTGAAGCTAAAACTTTCAAGTTAGTGACCAAGAAGGCAGTGGTGGATTTTGTGCATTCCCATATCATCTGTAGATTTGGGATTCCAAAAGTAATCATCACGAACAACGGTGCCAATCTTAACAGTAGTTTGATGAAAGAAGTATGTCAACAATTTAAGATTACACACCGTAACTCCACACCGTATCGTCCCAAGGCCAATGGAGCAGTTGAGGCAGCCAACAAAAATATAAAGAATATATTGAGAAAGATGGTAGAAGGATCCAGGCAATCGCATGAAAAGCTACCATTTGCATTGTTGGGTTATCGCACTACAGTTCGAACTTCAGTAGGTGCAACTCCTTATTTGTTGGTATACAGAACTGAAGCAGTGATACCAACATAAGTTGAAATTCCATCCCTCCGAATTGTCGCTGAATCTGAAATTGACGACGATGAGTGGGTCAAAGCCCGATTGGAGCAGTTGAGCTTAATAGATGAAAAGAGATTGGCAGCAGTATGTCATGGCCAATTGTATCAAAAGAGAATGGCAAGAGCATATAATAAAAAGGTGCGTCCCAGGAAGTTTGAAGTGGGACAACAGGTGCTGAAGCAAATCTTGCCACATCAGGCAGAAGCGAAATGCAAATTCGCCCCGAATTGGCAAGGGCCATATATTGTGACTAGAGTATTGTCCAATAGTGCTTTATGTCTAACAGATGTCGAAGGAAGGTGCATCGACATGGCTATCAATTCTGATGCGGTCAAAATATATTACGTGTAATTTCTTTGATTATAACTTTGGTTCATTTGATTTATTTGTACTTGGTGTTTATCGGATAATGAAATGATGGAGGCAATTCTTTCTTCTATCCAAGAACTTTTAACCTTTGCTTTCCCCCTCTTGAGCCTTACTTATTCTTTCGTATCCCTCTTTTGGAATCATTAATGAAAACGAAGAATGATAACAAAAACAAAAAGAAAAAATCACAAGAAAAACAAAGGAGTTAAGTGAACTACGTCCGACCTGATTCCTCAAAGAGGATACGTAGGCACCATATAGCTCGGTCATAATGCAATAAAAGTCAATCCTTCCCCAAGCAAGAAAACTGGGGCAGAAGTTATGTTTTTTCTAATTGTGGAATGAGTTTTGATTCCAAGAGTTGTAATAATTTACCCGTCAAACTTATTTTTAATTTTTATATCATTTTAAAAGCCCCACATAAAACCCTTATAGATATCCAAAAAAGACCTCCCGATCAGTGTTCGAGAAATGTCAAGACAGGCAAATGAAAGACGAGAATAACACGTTGGTCCCTAAATCAATAAGGATCATGAGCTGAAAGAATTGATAATCATAAGAATTCTCGATAGATTGAATCTTATCGACAACACTCCAATCCCAATATGAGAAGATAAAAATGAGAGTCTTATCGATGAAAACCTTCACAAGCACAGTAAGGCGACGTAAGCTGAGAAAAGCAAAAGGAGAGAGTCTTAACGGTGAAAACCTTCACAGGCAGCATAAGGCGCCGTGAGCAGAGAGAAATGAGAGAGTCTTATCAGTGAAAACCCCTCCAAGGGCACTATGAGATGACAAGGCAAGAGTGGCGGAAATGGTCCTCATTTTTGTGAAAGAGTTGGGCAAATGTGTTATCCCCAGCAAGTGAAGACATCAGAAAGATTGATCGACACAAATAGACTGGGTTGATTAATCCAGAATGCACGACATGATCGTTGGAATTGGTTGTACCACCCATATAAGTTTATTTCTTTTCTTTTTCTCAGCATTGGTTCAGAAAGATTTTCTTTTTATCTACTTTTTCATTTCTTTGTTTTAGTTTTTGAAAAATCTTTCAAAGCTTACTGCCAATTGCCAAAATAGGGCAAAGCAAAATGTAAGCAAATATATACCAAGGAGAAAGGAAAAATAAGGAAAAATACAACGAAGAATAACAGTTGAGAAATTTATGGATAAGGATCGTTGGGAAAAAGGAGCATTCCCGACAGATTGTTGACCAAAGTCCAAGAGGGACGAACAACCAAAGCATGGATAGGAGAAAAGGAAAAACCGTCCCCAGCTGCAATGTCATCCCCAGCAAATAACATCGTTACTCAACGAAGTTCGGGAACGTTGAGCAGGGAAAAGAAAAATAGAAAAACCATCCCCAGCAAGAGTTGTACGACCACTCACCATGTTTTAAAACTAACAAATTTTCTTTGATTTGAAGCAGGAAATAGAAAAGTTATTTGTGGTAGAAGAGCATGCCACGAAGAAGATCACCAAGACTGGGGCAGAAAATTTTTTACCATTGTTGAAAATTTTCTTGAGGGAACGAGAACATCAATTCAGGTGTTATATTTTTTATTTGAAGAATTCGGGAGCCCGCCCGTAGAACGGAGCTGTTACTTTTAAAGTTTTGAAGATTGAATTCGGGAGCCCGCCCGTAGAACAAAGGTGTTACTTTTCATGTTTTGAAGATTGAATTCGGGAGCCCGCCCGTAGAATGGAAGTGTTACTTTTCAAGTATTGAAGATTGAATTCGGGAGCCCACCCGTAGAACGGAGGTGTTACTTTTCAAGTTTTGAAGATTGAAGTCGGGAGCCCGCCCGTATAATGGAGGTGTTACTTTTCAAGTTTTGAAGATTGTATTCGGGAGCCCGCCCTTAGAACGGAGGTGTTACTTTTCAAGTTTTGAAGATTGAAGTCGGGAGCCCGCCCATATAACGGAGGAGTTACTTTTCAGATTGAAGAATTCGGGAGCCCGCCCGTATAACGGAGGTGTTACTTTTCAAGTTTTGAAGATTGAAGTCGGGAGCCCGCCCGTATAACGGATGTGTTAATTTTCAGATTGAAGAATTTGGGAGCCCGCCCGTAGAACAGAGGTGTTACTTTTCAAGTTTTGAAGATTGAATTCGGTAGCCCGCCCGTAGAACAGAGGTGTTACTTTTCATGTTTTGAAAATTGAATTCGGGAGCCCGGCCGTAGAATGGAGGTGTTACTTTTCAAGTTTTGAAGATTAAAGTCGGGAGCCCGCCCGTATAACGGAGGTGTTACTTTTCAAGTTTTGAAGATTGAAGTCGGGAGTCCCGCTTGTATAATAGAGGAATACATTTCAAGTTGAAATCAGTAAAATGAAGGATTACAGTGATATCCACAACATAAGTTCAAGTTCATCAATCAAGAAAGGCCGACAATGTCAAGATAGAAATAAAGGAACATCAGAAGAATACAAGATGCAAGCTCAAGACAACACAGGAGCAAGTTGAAGATCTAGAAAGATTTTTATAATTTATAGACTAGTTTAGTCTAGCTTCTTGTTTACTTTTAACACGGCGTAATAAGGAGTTCAGTAAGTAGTAGCAGCAACAACAATAACAGCAAGATCACAGCATCATGGTAGTCCCAGCTACCAAAACTTCCTAAACTACATTGACTTGATTCCCTTTTAGCCATGGATATGTAGGAGACCTTTTGAAGCAATGGTTTGGTCAAATTTTTGAAAAAAAAATGCTTCTCGCGGAGAGCTCAAACAGGCAAAAATCACTCGTATCCGCTCACTTGTCTTTGCACAAAAAACTCTTCATGTTTATGCGCAAAGAGGGGCAGCTGTGAGCACGTGATTTTTGCCTTATATGAGAATTACTCCCAAAAATTCAAAATAAAAGAGTTTTATGTTGGTTGCAATATTTGTGGATTTTATGTTATTTTTCTCTTATTTATTTATTTTTATTTTTTTTTGCGTTTGTGTGTCCATGTGTATTTGCTTAAATAAATAAAAAATACAAAAATATATTGCATTTGTATATAAAATTCAAGCTTGCAATTAAGAGCAATTAAGTTTGTTTTATGAAAATGAAAAATCACAAAATAATGTATTTTTTGCATTTTTACCATTTAATGTCCAAACATGTAATTTTTTTTTATTTAGTATTTAATTATGTGTGTTAATTATTAGTAGAAAGTTAATTTGATTCTATACAATCTAATCTAGGATTTTAATGTGTTAACAATAGAAATAGATAGAAAATTGGACTAGGCTGACCAAATTTTACCATACACAGGCCCAGTTCAGCTCCCTGTACCCGGTCCAGCCAAGTCAGCCCAAGGGTTATTCAAAAACGACGTAGTTTTGGTTTAGTTGATCAGGACTGTTAATTTCGATGGATCAACGGCCAAGATCATCTCTCCTTACCCATGTTTGGATCCGACCCGTCTCAACTAGAGACCGACCGACCTCACTTAGTCCATACGCCATCGTTTCCATCTAGTTGCCCAATCCAGACCGCCGATCTTATTTGATCAAACGGCCAGGATCCATTCTCCTTCAAGATATATAAACTCAAACCTTAACCCACCCCCAAGCAATATACCCCACCTTCCTCGTCTCTATACTCTCAGAGACCAGCCCCCATCCTCCGCCTTACACTGCCCTACTCCGCCTACCGGAAATCGCCTCACGGTGGTTTCGGTGGTCCAAACAGCTCTAAATTTACATCGTCCCTTCAACTCGATCTCCCCAATCCCATGCTACCCTCCATTTCCTTTAATTCCAGGCCTAGCCCTTCGAATATTCGAAAAAACCGAAAGACTCTTTCAGACCTTTTTATTTGGTCAAATTTTTTTCTTTCTGTTTATCATTAGGTATATGTTGTAAATTATGAAATCAATGTGAATTGATTTGTTGATTAATTAGTTTCCTTATAACCCCTGTTTGGTTTTTCAACACCACTCAAATCACTTGTTCGCCTGTTTATACTGATCAATTGTTGTTAATTATTAAATATTATAGCATATATAGTCGATAAAATACATATCGTAAATTAGCTCTTTAGGTTTGATTTCTAGAATAGCCTGACCATAGTGTAATGTTTTCTCCCAGTAGGTTATCCGTTTGGCCTCTTTCTGTGTTAATCTTATGTTGTAAAGTTTGATAATGGATCTAGTTGATATCCAATTTTGATTAGCATTATCAATTCATTTCATATAGTACCATGTTTCATGAATTGAATTGAATCCTGTTGCTATTGTTTAAGTTGTTCTGATATGAACCCCGATTTTTTTAATTGTCCTAATCCTATGAGTACAACTTTAGTCATTCAGTTGATATGATAATTGGTTATAGTTGTGGGGGGGGGGGGACCTGGAATAGATTGAAGGGTAATAACATGGGGGTAAATTGGGTAACAGAGGATTAGCAATAATTAAGGGCTGCTTAAGGATTGAATAAGACAAGGATAAGTGGGATTAAATAGTAGAGAGACAACTAATAGTGGGAAATGCTTTTTACGGATTTTAAGGGTTAAAGATAAGTTAATTGATTGCCCATTAAGGCTGAAAATCAGGAGAAAAGGTGTCTTTGAACTTATATAAAAGAGAGAAACGGGACACACATAAAAAAGGGAGAATAGAAGAGGAGAATCTGGAAAGATAGAGAGAATTGAAAGAGCTAAAAAGAATCACAGTCCTTCTCCTTGGTTAGATTTTAAGAGAGTTGATGAGTCTGAGAGGGCATCTTCGTGAGCAGAAAGGGGAAATAAGAGGAGGTCTTCATATTCTAAGAACTAAAAGAAAAACACTTAAGAAAACTAGAAATCCAAGAATACAATAAGGGACTTTATGAGAGTTTGGGATAGATAGAAATAGAGCGTAGAAAGGGATATCATTTTCAACATTCTGTAGGTTTCATAACCAATTTTGAGTGTGTTTTTGTTCCATCGTGGGTGAGAATGGTTTCTAGTTTGATCTCGAGTAGTTTGGGGTTTGATTGAGTTAGGTTTGATTGAGGTTTTGGTTTGCGGAAGTGGTTCAGTAGCTTACTGATTTACTTTTAGTTCAACACAAGTTCCAATTGGGTATATTTGGGATTGATTATTGCTGTTGGTTTTCAAACTCTTCTGTGCCTTTTTTTTTAATTTGAGTTAAATTGCTGCTGGGAATTGCTATTGTTGTGTTGTATTGCTGCTGATGATCATTCCTTATTTCTTCTTGTACTTCTAATACCAGGTACACATTCTCGGTTGAGTTGATGTGGCTCTTTTGGTTTCAAATACTAAAACGAAATGCTCCTCCTGAAACATGTGTGTTCAAGCTACCATTATTAGAGCAAATGTTAGATAACTTGTACCTGCTTGGTTTTACTTTTGATTTGTATAATTGGACTTAAAACTGGGCTGTATAATAGGAATTGTATTTGACTGTATAGATTTTATCTTTTTGTATTCATTCCATGTAACTAAAAATAGGTTCAAATGGTTTTGTACATCAACCTGGTATTCAGTAGTTATGTTATGAAATCACAAGACCTTTGAGTGACTAATGTCTGTTCAAAGTAATCCGACAATATTGTTCAATCTGTTTGTGTATAGTGCTAAACGAAGTCACACAATCAAGCTGTTTTATCCGGATCATGTTTTCCAATTTAATTGTCATCTTTAGTAGTAGTTGGTAATTCACCAATAGATAAAGAAATAAGGAAACCTGAACTTTAGAAGTGAAAACCAAATCTGATCGAATTATTTATCAAACTGCTCTCCTTAATTTTTAGTTAGATGATTATGTTTAACGAGGTCTGAAATACATTGCATAACCGTTTGGGATGGAAAAACCAGTATCAGTTTTATTTGTTGTTGATTGTTTGTATCGACCCGGCCCGTCGTTACGGGAATTTAACACTCCGTCATGTTGAAATTACATATTTTACGACTTTATATCAGTGTTAGAGTGTATCGGGTGAGTTAGGAGTAAATTGGATTGAAAATGAGGCATATAGCCTTTTTGAAGGAGACTTGAATAAGGAAAGTCAACCCGGAGTTGACTATTTGGTAAGAGGGCTCGGAATTGGATTCTGATGATTCGGTTAGTTCCGGGAGGTGATTTGTGACTTAGGGGAGCGATCGGAATTGAATTTGGAGGCCCGGTGTAGAAATAGGCTTGAATTGGCTAAGGTTGAATTTTGGCGAAATCCGAACGGTAGGTGAGATTTTGATCCAGGGGTCGGAATGAAATTCCGACAGTTGCAGTAGCTCCGTTAGGTGATTTTGGATGTGACTGCAAAATTTCAGGTCATTCGGACGTCGTTTAGTCGGGTTTTTGATTGAATGCGTAATTCGGAAAGTTTTAAGGAATTTAGGCTTGAATCCGTGTGTAATTGGTGATTTTTATGTTTAGGATGGTGTTTTTATGATTAGAACAAGTTTGAAACGTGTTATGGGGTATGTTGGTGGTTTTCGTTGGGGTCCCGGGGGCCTCGGGTTGATTTCGGGGGTCCAAACGGACCATTTCTTCTATTTTTGAACTGCTGTTGGCTGCTGATTTTGTTGCAGACGGATGCTCTATGCGATCGCATTGGGTCATTGCGATCGCATAGAAGGATGGAAGTGAGCCCCAGAGTTGTTCTATGCGATCGCGTAATAGTAGATGCGATCGCATAGGTATGGAACCTGGCACTCTGCGATCGCAGGGTCACTTGTGCGATCGCATAGGGTAAAATGATCCGGGGTGCCTAAGAAGCTTATTGTTCTATGCGATCGCGTGGTCAGTTTGCGATCGCATAGTAGTAATTTGGAGCCTGGGTGAGATGTTCTATGCGATCGCGGATAGGTAGTGCGATCGCATAGCCTTAATTATTTCGAGCTATCATTTGTTCTACGCGATCGCAAGGATGGGATGCGATCGCATAGTGTAAACGGCCCAGGCAGTGAATTAAAAACCAGAACATTTCACATACGGGTTCATTAACCCAAAACTCCATTTTTGAGTTCCAAGAGGAGAAATTGACGGGAGATTGCTGGGAAATCATCGGGGTTTCGTTGGAGGTAAGTTTTGTGGCTTAATTACATCATTTTAACATGAAATCCTTGGTTAATTCTCTGTAAATGGGAGATTAGATGTGGGTTTTAACCCTAGGCCTAAATTGTAGAAAAACAAGGATTTGAGTGGGCAAATGGAGTCCGATTTTGGTAAAATTGATATGCTTAGACTCGTATTGAGATGAGGGTTCCGAATATGTGACTTTCGTAATTTTTCGAGAAACGTACCGAAAGTCGGGTTTTGACAACTTTGGGAATTTTGATGTAAATTGAGTTGTATTGATTGGGTGTCGTCCCATTGGCCTAATTTGTTGTATTTTTACTGTATTTGATCAGATTCTACGCGTGCGAAGCTTGATTCTCGTGGCAAGGGCATTGCGGAGTAGTCGTCGCGCCGTATTGAGGTGAGTAATAGATGTGGGTGATGACCAGCGGGTTCGAAACCCCGGTATACCACTTTGTGATGTTGTATAGCGGCGAGACACGCACACTCTTGAGAGTGCGGGGTCGATCATGAACTGGAGACTATATATTAGTCCGACCTGTTGATATTGTATTATTGGCTATTCTCGAGCCGTCGAACCTCCTTCTCGGATGGTTGCATATATATATATATTGTGATAATGGCCACTCTTGAGTCCGAGGAACCCCCTTCTTGGGCGGTTGAGTATACATGTGGGCCGTGAGCCAGTTATTGGATCCCGCGAGGATCGCTATCATTGTCTTATCATATAGACATGCTAGTTTACTACTAGTCCGCAACTATTTTTGTTATTATGCTAATTCCAATCTCTGGAACTTGATATTACTGTTTTCCAACTGAAAAATGATAAAAGAGTTTTCAAAAAACTACTTTTGAGCCTGCGAGGCTGTATCTGCATATTAGCTGACTAGTAGTGGATCGGGCTGCACGCCGCGGCGAGATATATGTTGGATCGGACTGCACGCCGCAGGAATATCTCTATGAGATGTGCTTGGGCTGTAGGAGCCCCTCCGGAGTCTGAACCCCCACAGTGAGCACGGGTGCCCAAAATTGGAGTCGGGCTACGCGCCGTAGAGGTCATATCATGCATTGCATTTCATTTAGCTACATCTGCTAGCTGTTATGCTATTTATTGATATTTGTTGGTACAGGTACAGTGAAGATTGATTCTATGACAGGGTAGCTGATTATAGCTTTACATAGTGCTTTATTGCGGATTTCTTATCTGCGTTGTCTTACTCTTGTTTATTACCACTGAGTCTGGCAGTACTCATTTTACTCCCTGCACCTTGTGTGCAGATCCAGGTACCTCTCAGCGGACTTGATTCGGTAGCTACTCGGAGGCATTGTGCGGGATAGTCGAGGTAGCTGCAGCGTCCGCAGGACCTGACTCCCCTTCTAGTTGTCATTTCTTATCTTGTTGTCTTTCCTTTCCGCACTGAGTTTGTTATAAACTTTATTACACTTATGTTCTTTAGAGGCTCATGACTCTTGACCCTTCGGTCTATGGGAGTTGGCACGCGTTGGGACTTGGTTCCCTGTTTTTAATATGTATCTATCAATATTGAATCATTTTCGCATGCTTAAATTTGATAAAGTGAGCTTATGGCTCCGTGATTGTTGTTAACTGGTCAGGCTGGCTTAGCAATGTGCTGGGCGCCATCACGACCGGATTTGGGGTCGTGACAAGTTAAATTGGGCGTCGATTTGAATGAATGTTACTTACCCAGCATAAAAATCTGTTTGATAACTTTGGGCCTCTATGCGTCCGTTTGAGGCCCTATTTGAGTTTAATTGTATCCCGCCCTTACTAGGCTGAATTTGTTGGCTTTAAAGGAATTGTTGAATAAAGATACATAGTCTAACAATACAAGTTTGGGCTTCGAGTTAGGTAGCGGGTTAAAATTGAGAGGGTTCCTCCCTTTTTTTGTTTGAATTCGGACTTGAACCCGAGGTCCGAATTTCTAAATAGTAATTAAATAGTATTTTTTTCTTATTATTAGAGACAAAAAAAATAAAAAAATCATAGTCACTTTAGGATATCCTTAAATAAAGAATGAGATGAGCCTCGCCAAATAAAATGCACAAATTGCGGGGCCCTCATAAGTGTATATATAAAAATACCTAGACTTCGAGATATGTCGTTTTAACGAGTTTCACGGCCTTCTCAAAATAATAACACGTTAGCAGCTTTAAGAACGTATTTAATAATTTTATCTCCCTAAACTCGGGTGCACATTTATGTGACCCAAATATAAATCTCAACAAAGTTGAAATGTGTTTATAATCATGGGTACATTGATTGTGACGTGGTTTGAGATGCATTTTCATGATGTTGGAATTCTTTTTATTAAAATAATAAATAATAATATTAAAAGCGGTTAAAGATTAAAATTTGCACATTAGTCAAAGCACGATATAAATCAGATAAATAAGCCAAATATGACAGTTGAGCGACCGTGCTAGAACCACGGAACTCGGGAATGCCTAACACCTTCTCCTAGGTTAACAGAATTCCTTATCCGGATTTCTGGTTCGCGGACTGTAATACAGAGTCATTCTTTTCCTTGATTCGGGATTCAACCGGTGACTTGGAACACCATAAATCTCCCAAGTGGCGACTCTGAATTAAATAAATAAATCCCATTTCGATTGTTCTTTAATTGGAAAAACTCCCTTGCGCCCTCCCGGGCAGCGCCAAAAGGAGGTGTGACAAATATCAATAGTAATAGCAATCCGATTAGTTATATGAGTAAATAAATGCTGCAAATATTTTTCATATTCATGTTTATATTTATAAATATCATTCTTTACGGTTGTGCGATGCCAACCTTTATAAGTAGGATTAAAAACTTTTCTAATATAATGCACAAAGTTAGGGTTAGAAGGAAAACTATAGGGTAAGCACATAACGGTAACCATCTATGCTAATTCTTCACGGTCTTTATTAGGATCGTAATATAATACCACCGGTCACGGTGTTAATTCCTGGTAGAACTAGATTTGAACCTATACTAGGGTTAACCGCAGTATCTACACTTGTCCCCTCTAGTTGCGCTTTCATTCGAAAAAGTTTAACTTTTTCTCTAGGGTGTGTTTTTATGTGCCTAGCCAAACTACGTGCACCGCTACGGTCTCCAGTATATTTATGTGCCAGCAATTTTCCACAAGTTTTACACTTAGCCTTATTCTGTTCTCTTACTTGAGTAAAAAACTTCCAAACAATTGATATTTCGAGGCGTTTAGAAGGTTGTCTATTAAAATTAGGGTTTTCTACAGGTGGGTCGGGCGGGGCATCAGTTTGGTTATTAACAAGACTAGTAGGTGTATCATCTAAATTCGATTGGGTTTCATCTACATCATCATTTTCAAAAATAGTTTCACTAGGATAAAGAGCATTCATAACTTCATCATTTAATTGTTCACCTCGTGCAACATTATCGCAAAATTCTGTCACGACCCAAACCCGGTCGTGATGGCGCCCAACCCTAAAGCTAGGCAAGCTGACCAACAGTCACTCTCAAACTAACAATAAATCTCAAAGCCAACAATCTAGGGAGAATACAATAGTTGTAGAGTAATAATCCAATATTTATAGAAGGAAAATACTGAGAAGTGCGAAAACCAATAAAACACTCCC
Source organism: Nicotiana noctiflora (assembly GCA_032618575.1). Taxonomy (NCBI): domain Eukaryota; kingdom Viridiplantae; phylum Streptophyta; class Magnoliopsida; order Solanales; family Solanaceae; genus Nicotiana; species Nicotiana noctiflora. The sequence continues at coordinate 15,614 of JASVEL010011117.1, forward strand.
AAAAGATCTAGGGTCACGAGTCTAGAGCCTCTAAACATGACTGGATAATAATATCTGAACGAAATACTCAAGTCAGAAAAGTGTATACATATAAATAAAACGGGAATAAGAAGAGTAGCCAGGTCCTGCGAACGTCAAGCAGCTACCTCAACAACTCTGATAACTCTGGAAACAAGACTGCTCAGCTAAACCTCCGGTGTACCTGAATCTGCACACAAAGGTGCAGGGAGTAGGGGTGAGTACTAAGTACTCAGTGAGTAATAAACATATAAAATGTCTGAAGATAAGAAATCCACGAAATGCCACAAAGCAAAGCTAAAACTAACAGTCTGATATCTTGCTACAAACCAGCAACAACAGCTAATAATAGTTAACACAAGTAATAACAATGCATGAATGCAATGCATTGCACATGACCGCTACGGCGCATAGCCCAATCCATTTAACGTCGACGACGCTCACTAGGGGTGTGTACAGACTCCGGAGGGGCTCCTTCAGCCCAAGCGCAATATATTCATATTATTCGCTGCGGTGTGCAGCCCGATCCACACTTAGTCCACAATATGCATATGAGTCACACAACAGTTTCAATTTATTTATTTCTAGTTTCTAATTCATTAATAAGGAAAATACTTTAATTTCTCAATTTTCAAGAACAAGTGACTTAGCATTTCACAATAGTGATTTTTACCCAGGACTGAGATCAATGATTTTACAAATTATGCTATCACAAAGATATCTATCCCCTAAGGATACTACAGGTCGGCACAAGGCCCCAAACATGCCATAAAGCCCATATATATTCAACACATAGTGTGTTTCAATTGCCAATATAGTATTATTCTTGTTCGGGATGGACCAAGTCACAATCCTCAGTCATAACCAATCCCACACCTGCCAAGGGATGCGACTCACGCCCTAAATAGCATCACAATGTGATAAGCCGGGGTTTGAAATCCTCAGGCCACATATCTACCAACTACTCACCTCTAACCGGCCATAGACTAGTATGCAATGCCTTTTCCTTTCATATTGACCTCCTCGCGAGTCAAATCTAGTCAAAACCACAGCGAATACATAAATATTGGTCAAAGAAACATAACCCAATCAAAAATACTCGAAAAGTACTAAAATTCACGAAGTTGGTAAAACCCGAGCCCCGGTTTCACTTCTCAAAAAATTCTGAAAATAACAGCAATAGATTCCTGTCTCGCCACGAGTCCGTACATATAAGAACACCAAAATCGGAGTCCGTTTGAGCCCTCAAATTCCAACTTTACACCTTCTTAGGTTTCAAGCCTTAACCTCCATTTTTACCCCTTAAATCTTTGGTTATTCAGTGTTTAATCTATGTTTTTACATCATAACAACAAAATACGAGTCTAAGAACTCTTACCTGATGAAATCCCACGGATTCTCTCTTAAACATTGCCACAAAAGCTTCTTCCCGTTCAATAATTAGAATAAAACTCGACCTGCTCATTATAGGTATACTTTTCATGCGTTTTACTGCTCCCAATGGATTTCTTGTGAAATTATAATGAATTTAGGCTTTTGAATCACTCAATTTGACCTTATAATGAAGGAGATATGTAGGTTTTAAGATTCGCAAATAGTGCAGGTTTTTAATACGCCGTCAGGGGCAGTTTCATCGTTAACCTGAAAATCTGGGCAACCTTAATAAAATGACCATAAAATCCTCATACGATATCCAAATTCGATGATTCTTTTTGCTACAAGTCCGTAATTACGATACTGATCTAATGTTTCATTCAAAACAGTAATCGAAACTCATTTATTCAATATGATATCATTTATGCTTGAAAAAATGATGTCGAAGCATAAGAAAAACGAGCATAATGCAACCCAAACCTATCCGAAAACTCACCCGAGCTCCTTGGGACCGCATATGAACATATTAACATGTCACATATGATCATGCAAACTTAGTTGCACTCTCAAATCACCAAACACTAACATCAAAACACCAAATTTACATCGTATTCAAACCTAAGTTCTTCTAAAACTTTCAAAACTTGCATTTGATCTAAAACCTGACCTAAACACCTCCAAATGACTTGAAACTTTGCACGCATATCCAAAATCACCTAACGGAGCTACTGCAACTCTCGAAATTCATTCTGACCCTCGGATCAAAATCACACCTACCATCCAGAATTCACCAAAATCCAACCTTAGCCAATTCAAGCCTAATTCTACACCGGACCTCCAAATTCAATTCAGGTTGCTCTCCTAAGTCATAAATCATCCCCCAAAAACTAGTCGAATCATCAGAAATCCATTCCGAGTCTTCTAACTCATAAGTCAATATTTGGTTGACTTTTCCAAACTAACCTTCTCATAACAAGACCACTTGCCTCATTTCTAACCAAACTCTATCCGAATTACTTCAAATACTCCAAACATATATAATGAAACATATAGAAGCATAAAACGGGGAAAACAGGATGGTAATTCCCATGACAACAGGTCGGGTCATTACATCCTCCCCAAACTTAAACAAACGCTCGTCCTCGAGCGTATCAAGAGTTGTTGTAGAAGCCAACTAGTAGCTGAATGATCTTACCAACCATATACCCGGGGTGATCCCTCATCACCCTACCTCGCATAGCACTGATAACATAATACAACCAAACTTTCACAGTCCATTTAATCCATAAACCAAAGCATAGAACCACGTCGCCTTTTCCGAAAATCATACACAAGATCAGAAATTCACATCCGTACTTAGAGTAAGCCCGAACCAGTTGTAATGACTCATACTTGTACCCTCAGGTGAAAACATATGATATACGACCGAAACCAAACACTTGGAATCATAACTTCTATTCACAGCAGTTGTCCCCTACAACCAATTACCGATAGAGAACCTCTTATTAGCTAAAACCTTATTCCCACACTTTTTATACTGCCAACGATGAATGAAATACGCTATGAACCGTAATCACCTCTCAGATCAACCATTCAAGAAACCACTTCCCTTGACTGATATCACAATCGATTTTCAAGTCAAACCTCGATATTATCTTCCTAACAAGTTGAGATCAAATCTGTCCGTATTCATTAATGAACCCAACGATCACCTCGAATCCAATACCACTCTGATGATATGATACCTCAATACAAGTCTAAACCACATCTTGCATAATACACGCACCAGTAAGAAACGATATGAACACACTCAAATCATAACAAATGATTCAATCGAAAGAGATGTACCTCAAGTTCATTAATTCCATTACAATACAAGACTCAGAACCCATCTCACATCATAGAAATAGAATGCCTGAATCTACTCCGAAAGGTCATAACTCCCCTAGCCTCGCTACAATGCGCGATCATATCCCAACCTTGTTACACCTGAAGCACTTCAAGCCGCTATGCTCAAAATCAACAACCACGCACATTTGATGACGGAAACTAACGCAATTCATTGCCCCCACGGTGAAACAGAGAATACACAACACATAACTCGATAGACCATAGCCAATGCTCCATACACTGAGCGACACTCGATTACTCTTCCCGCTCGACTTTCTCTATGAATTCTCAATGGAACCGCACCACATGTGGCCATAACCAACAAATCACAATGTCTCACAACATCGAAATACAATTCAAGCTAAATGCGCAGCCATATCAAGCTAAATGCGTAGCCATATTGGCCTGCCAACGAACTCGGTACCAAGAAGCCTGAAAATGTTTCTCCCACTTCTATAACTCCCGCCGAAGGCACCAAATAAATACCAAAATCCACAATCTCATCCACTTACATGCCCAACCACACGAAATGCATTTGAAAAGTCTCTCAATAACGGGATAGAATCAATGATAGCAACCTCTTCACTAATATCTATCACAAATGCCCAATTAAGAAAGTACTCCTTCCCAGCTGTCCGTTGGTTCTTTGAAATATAAATCACTCTGCTAAAATATATTCTAACACACTTCACCACTTAACCCGTGGCATTCCTAGCGTAGCCCCTAAGGCAATAGCAACTTTATGACAACCAGTCTGAATTCTAACATCACATCCAAAATATAACATACCGGCGAATAAAGATCCACCACCACAACATAGCTTGTGCATCAGAACTCCCTATAACACACGAATCGTTATATCTGATCCTAATTTCCACCGTGTGAGTACATGCACCCATCAAGTATCCATTCATTCAATGAGAGATATTCAAAAATTTCCCTAATTATATGAAGCTCTCTTATCCCATCGCTTAGAAGGAATCACTACACATCATATGCTCTGCATGACATACACATGCATTGTGTAAACTCTTAAAATACTGACACGACAGATGAGATCTGTATACATTCTTAGCCACCGTCGAGACAACAATTCATTAGTTTTATGCTATTGGCAAGAACTATCCCCTTATTCTGCACCAAGCAATGGTCTTAGCTCTTTTCTTTACTTCATATGCTCAGATTGTGCCAATCTCGAATTTAATGATCTCGTCTCACTCAATACGAACTGCTCGGGCAATAAGCCACTCCAGACATAATTAAATGTCTCATATGATGCCCCAATGTGCTAATAGGCTACCAATTCGAATGCGGTACTAAAGAAAACAAGCTCTGGAAGGAATTATCAAATCCTACGCACTAATACTACTTTCCTTGGAAAACAGGAAGCAAGGCATACAAAGATCGCACATAGAAAACTATACTCGATATAATAATATACCCATGGCGGCGTGCCACCCGATCCACACATAGATCTCACATAAGGAGATGCACATCGAGCCAAATTTGCTCATTACAACATAAAACCGAGTATCGGTCGTACGCATGCTAAGTGCATAATGATATCTCTGAGGGACATATAGTGTTATAAGCTACAACACTCAAGCACAACTGAGGTGCGATGTACAATTGGAATTTCAATAGCGAAGTGCTCATATAAGATCATTCCTACGTAGATTCTTAACATGTAAACACTTTCTCGATCCTTCTCATGACTCACCCGGCACAATGCATCACTACGCAAAATATCTGACAAAGAAACATTGACCTAACTACTCATCCACGAGGACCGCATTAAATCCATCCACCGACTTCAAGCTGATTGTGATCAACTTGAACTAGTCTCATAACCTTTCAAAGGTCCATAATAACTTCCTTTTTCTTCATTAAACACAAGAACAACCATCATAATCGGAGTAATCCTCCCCAGTTCACTACTCAATATGCCAAGTGCCCTCCAGGCATGAATCTTTAATTTAACGACATCATCTCAAACTTCATACTTGGTTTGCATCTTTAATCAATCAAGTGATCACATGTCACACCTCCAAATCGTCGTTGCACTAACGCTAAAGAGCGATCAAGAATCATTAACCATGACACAACACCGCTCTCAGGTGACGCTGACGACGATACTAATTTATCTTAACCATCGAAACTTCCTTCCTGCTCATCCGATCTCTTGACATCTTGTCAAAAAATTTCCTTCACTCGTGCCATTCTCGGTTCAATTTCTGTAATCAGAACTAGTTTGCCAGTTACTTTAAGACATAACCAACATAGCACATAATCGTGCAATCAACTAATAACGGCAACCTCTCCAACTTAGCTCGAAGCCATATATATCACAACACATATACTCTATTGCTGTCATAATATGTAACGACCCGACCGGTCGTTTTAGAAAATTACACCCCAATCCCTAATTTAACTGATCCCCTAAGTTCATTTCTACTATTGTGGTTTGCCGGGAGAGTCGGTTCTGAAAATTTGAGCATTTTGGGACACTTAGTCCCTAAATAAGAGCTTTGAAGCTAGAAAATGGCCCATAGCCGGAACAGTGTTAAGACGATCTCGGAACGGAAATCCGATGGTTTCATTAGCTCCGTTAGGTGATTTCGGGGTTGGGAGCGTGTTTGGAATGTATTTTGGAGGTCCGTAGCTCAATTAGGCTTGAAATGCCGAAGGTTGAAATTTTGGCGAATCCGAACGATAGGTGAGATTTTGATCCGGGGGTCGGAATGGAATTCCGACAATTTCTGTAGCTTCGTTATGTGATTTTGGATATGTCCGCAAAATTTCAGGTCATTCGGACGTCGTTTGGTTGGGTTTTTGATCGAATGTGTAATTCGGAATGTTTTAAGGAATTTAGGCTTGAATTCGATACGAATTATGGGTTTTGATGTTGTTAGACTTGTTTTGAGGATTTGAGCAAGTTCGAATAAGGTATTAAGATGTGTTGGTATGTTTGGATGAGGTCCCGGGGGCCTCGGGGTGTTTTCGGATGGTTAAACGGGAGAAAATTGTGAAAAACAAATTGCAGGTTGGGATCCTGCTTCTGTTGTTTCCGCTCCTGCGGAAGTTTGGACGCAGGAGCGAGTCCGCAGAAGCGGACGAGGTGCGCAGGAGCGGCTGGTTACGCAGAAGCAGAAGATTTAGAGTAGAATTGTATTTTTGGTGGAGGTCCCAGGGGCCTCGGAATGAATTCGGGAGGTCAAACGGAAAGATTTTGTGTTATGGGATTTGCTGTCATGAACTTCAGCAGTGAATCCACTTTTGCGGATGGGGCACCATCGAAGCGGAACCGCAGGAGTGGAGTAAGACTCGCAGAAGCGAGAAATGGCCTGGCCAAACAATTTCACAGAAGCGGCTAGAGGAACGCATGAGCGGGCACGCTTCTGGGAACCAATGGCCACAATAGTGAAGGCAGGCGGCTAGGTGAGCAAAATTTCAGAACATTTCACACATTTTGGGTCTCGGCTTTAGAGGCGATTTGGGCGATTTTGAAGAGAAATTCAAGGGAAATCATCAGGTAATCATCTATGGACTTAAACTATGATTAGTATTGGTAATATTATGCAATTATATCATGGAAATGGAGAAATTTGGGGTAATTATGGAGGATTTAGCCCTAGGCTTGAACTTTAGAAAATCAAGGTTTTGAATGGCCAAATGGAGTCCGAATTTGGTAAAATTTATATGCTTAGACTCGTATTGAGACAATGGTTACGAATATACAACTTTCGTGATTTTTCGATAAGCGTACCGAAAGTCGAGTTTTGGCAACTTGTGGATTTTGGTGAATTTTGAGTTATTTTGATTGGGTAATGCCCAAATTGGCCTATTTTGATGTGATTCTATTGATTTTTATCAGATACTACACTTGTGGAGGCCGACATTCGCGGCAAGAGGGTTATTTCTTAGCGGTTTTGTACCGGAATTGAGGTAAGTGGCTTGTCTAACTTCGTGTGGGGGATTTTCACCCCTAGGATATTATTGTGATACTTTAAATGCCTTGTACGCGAGGTGACGAGCGTGTACATGCGCTGGTTGTTGAACACATACTTTACTTAAAATGTTCAATGAGTGATATTACTGTTTTTAGATGTTAAATTCGATATTTCTACCCGGTAGTAGTTATAAAAGCATGATTAGATAGAATCTAACTGTCCAATTGCTTACTTGACTTACTTGAGTTTTCTTGGTAATCGCTGGCGCTGTTCATCGGCGGAGTTATCATTAGGCATATTATACTTCTCTCTGTGTATTCCTTTACTTGCTGTGGTTATGGACTACGGGTTCGATTCCCGAGATCCTGAGATTATTGAAATGTGGACTACGGGTTCGATTCCCGAGATCATGAGATTATTGAAATGTGGACTACGGGTTCGATTCCCGAGATCCTAAGATTTATTGAAATATGGTCTACGGGTTCGATTCCCGAGATCCTGAGATTTATTGAAATATGGTCTACGGGTTCGATTCCCGAGATCCTGAGATTATTGGTAGGGACTGCGGGTTCGATTCCCGGAGATCCTGAGTTATTGAGATATTATGGAGACATGGGCTGCGGGTTCGATTCCCGGAGACCCAGAGGTACTGAGAATGGGACTGTGGGTTCAATTCCCATAGATCCTGGATTCGTTTATTTGAGTTGATTACTTGTTATTAGCTTGATTGTAGACAGTTTCAGTGAACATCGTAATGTTGTTATTTCGGAAATTATTGTTATTATCGGTTAAACTGTTTATTTTGTTATCATTATATTGTTATTATCTCTCGGTAAGGCCCTGACCTTCATCGTCACTACTCCATCGAGGTTAGGCTTGGCAGATACTGAGTACTGCCGTGGTGTACTCATGCTACTCTTCTGCACACTTTTGTTGTGCAGATCCAGGTACATCAGGTCAGGCTCATCTCAGGTGATTTAGCAGCACTTCAGGAGACTTCGAGGTATGATCTGCTACGTCCGCGGATCTGGAGGCTTCCCATCTATTCTAGTAGTACTAGTTGACATTTTTCTTCATTTCGTTGTTAGATACTCTTTACACATAGAGCCACGGTTGTATTTCTCTTTTAGTCTGTGTTACCGTGGGGTTCCGGATCTTGGTAGTGTTTTATTCATTGTGTGACGGATGTATGTGCCAAGCGGCACGGATTACATATCTTTTATGTTATTTTCCACTGTTTCTTATTTAAGTATTTATAACTTATAGATTCCGCAACGTGTTAGGCTTACCTAGTCGTGGGGATTGGGTGCCATCACGACATGTTCACAATTGGTGAACTAGGGTCGTGACAAGTTGGTATCAGAGCTCTAGGTTCATAGGAGTCACGGGACACAGACCGGTTACTTAGAGTCTCGCTGATCGATACGGAGACGTCTGTATTTATCTACGAGGGGCTATGTAACTGTTTAGGAAATTCTTCATTTCTTTTGGATTCCTTGTCGTGCGACATTTTTGGCATCAAAAATCTAAACTCTGCTTTCTATTCTCTCACGGATGGTGAGGACACGAGCTAACCGCGATGATCAGGCCCGCGCCCCCTGTTGCTGCCGTCGGAGGCCGGGGCCGAGGTAGAGGACGAGGACGCGCCCGAGGTGTAGCCACGGCACCCTCGCGCGTTGCGGCCGAGGGTGCCCGCGGTAGACCGAGGTTGGAGCGCGAGGCACACGGTACACCGACTACGGTTGCTACTACTCCGGCACTACGGGAGACACTGGCTCGGTTCATGAGTATGTATACCACTTTAGCCCGGGCGGGGCTGCTTCCTCTTGTTGCGGCTACATCTCGGGCGGGGGAGGGGCCCGGACTCCCGCAGCGGTTACACCGGAGCGGCGTGTGCCGGTGGGACAGGTTCCGGATGTTTTGGTTATGCCTCACTGCGCCGCGGCACGGTCGGGAGGTGGACCGGTGCCTGCGAGGACGAGCGGCGTAGATTGGAGAGGTTCGAAAATATGACCCTCCGGTGTTTAGTGGTTTGGCTTCGAATGATGCATTGGGTTTTCCGGAGGAGTGTCATCGTATTCTTCGCACTATGGGGATTGTGGAGACCGGCGGGGTTTCCTTCGCTGCTTTTCGGTTTCGTGGGGCCGCTTATGATTGGTGGCGCGCATATGAGTTGGATAGTCCGAAGGAGTCTGCTTCGTTGACATGGACACAGTTTTCTGATACGTTTTTGAGGGAGTTTGTTCCCCGAGCCTTAGGGATTCTTGGCGCTCGGAGTTCGAGCGGTTGCGACGAGGCTCCATGTCAGTATCGGAGTATGCTATCGGTTTCACCCGCCTAGCCAGGCATGCACAGGCTTTGGTAGCCACGGTTCGGGAGCGAGTGCGGAGATTTATTGAGGGCCTTGTTCCGCGCCTATCCGATCCAGCATGGCCAGAGAGCTGGAGACGGATATATCTTATCAGCAGGCAGTTAGCATTGCCAAGAGGATCGAAAGTATGCTCCCTAGAGAGCGGAGGGAGAGAGAGGCCAGGAGGTCTCGTGAGTCGGGTCATTTCTGTGGTGCCCGCACTTCAGCAGTCGGTCGTTTTGGCGGGGGTTATTCGGTCGACCGGTTCACTCGGCATTGCCCGCAGCAGGTAGTACTCCAGGCCTTCCAGCATCTCGGGAGCCTTATTATGCTCCCCGGTTTCCGGTGCACCTCGCTGCGCGGGGTCGCGTCCAGGGGTCAGAGTAGTGGGGGTGAGGCCGGTCGATCACGGCCACCGCGTCCTCCCGGAGCTTGTTTTGAGTGCGGGGATACTCGCCGGTGGTTAGGGAGTGCCCCGGAGCGCGGGAGAGAGTCCTCGTCGGTCGTCATAGCATTCGCGTGGTTCTCGGGGCCGGCGGGCTATCATTCCGGCCCAGGTGCCACTCCGCTTGCCCGGTCATCCGGGGGCGGGGGTCGGGGTTCCCAGAGGTCGCCCTCGAGAGGGGGACGAGCCAGATTCTATGCTATTCACGATCGCGGCTGCGGCTGTTGCATCTGATGCTGTTATCACGGGTATTATTATGGTTAGTCACGGGGAGGCATCGGTTCTGTTCGACCCTGGTTCCACTTTTCATATGTGTCTTCTTACTTTGCTTCTCATATGGGTGTGCCTCGGGATTCTTTGAGTGCCCCCGTTTATGTTTCCACTCCGGTGGGTGATTCTTTGGGCTGTGGACCGCGTATATCGGTCGTGTTTGATTACCATTTGTGATTTTGAGACCGGAGCGGATCTATTGCTGCTTGGGATGGTCGATTTTGATATTATTTTGGGCATGGACTGGTTTTCGCCCCATTATGCTATTCTTGATTGTCACGCCAAGACCGTGATGCTGGCTATGCCGGGCATTCCACGTATTGAGTGGAGTGGTACTCTAGATCACACCCCTAGCCGTGTTATTTCTTTTCTCAGAGCTCAGCGTATGGTTGAGAAGGGGTGTGCTGCTTATCTAGCCTATGTGCGGGATGTCAGTGTTGACACTCCCTCTATTGATTCTGTTCATGTGGTACGTGACTTTGCTGATGTATTTCCAGCTGATCTTCCGGGCATGCCGCCTGAGAGAGATATTGACTTTGCTATTGACTTGTTGCCGGGCACTCAGCCCATCTCTATTCCACCGTACCGTATGGCTCCTCCTGAGTTGAAGGAGTTGAAGGATCAGTTACAGGAGTTATTGGGCAAGGGTTTTATTCGACCCGGTGTTTCGCCTTGGGGTGCTCTTGTATTGTTTGTGAAGAAAAAGGACGGTTCTATGCGTATGTGTATTGACTATCGTTCAGCTGAACAAGGTTACAGTGAAGAACCGGTATCCTTTGCCCCGTATTGATGATTTATTTGACCAACTACGGGGCGCACATGTGTTTTCTAAGATTGATTTGCGCTCTGGGTATCACCAGCTGAAGATTCGGGAGCCAGATATCCCGAAGACTGCCTTCGGGACCCGGTATGGTCACTATGAGTTCCTCGTGATGTCTTTTGGGTTGACTAATGCTCCAGCAGCATTTATGCATTTGATGCACAGTGTGTTCAGGCCTTATTTGGACTCGTTCCTGATTGTCTTCATTGATGATATTCTAGTATATTCTCGGAGCGGGAAGAGCACGAGCAATATTTGAGGATAGTGCTTCAGATTCTGAGGGAGAAGCAGCTTTATGCCAAGTTCTCTAAATGTGAATTCTGGTTGAGTTCGGTGGCATTTTTGGGCCACGTGGTATCGAGTGATGGTATTCGAGTAGATCCGAGGAAGGTGGAGGCCGTGCAGAGTTGGCCCAGACCCTCCTCCGCTACTGAGATTCGCTGTTTCCTTGGTTTGGCGGGCTATTACCGTCGTTTCGTAGAGGGGTTCTCTTCGATTGCAGAACCTATGACTAGATTGACCCAAAAGGGTGCCCCTTTTCAGTGGACAGACGAGTGTGAGGCGAGCTTTCAGAAGCTCAAGACAGCGTTGACTTCGGCCCCTATATTGATGTTGCCTACGGGTTCGGGGTCCTATACTGTATATTGTGATGCCTCACGAGTTGGACTCGGTGCGGTATTGATGCAGGACGGTAGGGTGATTGCCTACGCGTCGAGACAGCTGAAGGTGCATGAGAAGAATTACCCTGTTCATGATTTGGAGCTAGTTGCCATTGTTCACGCCTTGAAAATTTGGCGTCATTATTTATATGGGGTTCCTTATGAGATCTACACTGATCACCGGAGCTTGCAACACTTGCTTAAGCAGAAGGACCTGAATATGCGTCAGAGGAGATGGTTGGAGTTACTGAAGGACTATGATATTACTATTCTCTATCATCCGGGCAAGGCTAATGTGGTTGCTGATGCCTTGAGTCGTCGGGCAGAGAGTTTGGGTAGTTTAGCATATCTGCCAGCTTCAGAGAGGCCTATGGCGATGGATGTTCAGGCTTTAGCCAGACAGTTTGTTAGACTGGATCTTTCGGAGCCCAGCCGGATTACGGCATGTGTGGTTTCTCGGTCTTCTCTATTTGACCGCATCAGGGAGCGTCAGTTCGACGACCCTCATTTGCTTGTCCTTCAGGATAGAGTTCGGCGTGATGATGCTCGAGATGTTACCATCGGGGATGATGGAGTCATGAGGATGCAGGGGCGTATTTGTGTGCCCAATGTAGATGATCTTCGAGAGCTGATTCTAGCAGAGGTCCATAGTTCGCGGTATTCCATCCATCCGGGTGCCGCGAAGATGTATCAGGACTTGAAACAGCATTACTGGTGGAGGCGGATGAAGAGGGATATAGTTGATTATGTTTCTAGATGCCTCAACTGCCAGCAGGTGAAGTATGAGCATCAGCACCCGGGTGGATTGATGCAGCGGATTGAGATTCCAGAGTGGAAATGGGAGCGCATCACCATGGACTTTGTATCCGGGCTTCCACGGACTGTTAGGAAGTTTGATTCCATTTGGGTTATTGTGGATCGGCTGACCAAGTCCGCCCGTTTTATACCGGTGAGCACTACTTATTCATCGGAGCGACTGGCGGAGATCTATATCAAGGAGATAGTTCGGGTGCATGGTATTCCAGTTTCCATCATTTCAGATAGAGGCACTCGGTTCACTTCGCGGTTCTGGAGAGCTGTACGGCGGGAGTTAGGTACTCGGGTGGAGGCGAGCCCGTCATTTCACCCCCGGAGCGATGGGCGGTCCGGCGCGCTATTCGGATTTTGGAGGATATGCTCCGTGCGTGCGTGATTGAGTTTGGAGGTTCATGGGTTCACTTCTTGCCCTGGCGGAGTTTGCTTATAACAACGACTACCAGTCTAGTATTGAGATGGCACCGTACGAGGCCGTATATGGTAGGAGGTGCGGGTCTCCCGTGGGTTGGTTTGAGCGGGGCGAGGCCAGGTTGCTAGGTGCTGATATGGTTCGAGAGGCAACGGACAAGGTCGAGGTGATTCGGGATGAGACTTCATGCGGCCCGGTCTAGACGAGAAGAGTTATGCGGACAAGAAAGGTTCGCGATGTGGCTTTATGGTTGGTGAGCGGGTTGCGCCGAGTCTCGCCCATGAAGGGCGTTATGAGGTTTGGAAAGAAAGGAAAGGTGAGCCCAAGATTTATTGGCACTTTTGAGATTTTGAGGCGTGTTGGGGAGGTTGCTTATGAGTTGGCCTTACCTCCCGGCCTAGCCGGAGTTCACCCCGTATTTCATGTCTCCATGCTCCGGAGATACCATGGTGACCCGTCGCATGTGTTGGATTTCACATCTGTTCAGCTAGACAAAGATTTGTCTTATGTTGAGGAGCCGGTAGCCATTCTAGACAGGCAAGTCAGAAAGCTAAGGTCAAAGAACATCGCTTCGGTAAAGGTTCAGTGGCGGAGCCAGCCGGTCGAGGAGGCGACTTGGGAGACCGAGCAGGATATGCGCAGCCAGTACCCTCATCTTTTCACTACTCCGGGTATGTTTTCTATGCTCGTTCGAGGACGAACGAATCTTTAAGTGTGGGAAGATGTAACGACCCGACCGGTCGTTTTAGAAAATTACGCCCCGATCCCTAATTTAACTGTTCCCCTAAGTTCATTTCTACTATTGTGGTTTGCCGGGAGAGTCGGTTCTGAAAATTTGAGCATTTTGGGACACTTGGTCCCTAAATAAGAGCTTTGAAGCTAGAAAATGGCCCGTAGCCGGAACAGTGTTAAGACAATCTCGGAACGGAAATCCGATGGTTTCATTAGCTCCGTTAGGTGATTTCGGGGTTGGGAGCGTGTTTGGAATGTATTTTGGTGGTCCGTAGCTCAATTAGGCTTGAAATGCCGAAGGTTGAAATTTTGGCGAATCCGAACGATAGGTGAGATTTTGATCCGGGGGTCGGAATGGAATTCCGACAATTTCTGTAGCTTCGTTATGTGATTTTGGATATGTCCGCAAAATTTCAGGTCATTCGGACGTCGTTTGGTCGGGTTTTTGATCGAATGTGTAATTCGGAATGTTTTAAGGAATTTAGGCTTGAATTCGATACGAATTATGGGTTTTGATGTTGTTAGACTTGTTTTGAGGATTTGAGCAAGTTCGAATAAGGTATTAAGATGTGTTGGTATGTTTGGATGAGGTCCCGGGGGCCTCGGGGTGTTTTCGGATGGTTAAACGGGAGAAAATTGTGAAAAACAAATTGCAGGTTGGGATCCTGCTTCTGTTGTTTCCGCTCCTGCGGAAGTTTGGACGCAGGAGCGAGTCCGCAGAAGCGGACGAGGTGCGCAGGAGCGGCTGGTTACGCAGAAGCAGAAGCCATTCCGCTGAAGCGAGGTGGCTGGTGCGAGCCAGTGATCGCAGAAGCGGACGAGAAGAAAATGGGCATGGTCCGCAGAAACGGACACTCGACCGCTTGGGCGAGACCGCAGAAGCGGTCAATGGTGCGCAGAGGCGGATATTTCCGCAGAAGCGGAAGTTCCTTCGCAGAAGCGGGCCCACTTAAGCGGCCCATTGCTCGCAGAAGCAGAAATGGCCGGCCAGGCCTGGAACCGCTGAAGCGACCCTTTTGGTCGCGGATACGGTTTCGTAGGAGCGGAAAATATTCCGCAGAAGCGAAAATCGCTGTAAGTAAGTGTATCAGAAGTTAGAAAAATTTCAGAACATTTCACACATTTTGGGTCTCGGCTTTAGAGGCGATTTGGGCGATTTTGAAGAGAAATTCAAGGGAAATCATTAGGTAATCATCTATGGACTTAAACTATGATTAGTATTGGTAATATTATGCAATTATATCATGGAAATGGAGAAATTTGGGGTAATTATGGAGGATTTAGCCCTAGGCTTGAACTTTAGAAAATCAAGGTTTTGAATGGCCAAATGGAGTCCGAATTTGGTAAAATTTATATGCTTAGACTCGTATTGAGACAAGGGTTTCGAATATACAACTTTCGTGATTTTTCGATAAGCGTACCGAAAGTCGGGTTTTGGCAACTTGTGGATTTTGGTGAATTTTGAGTTATTTTGATTGGGTAATGCCCAAATTGGCCTATTTTGATGTGTTCTATTGATTTTTATCAGATACTACACTTGTGGAGGCCGACATTCGCGGCAAGAGGGTTATTTCTTAGCGGTTTTGTACCGGAATTGAGGTAAGTGGCTTGTCTAACTTCGTATGGGGGATTTTCACCCCTAGGATATTATTGTGATACTTTAAATGCCTTGTACGCGAGGTGACGAGCGTGTACATGCGCTGGTTGTTGAACACATACTTTACTCAAAATGTTCAATGAGTGATATTACTGTTTTTAGATGTTAAATTCGATATTTCTACCCGGTAGTAGTTATAAAAGCATGATTAGATAGAATCTAACTGTCCAATTGCTTACTTGACTTACTTGAGTTTTCTTGGTAATCGCTGGCGCTGTTCATCGGCGGAGTTATCATTAGGCATATTATACTTCTCTCTGTGTATTCCTTTACTTGCTGTGGTTATGGACTACGGGTTCAATTCCCGAGATCCTGAGATTATTGAAATGTGGACTACGGGTTCGATTCCCGAGATCCTGAGATTATTGAAATGTGGACTACGGGTTCGATTCCGAGATCCTGAGATTATTGAAATGTGGACTACGGGTTCGATTCCCGAGATCTTGAGATTTATTGAAATGTGGACTACGGGTTCGATTCCCGAGATCCTGAGTTGTTGGTAGGGACTGCAGGTTCGATTCCCGGAGATCCTGAGTTATTGAGATATTATTGAGACATGGGCTACGGGTTTGATTCCGGAAGAACCAGAGGTACTGAGAATGGGATTGTGGGTTCAATTCCCACAGATCCTGGATTTGTTTTATTGAGTTGGTTATTTGTTGTTAGCTTAATTTTAGACAGTTGCAGTAATCATCTTATTGTTGTTATTTCAGAAATTCTTATCATTTAAACTGTTTATTTTTGTTATCATCATTATATTATTGTTTCTCAGTAGAGCCCTGACCTTCCTCGTCACTACTCCATCGAGGTTAGGCTTGACACTTACTGAGTACCGATGTGGTGTACTCATGCTACTCTTCTGCACACTTTTGTTGTGCAGATCCAGGTACATCAGAGCAGGCTCGTGCTAGGTGATTTTCGCAGCTTTCTGGAGACCTCGAGGTATGATCTGCTACGTCCGCGGATCCGGAGGCTTCCCTTCTATTCTAGTATTACTAGTTGGCATTTTTCTTCATTTCGTTGTTAGATACTCTTTACACATAGAGCCACAGTTGTATTTCTCTTTTAGTCTGTGTTACCGTGGGGTTCCGGATCTTGGTAGTGTTTTATTTATTGTGTGACGGATGTATGTGCCAAGCGGCACGAATTACATATCTTTTATGTTATTTTCCGCTGTTTCTTATTTAAGTATTTATAACTTATAGATTCCGCAACGTGTTAGGCTTACCTAGTCGTGGGGATTGGGTGCCATCACGACATGTTCACAATTGGTGAACTAGGGTCGTGACATAATACCATGGTGAGATTAAACTCATTCTTTCACAAGCTTGTGGAGACACGGATCATTAGAAATTTTAACTCTTCTACAATTCTTACATTCATTCACGCAACAGTTAATCCTACTCCATAGACGACCAAATTTTTACTAAGTCCCAAATTTTTTCAAAAATTTCGGCAGAGTTTCCTTTGTAATTGGGCCTATCCATTTGCTAGAGAATCATCAATACCATCCTAACAACACGGCTACAACCTAACAAAATATCACAATGTATATCAACAACATTAATCTCAATACTACCTATATTATATTATCAAAATCAATACAGGGACATGTGTTGTACCTATTCGAATCATGCCACATAAAAAAATTACCTTTCAATTACACCTGAGATCTTCTAACATACACATAAGGACACCCTACAGGAGATATCCCACATGCTTCGCCTCGATTCAGTATTTCAGCATGCCTTCCACAATTATATACGTTTCACGGTGATGTAATCTTCCTGGGTCTGAACTCAACCAGCAATGTGCTATGTACTTTGCCCCCAACTAGGGGAACTGAAAAGATTCTCCATGCACCCACAACCCGGGGTAACAAATCCAATCACAAGGGAAATCAAACACTTAATGGTCAATCTATTATCTAGCAGTCCTTCTTCGACACTTCCAAGTCATATAGACACGCCACACAACCCCAATATACTCATCACGTAGCTATCTAGCCGACATTCCCACAATTAGGGACAATACTGAACATATAAGTTCATAATACCAGCTCGCAAAATCAGCAACTCGGTGCTCAAGCCATAGGCGAAGATTCGGCCTCAAGTCCTCCAGACTGGCCCAATATGAACTCACAGATATTACATCTCGTCCCCCATTCGGGAAATCAAAATCCCTTACGCACATATACTATTGAGCGCTCGCGTGCGCATACAGATGCGTGGCAGGAATTTCAAGAGTTATATCTCAAGCAGAATCAAGTATGCACGATAAGAATTCCAAGAAAGTGAAGTGTTTCCTAAAGGTTCCGTAGCCTCTCAAGGATAGATACGGATGTCTACGTACCGATCATCAAGAGCCTACTAAACCGGCTCATGAATCGCGAGGCCTAGTAAAGCTCTGATACGAACTTGTCACGAGCCAAACCCGGTCGTGATGGCGCCCAACCCTAAAGCTAGGCAAGCCTGACCAACAGTCGCTCTAAAACTAACAATAAATCTCAAAACCAACAATCTAGGGAGAATACAATAGTTGTAGAGTAATAATCAAATATTTATAGAAGGAAAATACTAAGAAGTGCGAAAACCAATAAAACACTCCTAAAAGATCTGGGGTCACGAGTTTAGAGGCTCTAAACGTGACTGGATAATAATATCTAAACGAAATACTCAAAGTGTATATATATAAATAAAACGGGAATAAGAAGAGTAGCCAGGTCGTGCAAACATCAAGCAGCTACCTCAACAACTCTGATAACTCTAGAAACAAGACTGCTCAGCTAAACCTCCGGTGTACTGAATCTGCACACAAAGGTGCAGGGAGTAGGGGTGAGTACTAAGTACTCAATGAGTAATAAGCATATAAAATGTCTGAAGATAAGAAATCTACGAAATTCCACAAAGCAAAGCTAAAACTAACAGTATGATATCTTGCTACAAACCAGCAACAATAGCTAATAACACTTAACACAAGTAATAACAATGCATGAAAGCAATGCAATGCACTTGACCGCTACAGCGCGTAGCCCGATCCATTTAACATCGACGACACTCACTAGGGGTGTGTACAGACTCCGGATAGGCTCCTTCAGCCCAAGCACAATATATTCATACAATTCATTGCGGTGTGCAGCCCGATCCATACTCAGTCCACAATATGCATATGAGTCACACAACAACTTCAATTTATTTATTTCCAATTTCCAATTCATTAATAAGGAAAATACTTTAATTTCTTAATTTTCAAGAACAAGTGACTTAGCATTTCATAATAGTGATTTTAACCCAGGACTGAGATCAATGATTTTACAAATCATGCTATCACAAAGATATCTATACCTTAAGGATACTACTGGTTGGCACAAGGCCCCAAACATGCCATAAAGCCCATATATATTCAAAACATAGTGCGTTTCAATTGCCAATATAGTATTATTCTTGTTCGGGATGGACCAAGTCACAATCCTCAGTCATAACCAATTCCGCACCTGCCATGGGATGCGAGTCACGCTCTAAATAGCGTCACAATGTGATAAGCCTGGGTTTCAAACCCTCAGGCCATCATATATACCAACTACTCACCTCTAACCGGCCATAGACTAGTCTGCAATGCCTTTTCCTTTTGTATCCACCTCCTCGCGCGTCGAATCTAGTCAAAACCATAGTGAATACATAAATATGGGTCAAAGAAACATAACCCAATTAAAAATACTCGAAAAGTACTAAATTTCACGAAGTTGGTAAAACTCGAGCCCCCGGATCACTTCTCAAAAAATTATGAAAATAACACCAACAGATTCCTCATCTCGCCACGAGTTCGTACATATAAAGAACACCAAAATTGGAGTCCGTTTGCCTCTCAAATTCTAACTTTACACCTTCTTAGGTTTCAAGCCCTAACCTCCATTTTTACCGCTTAAATCTTTGAATTTTCAGTGTTTAATCTATTTCTTTACATCATAAGAACAAAATACGAGTCTAAGAACTCTTACCTGATGAAATCCCACGGATTCTCTCTTAAAAATTTCCTCAAAAGCTTCTTCCTATTCTAAAATTAGAAGCTTCTTCCCGTTCCAAAATTGACTCCTTGTGAAATTCTAATGAATTTAGGCTTTTGAATCACTCAATTTGACCTTATAATGAAGGAGATATGTAGGTTTGAAGATTTGCAAATAGTGCAGGTTTTTAACAGGCCGTCAGGGGTAGTTTCGTCATTAACCTGAAAATCTGGGCAACCTTAATAAAATGACCATAAAATGCTCATACGATGTCCAAATTCGATGATTTTTTTTGCTACGGATCCGTAAGTACGATACGGATCTAATGTTTTATTCAAAACAGTAATCAGAACTCATTTGTTCAATATAATATCATTTATGCTTGAAGAAACGATGTCAAAGCATAAGAAAAACGAGCATAACACAACTCAAACCTATTCGAAACTCACCCGAGCTCCTCGAGACTGCATACGAGCATATTAACATGTCACATATGATCATGCAAACTTAGTTGCACTCTCAAATCACCAAAATTAACATCAAAATACCAAATTTACATCGGATTCAAGCCTAAGTTCTTCTAAAACTTTCGAAACTTGCATTTGATCTAAACCCGACCTAAACACCTCCGAATGACTTGAAACTTTGCACGCATATCCAAAATCATCTAACAGAGCTACTTCAACTCTCGAAATTCCATTATAACCCTCAGATCAAAATTTCACTTACCATCCGGAATTCGCCAAAATCCAACCTTAGCCAATTCAAGCCTAATTCTACACCGGACCTCCAAATTCAATTCCGGTTGCTCTCCTAAGTCATAAATCAACCCCCAAAACGTTGAATCATCAAAAATCCACTCCGAGTCTTCTAACTCAAAAGTAAATATTCTGTTGACTTTTCCAAACTAACTTTCTCAAAACGAGACGAATTGCCTCATTTATAACCAAACTCTATCCGAACTACTTCAAATTCTCCAAACATATATAATGAAATATATAGACGCATAAAACGGGGAAAACAGGGTGGTAACTCCTGTGATGACGGGTCGGGTCGTTACAAATTCACTATCGAAAAATAGAAAATAAGGGTTATCAATATCAAGAATAATAGGAGTAGCAGGACGGGTAATAGGCCTGGGTTATCAATATCAAGAATAATAGGAGCAGCAGGACGGGTAATAGGCCTGGGTCGGGGAGCCGTGGGAAGGGTAGTAGGTTGGTGACTACATTCACCAATTTAAGATTTTCCTTCACCACCAAACATTTTTTCAAAGAAAATTCCATATTAATTAAATTATGCAAACTAAAACATAAAAAAATATATTCTTAAAACATAAGAGTTGGAATGAGTTTACCGAATTGCCTAACAACTTCTTGACAATTGAAAATCATTGAAGACTTGAATATTTCAATTCACCAACTTCACAATTTTACACGAAATTGCAATAATAAGATAAGCAATTATAGAAGAGAAATTAGATATATATTGAGAGAGATTGATGAATTGGTGTGTAAAAATAAAAGAATGAGGGGGTATTTATAGTTGAGAATGGAAAAAATGTAAATATAAAGTTTGGGGGCCAAATGGCTATTTTTTAAAGTCTCAAACGGCTATTTTTTGAAGGCCAACGACTAGAATTTAAAATCTAACCGTTGGTCATTTTTAATTTTTTTTAAATTATAGTTATTGAGGGCCGATTGAACCGGCCCGGGCTTAGCGGTCCCGAGCTCATGGGCTACTTGAACAAGACCGGCCCGCCACGGGCCTTTAGTATCATTTGGGACTAGCCCATTGAGACCAGCCCAAAAGGCCCGTTTGGCCAGAGGTCCAGGTCCGGTTCTGGACTGGGCCCGACCCACAGTGCACCATTATATGCGACTTGCTTGTCTATTCTTCAGCAAAGCATCTTTGATTTTATATTATTCTAAAATTCACCTTTTAAATTGCATTTGTAATCTTTCCATTTCTTTTTTCAATTGACTTTAATGATAACTAGTATAGTACCCGTGCGATGTGCGGATAAATGATAAGAAAAGAAGAGTTTACAGAGATAATAAAACTATATATATAGCAAATTAGAATTAGCGATCGAATACAGAAGGAGTAAAATTGAAAATAAATAGATGAAGTTTGTTGAGAGCAATATAGGTGGGTACATATTAATGAAGTGCATGACAGTAGCATGTGAAGAAACTTTTCAAAACCTGTGAAGCTACTTCAGATGTATGGTGATCTCCAACACCTATAACGAAAAAAAAGGTCAAAAATAAAAATTTTGGGTATATAACGCATGAAGTCATATTAAATAGCATTTCACTGTTTACCTTATTTATGTTTATCGATGAAATGAAGCAACTTGACAGATAGATAAAGTATTTATCTTTGATAATTGATGTATTAGCTATATTTTTTTTTATAGAGTATCAACGAAGAGCAGTAAAGAAAAAAACAAATGGTTTGAGTAACATAGAAATATCAAATAGTACTTTTATTGTCCCTCGCAAATGTTGTTATATAAGGCTGTAATTGTATGTACATTCATTCCAACATTGAATTATAAGGTGTATGCCTTCCATATTGATAGAACAATTGTCGTTTTTATTGCAAAAAATGTGGATTGTACGACATAATATATCATTTCCAAGACGATGGTCTTTGTAAGAAATGGTTAATTTTTTTTGAATTGGAGATTAGCATGCACCTACCATCATGAAACTATTTTAACGCATATGTTATAATGTTAGGAGTTTTTGTAATTTGTGAATGCTCAACTCTGCCTATAGGTGTTGTGCGATATGGATTCTAACCAATAGCTGCTGGTTTTTTTTAATGACTCGATCGGTCGTTTTTAGAATTCATGCCCTGATCCCTGATTAGCTGCTTCCCATAAGTTCATTTCTGCTATTTTGGTTTGCCGGGATGTTCGGCATTAGGATTTAGAGTATTTTGGGACACTTAGTCCCTAGATGAGAGCTTAAGAGTTGAAAATGGTAAGTATTTGGAATAGTGTGAAAACAACCTCGGAATGAAAATCCGATGGTTCCATCAGTTCTGTTAGGTAATTTCGAGGTTGGGAGCGTGTTAGGAATGAATTTTGGAGGTCCAGAGCTTATTTAGGCTTGAAATGCCAAAGTTTAAATTTTTGAAGTTTCTAGTCCGATGGTGAGTTTTTGATCCGAGGGTTGGAATTGAATTCCAGAAGTTTATGTAGCTCTGTTATGTCATTTTGGACTTGTCTGCAAATTTGGCATCATTCCAAGTTGTATGGATAAGGTTTTGGCATGAGTTTCGTTATTTGAAGACTTGAAAGTTCATAAGCTTGATTTAAGGTTCTATTCGTAGTTTTGATGTTGTGTTATATGATTTGAAGCTTCGAGCGAGTCTGTGTTAGGTTATATGACTTGTGTGTGTGATTGGACGGGGTCCCGGGGGCCTCGGGTGTGTTTCGGGTGGGCTACAGATCCTTTTTCCTCCATTTTGGACTGTTGTAACTGCTGCTTCTGATACTCTTCTACGTGATCACGATGGTACGCCCGCAATCATGATGCTTTGTTAAATGCTTCTTTGCATTCGCATAAAGCCTTCTGTGATCACGATGGTATAAATCTCCCCACTACGCGATCGCATCCCACATCACGCGTTCGCGTATACCAATCTCAAGACCTTGGGCATTTCTTAATCGCGTTCGCACTCATTGTTATGCGATTGCGATGCACCGTCTCTTTCCTCTCCGCGTTCGCGTTCTTCCCATCACATTCGTGATGCACATTTTCTGGGACTTCTCAAATTACTTTACGCGATCGCGATTAAGAAAATGCCTGGGCAGACAATTTTAATCCAAATTTCGAGGGTTTCTTCATTTTATCACATTTTGACTTCTAGAGCTCGGTTCTTGGTGATTTTGAAGGGATTTTCACCCGGGCGAGTTGGCTAAGTGTTTCTCACTCAACTTAGACTAATTTCCATGAATCTCCTCTTAAATTCATCCTTTAATTTCAGTTTTTGAATGTAAAATGGGTAGAACTTCATAGATCGAATTATTGGGTTTTGAGGGAGTGTTTGACCTCCGATTTGAGACATTTTTATATGGTTAGACTCGTGAGAGTACGAGGGTTGTGAAAATGTTAAATTCATCCGATTTCGATACGTTGGCTCGAGGGGAATTTTGGTCATTTAACCTAATTTCACACTTTAGATTTTAATTTAATTATAGAATCAGTTGCTTGAGTTATTATTTACAATATGTGATTTAATTGAATAGATTTCAGCCATTTGGAGTCAAGTACATATGGCAAGAACGTGGTTGCTAGTTGATTTTAGTCGGTTTTGAGGTAAGTATCTTGCCTAGCCTTGTGCGGGGGACTTCCCCTTAGGACTTGAGTCTTCTCTGTTGGTTGTAGTCCGTGTACGCGAGGTGACAAGTACGTGCTCAGATTTATCTGTGGTAAATTTTCCCTTTTAGGCTATTATACTTGTGAAATTCACCGAGTATGAATATAATATTAATATGATTAAGTTCCCTGTTATTAGTCTCACCTCTACATGTCTTGCTTGATATTTGTTTTCCCTTCTTGATTTATTTTTGCTGTTAAATGGACTTTTACTTATTTAACTAAAGACAAGTACCCTTCTATAGTCATAATACTCGTCCTAACTCTCGTCTTAATTGTGAATCATAAAGGTTATATCTCATATGATTAATCTGTCTTAATTGGGAGGAAAAATAGATATCTTATGATTAATTGATACTTTCTTAAATGGTAATTATTTGTTTCATGTTAATTTTATTATTGTTGGATAATCCCTGATTGTATATTTATCCGTAACCTCATGCAAATATATTGCATATCCAACTGTTGAGGTATCAGTGTAGTTATTATGTGTTTATTATGTCTTGATTGTCGTTAAGGTTATTTTGTGTTTCCTTGGTGTTTCGAGACCTTGTTAGCTATTGTTGAATCCCTTGCCGGGACGTTATTATTTCTGTTATTGATTTCCTTGATTTATGAGGTCTCTGCCGTGCGGTTGTTGTTGGGGATTTACACGAGGTCTTTGCCGTGTTTTTGTTGCTATTGTTGTCTTTGCACATACGGCGTAATAAGGCGGGGTATGTTTTATACTTATATGTGGATTGCGAATATGGCGGAATAAGGTGGGAATATTGTGATGCACGTGTGGCGAAATAAGGTGGCGTTTGCTATATTGTTATTGATTGCACATGTGGAGAAATAAGGTGGTCTATATCAGGGGCTGATTATGATGGACTACAGGTTCAATTCTCGGGAAATCCTCTGTTATTGTTATGATGGACTACGGGTTCAATTCCCGGGAGATCCTCTGTTATTGTTATGATGGACTACGGGTTCAATTCCAAGGAAATCCTCTGTTATTGTTATGATGGACTACGAGTTCGATTCCCGGGAGATCCTTTGTTATTGGTATAATGGACTACGGGTTCGATTCACAAGAGATCCCCTTAAACTCATTGTGTTATGACTGATTTTTTTATTGATTCTATCCGGGGTGAATGAATGAGGTGCTAGTCGTTCCATTTCTTATACTTACTAGTTGGCAAGATTCGTGTTAGATAGACTTGCACAAGCATACACGTAATTGGACCCTCCTATTAGAGATGAATCCCTTCTAATTTGGCTAAGGGTAGGGATATGCCATCGTTTACCCATTATATATGTGACAGTGACCCTAGTTGACTAGTTAGTTGTCAGCACGACCGTGTTATTGATGGGGCACAAGATGCCAAGTGTTTGACTTTAGATACTGGGTTCTTCATGAGTTGTGGTTAGTCTGAGAGTTTGTGGTAGGATGGTGGAAAGAGTTGGAAAGACCTTATGTAAGCATCATTGTAGAATAATGACTTAGCGACTTGTTTGCCCTTATTGTGTTGTGACTTCAGGATTTGGATCGTGGTTTCTGCCGTCATTCTTGTATTGTCATTTATTGTGTTCTCGTTTACCCTTACTGTGAATTGTCTTTCTTATTTATCCGGGCAGTCTTTATATATTTACATAATCATCTCTATTATATATGTTATACTGTTTATTGACCAATAGGTGTCATGAATGTTCCTCGTCACTACTCCATCGAGGTTAGTCTTGATATTTACTGGGCACCGCCATGGTGTGCTCATGCTACTCTTCTGCACATTTTTGTTGTGCAGATACATGTACTCCCATTCAGTTTCTGTCAACCTTGGAAGGAGGCATACCGATAGAGATTTCAAGGTATATCTGCTACGTCCGCAGACCGAGGAGTCCCTTTCCAGTTTTTTTTGTAAAAAGTATAGTTGTTTCAGTATTTCTCCTTGTATAGATTTTCTTGAGTCAGAGCCTCTTATGTATCCTCTTAGCTTGTGATTTGTGAGTTTCCGGCGTTTGGGAAATGTTGTTAGTTTTGAGATTGTTATGGTACGTGCCAAGCGGCACCTTAAGCACCATTTAATTTTACTAATTCTGTTTGTTTTACTTTCTTCCGCAATTATGGTTATCTTCCGCATTGTTAGGCTTACCTAGTCGTAGGAACTAGGTTCCATCACGATATATTAATGGAGGGTGAACTGCGGTCATGACAAGTTGGTATCAGAGCTCTAGGTTCATAGGAGTCACAGATCACAAGCACGTTTATTAGAATCTCGTGGATCGGTACAGAGACGTCTGTACTTATGTGCGAGAGGCTATGTAACTGTTAGGAAAAATTTCACTTCATTTGGTTTATGTGTCGTGCGAGATTTTGACATGAACAATCCTAAACCGCTGTCTTCTACTCTCTCACAAATGGTGAGGACACGTACTATCCGAGGTGATCAGGCACCCGTGCCCCCTGTTGCAACCGTCAGAGGTCGAGATCGAGGTAGAGTTCGAGGACGCGCACGTGGTGCAGCAAGAGCACCTGCGCGAGCTGCCATCGATACACCACCAGTAGATCCAGCCAGAGTTCAGGCACCTGACACGCCTACTATTACTACTACCCCAGCTATGCAGGAGACTTTGGCATAGTTCATGAGTATGTACACTACTTTGGCTCAGGCCGGATTGCTTCCCCTTACTGCATCCACACCCCAGGCCGGGGGAAGAGCATAGAATCCCGCCGTCCACACTCCTGATCAGTGAGCGCACGTTGTGTAGGTTCTCGAGATTATTCCTGCACCGCCTGCGGCACCAGTTCAGCCTGAGGGCATGGTAGCCATTTCCGAGCAGCAGCAGGTGAGACTAGAGAGATTCAAGAAGTATGGTCCTCCGGTGTTTAGTGGATTAGCATCAGATAATGCATTGGGGTTCCTTGATGAGTGTTATCGTATTCTCAATACTATAGGTATCTCTAGATCGAGCGGGATTTTTTTCTCTACTTTCCAGCTTTGAGGGGCCGCCTATGATTGGTGGCGCACCTATGAGTTAGACAGTCTAGACAAGGCAGCTTCACTAACCTGGACTCAGTTTTTCAGATATGTTTCTGAGAGAGTTTGTTCCTCAGAGCCTCAGGGATGCATGGCGCGCGGAGTTTGAGCATTTATGCCATGGTGCTATGATCGTCTCGAAGTATGCTGTCTGTTACACCAGTTTGGCTAGACATGCCTTAGCCTTGGTTTCCACTGTTCGCGAGAAGTTTCGCTGGTTTATCGAGGGGCTTATCCCTAGCATCAGGTCCAGCATGGCCCGTGAGTTGGAAATGGATATTCTGTATCAGCAGGTGGTGAACATTGCTAGGAGGATAGAGGGTATGCATGCTAGAGAAAGAGAGGGCAGGCAGAGTCATGAGAGAAAGAGCAGACGAGATCAGGAGGGAGAGTTGGAGGAGGCGAGGATGACTCGTAGGTCAGTGAGATATACTGGTCCTTATTTTGGAGGTAGGGTGCGTCATGGTAGAGGTTTTGCGGGTCAGCCAGTTCAATACACGCTTCAGGCTTCACATGGTGACTCAAGTGTTCATGGGTCTTGGAGGACCCGTACCGCACAGTTCCCACCACCTCGTCAGCAGAGGGGGTGCTTTGAGTGTGGAGATACTAGCTACATGGTGAGAGATTATCCCAGACTTCGGACCGATGTGTCACAGCGAGGTATTCAGATAGGGAAAGGGAACCCAAGAGGGGGAGGCCCAACTTATTGATGTGTTTCATAAGGTGGGTTGAGGCCGGCGCGCCAGCTAATGTCACCCAGGTACGGATTCAGTTGTTATAAGGCACTATCTACAGTTTATCACAATTCTACTTATTAGGATGTGTTTCTTGTTTGTTGTCTCATTTATGGGAGTGCTTCATGATTTGCACTCCGTCTATGTGATCACCCCGTTGGGAGGTTTTATGAGTGATAGCTATGTCTATCGTGTGTTCTAGCCGTTGTCGAGAGTTATGAGGCTAGTGGTATTTTTCTGTTGCCTGTTCTGTTAGGCTTGATGTGATTTCCGAGCATTCTTTGCTACGAGCTGTGATTTTTATGCTCCACCGGTATGAGAGCTAGTCTACGTGTAAATTATAGATGGAATTGATCTAGTGAGAGTCTCTAGATGGGTTGATGTGTACCCTACTTGTGATCCAGTGTGGATGGCAAGACCCTCGTGATTTCAGGTGAATTGATATATTGAGATTGGGCTGTGTGCTGCTATAAGAGTTATACCAGTATAAGATCTGTGTGAGACCATTATATGCTTTCATTCTTTCTTATTAGATGTCTTATAGAATTGTGTTTTTGAAGAATTTTGTGCTAGTTTAATTGTTCTTTAGTTCTCTTATGTGTTTCTATTCCCATATTCATTCATTTTCGTTCTATGCTCCTTAATATTTAGTTGTGGGGTGTTTACCTATCGGTGTTGGCTAAGATATGGTTAATTAGGTGTTTCGTCATGTGGTTCTCATGGTTGTTGCAACATCGCCAGTGTTATGGGTGGTTGAAAAGAGTTTCTATTGAATATGAGGCTTATGGCCGGTACAGATTTGATCTTAGGCATTTTGTTACTATCGGAAATGTTATTGCGGGACTATATGTGGTGTGTCATGTTATGTGGCTGTAACCTGTGTGTGTTGGCTTGTGTTGAATTAGCTGGTTAAGACTGGTACCAAATATGGACTTGGAATCGGGTCTTTTTGAAATGGATGAAGGATGGTGAATCTGGTTTGAAGGCTTAATGGTATTGCTAGAAGGGTTAAATTTCAGTTGAGATGGTGTCATCAGGCTTGAGTTGATTGGGGTAACGTTAGTCACCCATGGGTGTACGTTGGAAATGCGCATTCAGTGATTTGAAGACTTCAAATGTGTTCTCTATGCTCGTTCAAGGACGAACGAATCTTTAAGTATGGGATGATGTAACGACCCGACCGATCGTTTTTAGAATTCATGCCCCGATCCTCTATTAGCTGCTTCCCATAAGTTTATTTCTGCTATTTTGGTTTGC
This sequence comes from Nicotiana noctiflora, assembly GCA_032618575.1. Taxonomy (NCBI): domain Eukaryota; kingdom Viridiplantae; phylum Streptophyta; class Magnoliopsida; order Solanales; family Solanaceae; genus Nicotiana; species Nicotiana noctiflora. The sequence goes on from JASVEL010011117.1 coordinate 44,412, forward strand.
TAGGATGTTCGGCATTGGGATTTAGAGTGTTTTGGGACACTTAGTCCCTAGATGGGGGCTTAAGAGTTGAAAAATGGTTCATGTTTGGAACAGTGTGAAAATGACCTCGGAATGGAAATCTGATGGTTCCATTAGTTCCGTTAGATGATTTCGAGGTTGGGAGCGTGTTCAGAATGAATTTTGGGGGTTCGTAGCTTATTTTGGTTTGAAATGCAGAAGTTTTGATTTTTGAGGTTTCCGGTCCGATGGTGATTTTTTTATTCGAGGGTCAGATTGAATTACAGAAGTTTTTGTAGCTTCGTTATGTCATTTTGGACTTTTCTGCAAAATTTGGCGTCATTCCGAGTTGAATTGATAAGGTTTTGGCATGAGTTATGTTTTTTGAAGACTTGAAAGTTCATAAGCTTGATTTAAGGTTCGATTCGTCGTTTTGATGTTGTTTTATATGATTTGAAGCTTCGAGCGAGTCCACGTTAGGTTATATGACTTGTGTGTGTGTTTGGATGGGGTCCCAGGGGCCTCGGGTGTGTTTCGGGTGTGCTATATATCCCTTTTCCTCCATTTTGGACTGCTGTAACTGTTGCTTCTGATACTCTTCTACGCAATCGCGATGTTACACCCGCGATCGCGATGGTTTGTCAAATGCTTCTTCACGCTCGCATAAAGCCTTCCATGATCACGATGGTATAAATCACCCCACTACGCAATCGCATCCCAGATCACGCATTCGCGTATAGCAATCTCAATACCTTGGGAATTTCTTAATCACGTTCACACTCATTGTTACGCGATCGCGATGCACTGTCTCTTTCCTCTATGCGTTCGCGTTCTTCCCATCGCGTTTTCAATGCACATTTATGGGCCTTCTCAAATTACTCTACGCGATCGTGATCCTTGTTACGCGATCGCGATGAAGAAAATACCTGGGCAGACAGTTTTAATCCCAATTTTGAGGGTTTCTTCATTTTATCATATTTTGACTTCTAAAGCTCGGTTCTTGGAAATTTTTGAAGGGATTTTCACTTGGGCGACTTGGGTAAGTGTTTCTCACTCAACTTAGACTAATTTCCATGAATCTCCTCTTAAATTCATCCTTTAATATCAGTTTTTGAATGTAAAATGGGTAGAACTTCATATAACGAATTGTTCGGTTTTGAGGGAGTGTTTGACCTCCGATTTGAGACATTTTTATATGGTTAGACTTGTGAGAGTACAAGGGTTGTGCAAATGTTAAATTCAACTGGTTCCGAGACGTTGGCCCGAGGGGCATTTTGGTCATTTTACCTAATTTTGCGCTTTAGCTTTTAATTTAATTATAGAATCAGTTGCTTGAGTTATTATTTACAATGTGTGATTTAATTGAATAGATTTGGGCCATTCTGAGTCAAGTACTCGTGGCAAGAACGTGTTTGCTAGTTGATTTTAAACAGTTTTGAGGTAAGTATCTTGCCTAACCTTGTGTGGGGGACTTTTCCTTAGGACTTGAGTCTTCTCTATCAGGAACAAACCCCGGTCATGAAGGCGCTCAAGACATTGGTAGGCTAGACCGACCATTTTCCGATAACCAATCCATTTATTATTCAAAGATTTCAATTTAAGTAAAATATCTTTTTTTCATAATAATGATAAGAGTGCGGAAATCAAAACAACTGAAATAGCAGCCCAACAGATCTGGTGTCACAAGTCTGAGCCTCTAAACAACAAAATAAAACATATACACCAAGTCTAGAGCAGAAATACAAGAGATGCAGAAAGGAGAAATCGGGTCCTGCAGACGCCGGTAGCTACCTTGATAACTCCGCAGAAATGTTGAAACAGCGGCAATGTAAATCAACTGCCCTCCTAAATCCCTGTATCTGCACACAAGGTGCATGGAGTAGAGTGAGTACTTTCAACTCAGTGAGTAGTAGCAATAGATAATAACTGAAAATGGGAAAACCTGTAAGAACACTAAGCAGTTCTAAGGGCAACAATACAGGTAATAACATCTCTAAGGTATAAATGTCCAATTTCAGTCTACTACTGTCTCACACTGATCCAACATTGCTGCGGCGCACAGCCCGATCCATACTAATACTACTGCGGCATGTAGCCCGATCTATTATAGTATATATAATGCTGCGTCGTGCAGCCAGATCCAATATAATAGATATAATATTGTGGCGTGCAACCCGATCAATTAATATATATAACTCCGCTAACTGGGGGTGTGTGCAGACTCCGGAGGGGCTCCTTCAGCCCAAGCGCAGACTCCGGAGGGGCTCCTTTAGCCCAAGTGCTATGATACTGCGGTGTGCAGTCCGATCCACATATATATTACTGCAGCGTGCAATCCGATTCATATATATATATATATATATATATATATATATATATATATATATATATATATATATATATATATATATATATATATATATATATATATATATATATATATATATATATATATATATTTATATATCATATATATATATAACATTGCGGCGTCCAGTCCGATCCAATACATGTATATGTATATACTGGTGCAGCGCCCGATACGGTATATATATCAATACCTTACTATGGGTCCTCAACCCCTCTCAGTCAATATAGACTTGGCCTCTCGGGCCCACTCAGCTAGAACAGGGTATTCAACACTACATATTCTCACTTAGAGTACACTTCTAGTACCAGTTCATATTATGCTATACAGCTAAAGGGATTAAGAGATTTCCACCTAGATTTCGATTGGAGGTAAGTTTTATGGTCTAATTACGTGATTATCCTAGAATCTTCACTAATATCGCTGCAAATTGGAGGAATTAAGGTATAAATTGGGGTTTTGCTTGAAGCCTAAGAAAAATAGAAAATTGATTATTTGAAGGGGCAAACAAACTCCGATTTTGATAAATTTTATATGGTTAGACTCGTGAGAGTACGAGTGTTCTAAAAATGTAAAAATATTCCGATTGTGAGGCGATAGCTGGAGGGGTATTTTGGTCATTTTACCTATTTTTGCGCCTTAGCTTTAATTATAATAATTTAATTAGTTACTTGCGATGTTATTTACACTATGTAATTTATTTGAATAGATTTGAGCCACTCGGAGTCGGATACTCGTGGCAATGGCATTATTTCTTAGTGGTTTTGTACCGGGATTGAGATAAGTGGCTTGTCTAACCTTGTGTGGGGGATCTTTTCCCCTAGGATGTATTATGTGTTGATTTAAATGCCTTGTACGCGAGGTGACGGGCGTGTACTTGCGCAAATTATTGAAAATCCACTACTTGAATTGCTCAATCAGTGTTATCTCTGTTATTTGATTAATTTAATTGCAAGACTTATCCTGTGTTAGCTAGGGAAGCATGATTAGATAGGATTAACTGTCTAAATGCCTACTTGTCTTTATTGAATTTTGTGGAACATGTTGAGATTGAATTTAATTGTTATCGTAGCAGTGTATTTCATTTCTCTATGTGTATTCTCTTTGTTTGATTGTGTTGTGTTCTGAGGACTGTGAGTTCAATTCTCGAAGATCCGGTGCTACTATGATAAAAGGACTGCGGGTTCAATTCCCAGAGATCCTGTGATATTGGTATTAAAGGACTGCGGGTTCATTTCCCGGAGATCCTGTGATACTAATATAAAAGGGCTGGGGGTTCAATTCCCAAAGATCCTGTGATACTGATATAAAAAGACTGCAAGTTCAATTCCTGGATATCCTGTGATACTGATACAAATGGACTGCAGGTTCAATTTCCAGAGATCCTGGTCACTGATATAAATGGACTGCGAGTTCAATTCCCGGAGATCCTGTGCCATTGATTCTGTACTTGTTGTGTTAATTTTCCTTGTTAGCTTAACTGAAGATGACTTGTAGTTTCCATCTTATTTTGCTGTTATTTCAGATTTACTCCTGCTTTACGCTGTTTGATATTTTATTATTATTATTCTCGGTGGGGCCCTGACCTTCCTCGTCACTATTCCATCGAGGTTAGGCTTGGCACCTATTGAGTACCACCGTGGTTTACTCATGCTACTCGTCTACACACTTTTTGTTGTGCAGATCCATGTCCATCTGATCAAGCACACCACCGGTGATCTTGGATATATTTCAGAAGACTCGAGGTATGCATCTGCTGCGTCCGCAGATCCGGAGAGTCTTCTTCTGTTCCTTCCCTAGTGACACTAGTTATTTCCCTTTGTTTCGATTGTATAGATACTCTTGGTGGATAGAGCCAGATTTTTACTCTCTTTAGCCTGTGTTTGCCCGTGTGTTTCTGGGTCTTGGTGGTTATATATTTTATAAATTGTGGTAAAGTGTATGTGCCGAGTGGCACATATTACATTTTTCTATGTTATTCCGTTGTTATGTTTTTTTTTTGTTCGTAAAAGCTGTAAGTTCCGTATTTGTGTTAGGCTTACCTAGTCGCGAAGACTGGGTGCCATCATGACAGGTTCACGATTGGTGAACTAGGGTCGTGACAAGTTGGTATCACAACTCTAGGTTCATAGGAGTCACGGGACACAGGCCGGTTATTTAGAGTCTCGCTGATCGATACGGAGACGTCCGTACTTATCTACGAGGGGCTATGTAACTATTTAGGAAACTCTTCATTTCTTTCAATTCCTTCTCGTGTGATATTTTGACACCAAATCTAAACTTCTTTCTTCTATTCTCTCACAGATGGTAAGGACACGTGCTACATGCGAGGATCAGGCACCCGCGCCCCTGCTGCCGCCACCAGAGGTCGGGGCCGGGTATGGCCGAGGACGCGCCGAGGTGGGATCATGCCCGCGTAGAGAAGACGGCGGGTGGGCCTAACCGCCGGATTGTGATCCCAAGCGAGTACAACCTGTTGCAAAATAGAGAGCAGGCCGAAGCAGATATGACTCTACTATGTGCGGCCGCTAAGCTGGCTCAGGCGGGGTTGCTTCCTCTCGTTGCAGCCACATCTCAGGCTGGGGGAGGGGCCCAGACTCCCGCACCTCGCGCTCCTGAGCAGCGAGTGCCCATGGAGCAGGTCCCAGAGGTTATTCTTGTACCGCCTGCCGCACCAGTACAGCCCGGAGGTGGGTTAGCTGCCTCCGAGGACGAGCAGCGCAGGTTGAAGAGGTTCAAAAAATATGATCCCCCAGTATTCAGTGGCTTAGCTTCAGATCATGCCTTGGGATTTCTGGAGGAGTGTCATCGCATCCTCCATAATATGGGTATAGTGAAGTCCAGTGGGGTTTCTTTTACTGCTTTTCAGCTTCGAGGGGCCGTTTATGATTGGTGGCGTACATATGAGTTGGATAGTCCAGTCGAGTCTGCCTCGCTGACTTCGACACAGTTCTCTGACATGTTTTTGGGGGAGTTTATTCCCCAAAGCCTCAGGGATGCTTTGCGTGCGGAGTTTGAGCAGTTGCAGCAGGGCCCT